>CM031573.1:19542780-19726404 GCA_018467065.1 Ephestia elutella | reverse complement strand
CATTATGCCATATTAAATTCCTTCAAAGTAATGCAATCAGTTTGAACTAATCAAATGAAGAGGGCAAAAACCGAATCAGATATATTTACAGCAGACTTTATGCTAAGTCTGGTCAATAAACATGACATTGGATTAAAACTGGTCCTTCTATTTTTGCCGCAGAAATAACGATAATATCTATAATCTTTAGAATTCCTTACAGTACATAATGAGATAAGTAAGTAAGCTACCTGCTTACTTGTTCAGTATACTATATTGCTTATCTTATAAACTTTGTAACTTTTTACGCATTACATTCCATATAATTTTGCATAGAAAAAAGGGCTCAAATTTATTAATGACAAAATGTAACTATTTATTTCTTTAGATATAATCAACTCCAGGGTAGATATAGTGTTCCTTCATTATAAAGTCCTACAGAGATTCACGTTTTTTTCACAATTAGCTTTTTAAGTCTTATTTCCATTTACAACCATTTTTCAATGTAAATGTCGGTCATATATTAAGCGGCGCGGCAGCGTGCAATTATTCAATTTACAGCTGCAAAAACGAATACATTGTAGAAGTAACCTGTAGGAACTGGTTCACGCTACACACTCGGCAATTTGCTGCCACAGACAGATTTACAAGGGATAAGGGAGGGACACGGAGACACGGCCCTCGGGCGCTACACAATCACAACCTAACCAGAGTGAGAAATATCTACTTCTGTGGAAATACTGGCATGTTGCAGTGGAGTTTGTTTGTAATATTTTTTTGTAAATAGAAAGAAAAGTACATAATTAAAGTACATTTTAAAATATATGCACAAAGAGTTTGTTGTAGCGTCAAGTAATTTAAAATTGAAATAAAATTTCTGAAAAAATATTTTGTTTTATGCACGTAATTTTTTTACTTGAAGTAAAGATATAGTTCCTACCTACGCGTTTGAAATTTACAGAGTATACGCCTACACTGAACAAGCGCACTTAAACAATATCGGCTAAGTAATCGAACATCGCTTTTAAATGAACCGCTATAGATTAGGTACTCCTCGTACACAACGTGTGAGAAAAAAGGGCGCAAATAAAGCATTACGGTAAATGCGCACAATGTGTGGGAACGCGCGGAGAGTGCGCGTACGCACGTAGGGAAACGCGGCGGGCTCTTTCCGGACGCACTATCTAGATCTTAGACTATCTGTTACCTAGAGGTTTTTTTTTTATTCTAAACCTATATAAAGCCAAAAAATGAATCAAATGATTGGCATCTATTTGCAACCATGTTAGCTATGCTAGGCCCTTGTAAACCGTCACCACTACTTCAAACTATTTATGACAAAGAATCTGAAACTAACTAAAACTGAACTAAATACTTACTAGGACTTCAGTCTGAATCTGGAATAGAAAAAAAATGTATAATGAAGGCGTTAACTCGTTAGACAATCTCTCATTCTCTCCTTCTAAATTGAATTCATAAAATAAAGGTATTCTTAATACATCAGTTACATAAATATCAGCGTATGTATACTTATTAAAGCTATTTAGCAAGCAAGGAAAGAACACCTGAACACATGAGGCAGTGTTTGTGTGCGATTAGCAACATATCTCCGCGGAACATCAGACGTGAACGTCAGCTTTGTTGTAAAGTTGGCCCATTTCAAGATTGAATCTTAAATGGGTATGAAGATCGTAGTTTCCAATCTGAATTGATGTGTGGTGTGTATGCATGAATATTGTTTTTCTATAGAGATTTTCTTCTATAAAAGAGAGGAAAGGGTGACTTTGAATTTCCAATTTACATGGTACTATTCTACTTCCCACTAAATTTCGATGGAATTTGGTAAGTGTGTCAAGCAAAACCTGAACAATACACATGGCATAGGTTACTTTTCATCCTGCTTTTCCCAATTTAT
Organism: Ephestia elutella; assembly: GCA_018467065.1. Taxonomy (NCBI): domain Eukaryota; kingdom Metazoa; phylum Arthropoda; class Insecta; order Lepidoptera; family Pyralidae; genus Ephestia; species Ephestia elutella. The sequence continues at coordinate 19,724,510 of CM031573.1, read as the reverse complement.
CTTTTGTACAGACAGATAATAACACAAAGTTGTAAGTAAGTACACGTTAATTTGTCTGCGTGGGAAATCGAATTCAGGCCATAAAAGTACTTTATGAATTATGTACAATGAAGTAATGAAATTATCACTCTTCATACAGCATAAACACCATAGAGTAAATAAAGTTCCATTCACCAAAGCTCCGCTTCCTGAGTTGGCGATGTGGAACGAGGCGTGCGCAGGAAAGCTCGCGACTTCCGAAGCTTAATTGAGCTTCTAAGCTTCTAATTAAGTTTCTAAGTTAAGTACAGTGCAGGCGCAGTACCGACGATGTGTCTTAATTAGTTTAAATAACACGATCCGGTTGACGGCCTCGTAGAAGAAACTTTCGCCTGCTGTTTTACCTACTGATTAAAAAAATACCTTTATCTTCAGTAATTACGCTTAACACAAAGCCCTAAATATGATCACTAATTTTGGCTACGTCAGTTTTTTTTTTCATATTAAAGAACTTATTATGTTGCTGTTTTCAATGTTGTAGCCACATAAGTGTCTCATACGACACAACTTAGTTGTTCGGTTTCGTAAACGGAATGGAGAAAATGATTTATATTATATGTCGTGGCCACATAATATAACTTTCAATAAATAAAATTAATTAATCATAAATTTTCTATAAAATGTACAAAGTAATTATTAAAAGCACACGTGTAACTGGGGCGTAAACGCGAGAAAATCGTTAATTTCTATTTTCTGCTATTTTATAAACGTATCGATAAATATAGACTTTAGCTTACAAATCGTGAGATTTTGATCAGAAACTGAGTTTACATGTCGCAGGACATTGAAAAAACGGACTAAAATCTTACATACCAACTACTTTTCAATGTAATGTGATTAATTAAAAATAGTTAGGCTATAATATTGAAAGGATCACAACCTCTCTGTCTGAATGTAGAGAGTCACTGAGGAAGCCGGCAGACGGCAGACAGCGACAGCCGGGATAATCGCACTTATTTTAACGGTACACGCCACCAATCACACACACACCGCTAGTGCATTGCTCACTGACATTTCCATTAACATTTTTCTGCTTAGAAAAGTTATATCGTTATATTTCTCTCTAAGAATGGACGTAAATTTTCCTTTCAGCATTTAATTTATGTAGTTCTAAGAATACTGAAGAAAAAAATCATAATTTTAGTTTGCATGTTATTTCTTTGAGAACAACACTTGTAGGAATTCTTTCTTTAAGAACTACACCTAACAATTCAAAAACGTACAAAATTTGCGTACAACTCATGGAATGGAACGGGAACTAAATGCCCTAAGTATGGGATGGTAAATGGCTTAGCGTGTGTCGGAGGGGCATTTCTCTGAATGGTAAGATAATGAGCGGGCTGCGGCGCGGGCGCATCATTATGGTCAATTCTATGTTCAGACCTACGAGCCGAGAACCAAACAGAGATCCTTCATGAAACACTCAGTTCTGATATAAATAAAGCAAAGGCAAAATTGTAGCCAGTGGTTAAACTGCAAGAGTGTAGGGCTGGATCCACCTTCGAGGAGTGTACTTTCCGCGAGAGAGCCGAGCCTGGACGTCATGTAAATTCTCAGTTTCTTGCCAAGGATCCCTGATCCCCAACTCGACAAACAAGTTTAGCACGTAGACGAGTTTGGGAGTATGGGGCGGTGCAGCTAGGATAGGAGAGATAGGATGTTTTTATAACCGACCGAATACCAGCATCAAATCAGTATGGGGAAGATCAGCAACATTGTAACAGAATTACGTAACAGGACAAAACAATCGGAATGAAGAAATTTATTATTTTCTCGCTGAATTGTCAAGTATTCTTGTCAAAGATTTGCGTGTACTTATAGGTACTTGTCAGAGTTTTTAACTGTCTTTCGCTTCGTTTATATAGTGTCTGGCTAGATCATGGCATGGCTCACACTTAGATCTATTGATCTCCTATTGGAGACCTTGCTTGTTAGAAAAAATCTCTATTTGGTTGTTAGCTGCTCAATTCTGTCTGTTCCCGTACGCTAATGGCAGGCTCGCCCTCGGCCGAAGTAAACCGCGGCGCGGGCGCAAGCTAACGTATGTAAGTACTTGTAGTCTCGAACAATCGTAAAACAATACCCAGGAAATGTTCGGCTTCTTGTACCTGGTTGTTACTGGACGTAGACTGTGGTGTTATCATTGAGTAACAGGCTATTCACCTACGGTGCGTTTAAACATTTGGAATATAAACATTTATAAATAGGAGGAAAATTAATTGATTGCCAAGTAAATGTTTTAAGACTACAGGAGAAATATCATGGAGGAAGAATTACGAATATAGGAGTTCTAAAATGCATTCATTAATTCATTAATTATACATTAAATATTAATTGTCTTAATGCAATATGATTCGAAGTAGCAATAACAACCACACGATGCGCTTTGATTTTCTGTTCTGCGATGATTAGATGAAAAGAAAATAACATTATCTATCTTTTTTTTAGCGTCCTTAAGTACTACTAAGTGATTAACGTGCTTCAACTTGCTACAAAGTTAACAGGACGCAGTAACTATGTAACCTTATTGACAACGTCGTTAGTCTTCTATTTACCCTTTTTTACGAACCCTCTAATACCCAGGGGCGGCACTATCAGACCGTCACATTGACTATAAAATAATAAGAGGTACAAAAGTGTAACTGTGTAATATCTTATTACAGTATTACAATAGCAACTTAAACCACCAGTAACATTATCATTTAACTCATAAAATTAATAATGAATATAATATCATAAACTGAATTCAATGAAAATATTAATTTTTTAGTTGCGTAGTTTCTGTTTTAAAGTGTAAAATTGAATATTTGGTTTTTAGGAAAGGGACGTCTTTTGTAAAATATAATCGCCGTATCATATAGATTAATTTCGTTCGGGTGGCTCATAGGTAAAATTAATTTAAAACTAGTCGTTCGCTGCGAACGTGGACCTCGCGACTATTAAAATACAATATTTATTTTCACAAAAAATTAAATATCTTAAAAACGGCTGGACCGATTTTGATGCCCAACGAACTTGAAAATTCTATTAACCATCCCTACATATATTCCAACTTTCATCAAAATCGGAACAACGGTTCGAGAGTTATCGCGGAACAAACATACATACATACATACATACAAACAATGTGTTTTTCGCTCCAACTTGAATTATAGCCCTCGCTCGCTTCGCTCGCTCGGTCAAAAAAGTGTTTATTTCATGCAACTATGACCCACATGAAGTATTAGTAAAAACTTAAAACTATGTTAGTGCTTAATAGCTAATTTGGCCTCGGTACTTTCCGTCAGTGCCCACATCATCGGACACTGAGAGTCACTTGCAACATTGCCATCAGGATGCTTTTGCTGCTTCCAAGCACTATAATGTGTGAAGTACACAATAACAGATACACAATATAGTGCGAAGTCGCTAGGCGGGTCGCTAATAAAAAATACTAGAGTTTATTATTTGCGAGTAGGATCGAAATACCTAAATCATTGTAATAAACGTCATATGTATAATGTATTTATTTTGTGTATTACCACTCGTTGGCGTGTAATGATAGCGGCCATCCCACGTGATTTAATGTTGCCGTTCCTCAGTTCGCGGCCTTTTTACAGCGGATTACCTCCGTAACTCACGAGGCTCGTTTGATCGCCCTATCGTTTACCCAGAGTCATTACGATTAATCGTACTTTACTTGCTTACATTATGTTCCAGCCGTGTGAAATTGAATGCCACAGCCATCGCGTTTTTAAACGGCGATGATTAATTTTAAGTTATCTTTATGCGGAATATTATTAATAAATATCTGTCTTCTGTAAGTTGATTAATGATAGTTTTATTTTATAATGAGAAGTTCGTGAAACCTAACATTGGAAACTGGAAAGGGCCTCACAAGTAATTACCGGTCTCCAATAAGCTAAAATGATAGTTGCGTGTAAATTCTTGAACTGTGTAGATAATGTACGTAGATATTTATAATAATTTTCATTACAAATATATTATTTAATGTAATTCCAAATAAAAATACAAATAAACTGATTTTATTATCTAAAGAAAAAAAATATACATACCTAATTAAATCTCGGCTAGATGTTTCATTGCATTGCCAAGTTTCTTAAAATAAAAATTATTCTCGTAAAATTTAACTAACACTTACCTCAAAACTCTACTTGGTAGAGCTTCGTATGACTACAGAAAACAAACATTTTGATTAAACACATAATTCTGAGACTCGATTACACAAGCAATACTTACTATAAATAGTCAAAGCCTCAATAACCATGAGTCACTTTGCCAATTATGAATTTGCTATAGCTCAACTCGGAAAGATTATTATTACAGAGTGGGACCCATTTATTTCAAGGACTATAAACATCACTTATCAATTCATATTATATGTCTTTACTAAAATTTGAGTGTCACATTTAGGTTCCCATTTTATATAAATCATCAATCAAGACATAGTGTGAGTCGCATCCCGCGTCTGTACGCTTAGATCTGTTTTTAAAAGGTTTTCACTGTCATTTAGATAATTTTTTCGAGGTTGTTTATAGGTACATATATACATACTCGAACGAAGCAGCGGCGGGTCTACGGATAAATTGATCTAAGATATTGACAAAAAGCACATCCCGCTTATTTCCCAAGACATGGTCTCGAATCTCCTCACGTTTGCAGATGGCGAGCATCGAAGTGTCGCTGGCGGGGCGGCGGCGCGGCGCCACGAGGGACCTGGGTCGGGAGCTGGACGCGCTGCGAGCCGCGCTCACTGATAAAGACACTCTTATCCAGAGGTAGGCTTACTCCTTCCCTCGAGGACTCATGTCCGCAGTTAGGCCTCTTGGTTGGGCCTTTTCTGCGTGAGCGGACTGGTGAGCTGCTTCACCCAAGCTAACCCAGCTCTTTCAAGAAGTGAAGCGTTTCTGATGGTGTTCAGAAAGTCTCGCTCATAGCCCCCGGTATGTTAAAGTTAGGTTTAAAGTAAGATTTTGCCCTAAAGGTGGTTTTCCTAAATAAGCACACCATTACGACTTCTATATATCTCTATGTCTTACAAATTTATATCATTCTTCTCCTATTATTTCCTAAAGTAATGATTATCTTTGCAGCTTAAAGAAGCAGCTGAGCGCCTCGCTAAGCGCAGCACGGCTCGCGTCCCAAGCTGCCAGTCCAGCCGCCACCCGCGCCGGGTCTCGCCAGGAGTCTGCGTTGTCAGCTGATGACAGGAGGGCCTTGGAGGAACGAGCCGCGGCGGTGAGGGCTGACCTAGACGCGCGGCGGGAGAACATACAGGAGTTGAGGAAACGGCTGGAGAAGACTCATGTTACTGAGTAAGTACGATATGTTTTAAGCCAACTGTAGAACTATGGTTGTTATTATCATGCTAGCCACAAGTAGGCATCTAGCAAGAGTCAGCGTTATCAGCTGCTGAAAGACAAGCATAGGAAGTGGATATTATTGTGTTGTCTTCCCGAATGACTATGAATGAATGAATGAATGTAATGACTATGTTTAATAAGCAGTCCAGGGTTCGTTCAGGGGTCCGCGGTGTTATCATTAGATATCAGGAGAGCGTCAGGAAACAGATATCATGAGCCGTGAAACCTGTCAAGATACGAATATTTAGGAGCTGAGAAAATTTCTGTAAGCAAATATACCATGATCTCAGCCAAAAAGTCTTGGATTCACTTGAAACTAATTATTACATCTGAAATTGTATACTAATAGTACGTATGTGTTGTTGCAGCAACATCGACACCCGCATCCAGCAGGCGGAGCTGCAGTACAAGCTGGGCCGCGAGGAGCTGGAGCTGCTGACGCTGGGCGAGCAGGCGCGTGCGCTGGCGCATCTCATCGAGCAGTGCGACGCCGCGCACAACCACCGCGCTACTCTCTACAGGTAGGCTTGTTTACACATTGTTCAATAAATTTGAAGATTCCCGATCTGCAAGTACAAGCAATGCCTGGAAAAGCTTCTGGTCAATATAACGATCTAAACATCTACTGGATTTCCTTTTCCGCTTTTCATCAAACTGAAACTTCTCCAAGTAGGTATACTGTCTATTTTAAATTTCTCAAATGCTCTTATAGCAAGGGCGTATCCAGGATTTTTTTCTGGGGGCAATGGGGTGGCACGTAGCCCACGTAAATCCGCTACTGCGTACGAGTACACAGTTTACTATATTTGGGCATTGTATGTTCACGTACGTACAACGCATAGATATAGTATACTATTCTATGCTATGATAAAAATATGCATTACTGTATCGGAACAGACAGACTTGACGATCACTAAGCATGCATAAACATCAGCGACATCAATCACATGTGGTTATGTCACCTCATAACATGACCTCAGTTACGATAGGTGCAATGTCTCTGTCACCGCAAGGACACGATCACATGATACAACATCCGAGGAATGTAGGTCAGTGTCTCAGCGGGCAACCACAGATGAACATGCGACCGCGGTGAGAAACCTGTACTGATGAATAGTTCATTGACATACACTTACCTAATTGTTTTTCTTCAGTTTCTTGTCCCACCAGTCGTTGGTTACATATATTATATATGCTCTAAAAATTCTTTTGTATAAGTTTTATAACCAGCCACTTGCCTGAGTCTAACAATCTAATAATAGTTTATGAGCCATTGGCTTAGTACGGCAAGAGATTTTTCGTTCTTAAAAATGAGTGTTCTATTGTGATGTACGGAACCACATGAATTTTTGATTATGATAATTATAACACACCTACCATGTGTACGTAAGATATATGGGCGAGAATTGATCCGTTGTTAATCTACAGCGTCATAAAACCAGAAGAATATGATTGCGAAAGATCGGTGTTACTTTTAGCACGTTCGCGTTTAAACTCTAATGACAGCTTGCAAATATCCAAATTGGCAGGTTCCTCGCTTTCTCATTCGCCAGGAGCGTCAGATTTTTCCCAAAGATTGCCGCTAGAAAGTGTGCCGGGCTCCGCCCCCCAAACAATGGCGGTGTCGTAACAAATGTAACAATTACCGACAATTTGTGCTCTCCTATCTCCGATCTTCACAGCTTTCCGTTAAATAAGCTGTTAAACCTTTAAGGTCTCTTTCCACACAGCACAGCCGTGGACGCAATCTATTTCGTCTGTCATATTTGTGTGGATAAAACTGAAGAGATTTTTCTTGTTTGTTTGAACGCGCTAAACTTTATAACTGCCAGTTTCCAAATCAATTTTTGTATATACATTCATGAGGAAGGCTACCTAGGTTCCAAATTACCTACGAGAGCGTATACTAAATCATATGGATTGCAAGTACAAAAACCGTAAATAAGGCTTCAGTGTCCACGGCCCGATCACTTCATTGATGTTTGGACAGACAGTCCACGGCGGATTTTATGGATGCCACGGCTACGGTCGTGGCACGTCCCGGTCACGACACGATTATGTGGGGGTAAACCCTTTAAATGGAGTCTTTTTAAAGAGGAGCGTTTGGCACGCCTCTAGCAGCGGCGTCTTGTGAACTGAATGGAGTCGTAAAGTGGAACAGAATAGGCTGTAAATCTATTTCGTCAGCAGGTTGGAAGTTGGAAACACAGCTCGGCTCGGAATCAGTAAATTATGAGTTTATTTCCGCGTGTTCGCAATGTCGTTGTTTTCTTGTAGAATGAAGCAAAGTTAAAAGCTTAGGCGAACATTTCAATCTGTAAAATTCTTACATCGAATCAGGTATCAAAAATCTAATATTTAATTTTTGTGATATCAACCAGGTAAACATAATGAAATAAACCTTATATCAATAAACATGCTTTTTTTGAGAAGATTCGAATCAGTCAACGGATGAAAAAATAAAGGGGTAATGTAACTTTCATAAACTTGGCCAAGCAAACTTTTAGCATGGTAACATAATGCTTTAACTTTATTACCGCCGGCTTTGGCATTTACATAACTCCAACCTAACCAGTCTACCATCACACCTGACGGAATTTATAAAAAATTCACATGAAAAGTAAAACCGCACCGACAAGAAAATCAAGATAAACATTCTTGCAATTAGCGAAATGGTAATTTGTCATCTTCTGACAAGTTCCCACACAGACACACAGTCGGTCACATCATCACAATAAACTGCTGTAACACGGTCTCGTTAGCTTTATGGCTCTGCAGCTCATTTTCTACATTGTCTTCTCAAAAAATAGCAGTTGCATCATAATTTTGAGTGCGTCTCGTTAACGCATGATTAATATCCCGGAGATCATATTAATCTTGTAATCTAATTGTATGTAGGTTCTGTCATGTGGAAAGAGTCACACCCTTGGTGGTAAACCCCGTACCACCATCAAAATCGATCAAAAAAATATTTTGCAATGAATAGCAATAATTAATCCATATTCTGAATAAACTGTGCTTTAGGATAGTACAAGTAACACTAAATAGTAGTTACAGCAATTATATGCGAATTATAAAAGACAATTCAGAAAAATATAGATGCCAAAGTTCTCTCAGATAGATACATTTAACGATATTATAGTAACTAGTGGTTCTGTCAGAACAGTAGACCTCGCGAGCCCTTCCACGAAATAACCGATTTTTACCGTGTCCCTGGCTAAAAAGAGTTTTGAAACCAACCTACCAATGCTGACAAGAAAGTAAAAAGTTCTCATATTTTACCCATAAGCCCAAACATGTTCTTGTGGTTGGTCAATACCACTAAAAAAAATACTGAAACCTGCCTTTTCTGCCTCAAATAATACACATAATAATATATTAAAAAATATATACGGACAAATCACACAGATTGAGTTAGCCCCAACGTAAGTTCAAGACTTTACGGGATGTTAATTTAACAATACTATATTTTATAACAAATACATATAGATAAATATCCAAAACCCACGTCAATCTGAAAAAGATTATTTTCCATCTTGACCCGACCGGGGATCGAACCCGGGACCTCTGGTGTAGCCGTCCGGGGCGTGATGACCGTTAGGCCACGGAGGTCGTCAGTCGTCAAAAATGCATGGTGCCTATTGGTTATAAATATGTATGTATATGTTATTTGCGCAACAAAATTAAAGTTCAAAAAAGAAAGTTCAATTTGAAATCGAATCTCTCTGATTAGTAGGTATGTAGGTATTATATATATTACTTTTTTTATAATAGGATTCTAATCATACAATGAAGTTTCTTGATATCAGATTTATTTCAAGTGTTCAAGATAATTCTACCATGCAAAGCAATCCACAATTCAATACCATTAACCAAATAAATACACACAATTCAAAGTCAAGCAAGACAAAAAAGCCATATGATTTTTAAGAACCATGTAATTTTATTTAATAAATAAATCAAGTCACTCTTGTAAACGTATTAGCGATTTTGCGAGTATTAAAAGCTTTGCTGCGCCATCTATTGATTTTTTTGTGAACTATCGTATGAGAATTTATAAAATGGATTTATAACGGTTTTATTGAATTTTACTATGTTGTTCAAACAAAAAAAATGCGTCTTAATAAGAATAACAAAAATGTCTAATGACATATTTGAATTATTTTTTAAATACCTGAGATATGAGGTTTTTTTATATATTTCGGCCATTTTTTTAAATTTCGAAAAACTGGCTCGACCTAAAAAATTCTATAAAATTACCGAACCTGCATAAATTGAGTCACTCTTGTAAACGTATTAGCGATTTTGCGAGTATTAAAAGCTTTGCTGCGCCATCTATTGATTTTTTTGTGAACTATCGTATGAGAATTTATAACATGGATTTATAACGGTTTTATTGAATTTTATTATGTTGTTCAAACAAAAAAAATGCGTCTTAATAAGAATAACAAAAATGTCTAATGACATTTTTGAATTATTTTTTAAATACCTGAGATATGAGGTTTTTTTTATATATTTCGGCCATTTTTTAAAATTTCGAAAAACTGGCTCGACTAAAAAATTCTATAAAATTAACGAACCTGCTTACAAAATTTCATGAAAATCGGTTCAGAAATGCGACCTGTAGGCGATAACATCCGGACAGACAAAAGAATTTTCGGCTAGTGGAAACTGAGACGCTTCGCTCGCTGCGCTCGCTCGGTCGATTAGCATTTAATCTATATAGTAATTAAATAATTAAAAAGCTATCAAACATTATTACATACAACATACAATAGAATAGTTACTTCACTAGAGAAAAAGATAGACGTTTACAAAAGTTTTAATTAGATACATTGAACAACCGTATAACAAATAGTTAAAATTTCCTATACAATAGTTAAATCATCCAAAATCATATGTAATTACAGAATACAAACAATAGTATTGCACATACCTACTTCAAATATATAGACACTAAACGTGCATTGCAGCTAACCGACATAGCACATACATTGCTTAGTTTGAACGCGAACTATGCGGTGATTCAGGATAAAACCAAGCATTGTACGTCAATTTTACATTGCTTGTTTAATTCCATAATATAATTATTATGAAACAATTTGCCTCGCACATTAATCGCAGCGCAGCTGCTGACAAGCATAACGCAAGCAATTCATTTAGAAAACTAATGAATGGAATGTAATACTACATTGTGCAGTTGACTGGGAATAACTATAGTTTTGGCACTTTTGGTTTCACCACCTGTGGGAAACGCTTTGTATTTCACCAGCGATGCTCAGTGAAAGTACGGTCAGTTACTTGATAAATAAGCATTTATCTTGGTATTTCTCCCTGTGAGTGGCGGTGGTGGTGGCTAAATAGTGTAAGGGTTGTTTCCTATTCGTGCCTCGTGAGTTTATATGTATATCAATCTGTAATTATTTTGATACGGATACTCACGCGTCTTGTTAGCCGGATTTGCCGACTAGTTTCGACTTCATACGGAAGTCATTTTCAAGGCGAGTAAGGACCGTCTTCAAGGTGAGTATCCGTATCAAAATATGAATATTTCTCACATTAGTTATAATCAAATTATATCAATCTGACTAATGTGTGTTAGCTGCCGTAGACCATCATATGCTGTGTGTGAGGAAACCTGCACCCTAGTTGATGATTTATCAGCTAGTGACTGACAGACAACGCACAGCTAAAACTACTGGGCGTAAAAAGCTGAAATTTGGCATGTAGGATCCTTAGAGAGTTTATGGGATCACTGGATTTCCCGAAATTACAAAGGGAAACCGAAATTACCGAAATTTGCGCTTGTCCCGAGCGCATACTAGTATAAGGATAAGAGACAAGATGCCGGAACCTAATATCACTATGAAAGTAGATTCTGTATCTTCCCATTAAATCTATCCTCTTGCCGGTATCATTACGTGAGATTAAACACAAAGTGATTATTGTGCTTAATTAGTAAAAAAACACAAGTTAAGTCCAGAATTTCAGCGAACTATTAAAACGTGGGACGCAACATGAAGTTTTGCACGCATTAATCTCAACCATCAACCAGATTCTTGATAAAAAGATAATCTTAAGTATCAGTGTGATGTAACTACAGATAAATCTATACTCTTATTTCTTAACATAGATCACAACAGACGCCGACAAAAAGCGTCCATGGATTTTCTTGGAAATGTACATTTATCTGGTATAATGCTTTGGATTGGACATGAAGATATGTGGGGCAGTGTTCTTTTATGGAGGCTGATCTAAAAGTCTGCCTCCGAGGAGCAATAAAACCTACTAATATTACGATTATGATGCAGTTCGTTCACAAGTCAATAAAAAATTGAATATATTAAATGCCACCAGTTAGTAATTTATTATTGTCCAGCAGTGGACGTCTTTAGGCTGAGAGAGAGAGAGAGAGAGAGAGTAATTTATACGGCTGTATTTTTGATGACCATAAGTGAAATGTTAGAGTTGCTCTATTTAGGTATAAATCAATTAATAGAGAAATTATATTATGAGGGTTTTATTTAAGCTGTTCTGATTATTTATAATCTATTTAAAAATAGATAATAAATAATATTTATTCAGCTAATAGGTCCCACTGCTGGGCAAAGCCTCCCCTATAATTCTCCAACTACTTCTATCGCTCGCCAGTTGCTGCCACCGCTTATTAAAGACTGACAATTTGTCAAACCACCTCATCCTCGGCTTACCTCTAACATAAATCTATATTTATAATCTACTAGCTGTTACCTCGCGGCTACCACCGCGGAAAATACTTTGACCTCCTTTTTCAGATCCTTGAGGGTCGATTTTTAGAAAAAAAAAGTAGCCTATTGATCCCGGGTCTTCAGCTCTATCCATACCAAATTTTATCAAAATTGGTGTAGTTGTTTAGCCGTGAAAGCGTAACGGACAGGCCGATAGACAAACAGACTTTCGCATTTATAACATTAGTATTGATGGATGAGTATATTTATTTATGTGAAACGCTAATATCTGGAACTACTAGTTAGATTTGAAAAATACTTTATGTGTGTGAAAGATGTAGCACAACATTAATGAAAAAAGCCGGGCGTACATACACATACACCAGGCATATAAAAATAGTCATATAAATATATTCCCAAGTTGTGTAAAGTCTCATTCGTCAAAACTTATCTAATACGGTTTAACAAAACCATAAACAAGTGGGTAATAAATCCCTCAGTTAATCACATAAGCCCATAACGAGCTGTGAGCTGGTGGTTTTCATAAATAAATGGGAAATCTCAATAAATCCCGCACTCCGTACAAGTCGCATGATTGATACACACTCCTCGCCTCGGGACACGTAAAAGGTGTTATTAAATTCTGTTATGCAATTATACTCTGGGAAGGAAACTTTTATATAGAGGTTCTGTAGATATCCATTGACATCGTACAATCCATGACGAAGCCAAAACCCAGAATCTAAGGGCACTATTTCTGAAATGTATTAGTAACGGGCTCTATGTCTAAATTCAGTAAGTTTGTACCTAAGTAAAAATACTTTATTGCACCAAAAAATTAAGAATTGTAACATTGCGACTTAATAAAATTATCTTCGAACTAGCTTTTTCCTGCGGCTTTGTTTGTGTTAATTATACACCAGAACCTTCCTCAAGACCTACCTCGTCCATTAACCGCGAAAACCGCGTGGATATTTGTTCAGTAGTTTTTTATTTTATAGCGAACAGACAGACAGATGCGGCGAGGGACTTGATTTTATAATAATACATAATACATGTAGGGATTTAGTTAGGGGGTTTGGGTCGTTTGACACCACGATGGATTGACACCACTTCTGATTCTGATAGTAGTCCTTAAAGGTACTTTTTACGTCTATTCTCATAATCCTAGAAAATATAAGAATTTCGTTCATATTATGAGCTCCAGCTGAAGATTAACATTGTACGGCGGCTGACTTTGGCCACTCGCTTCACTATGTCTGAGACTCTGTTTTGTTTCCTTACCCACTTATTCGTTTTCCGATCCCAGAGCCTTATCCCTACCAGCTTACGTTCCATTGGCTTTTGGGTAACTATTAGCTTCTGAAGGACTTCCTTGGTACCAAATTTTCTATATAAACTCCCAGAAATTACCGGTACTTACTGGTACTTTATATGAGAATTTGGTACCGGAACCAACCGGTAACTAGCCCTGCTTTCAAACGAACCCTAGAACTGCAACCTCTAAAGACTAACAAATATTTCATGGTTATTTAGTAGCTAGAGCTTCGAAAGCTCAGCAAAAAGAGGAAAGCCCAGTCCACACATCACGGGTATTAATTACCAGATACACTGCACTTCACGCAGGCCGTGTAGGATCATAAATATGAGCTTTAAAGCTCGTAAGAAAGCTCTTAAGCTCAATAACAAACCGCCATGTACTGAAAAAGACTTACAATAAAAAGCGTTGAAGCATTATTTATAGAGAGCTGATCCATGACACAAGGAAGTTTAAATTAAGTTTCGATAGGCATTTGTAGGCGACGATATCAGAATTGATTTAAAATCAGATGAAATTACCATATTTCCACATTTTTACATCTTTTTTAAATAAGAAAAAGTACGACAAATAGGTATATTAAAAATGTAGTTACCTAATGCCTATTAATTAATTTGTTTTTTTTCGTATACGCCGGAATATTCAAGAATAGCTAAAACTCTCCTATAAAAGACATCAACGAGCCTAAAAACTCGAGACGAACATTTGATTTGATTTTATTGATTTCTCAATTAATACAATATTTAATTTGACTCAATATTTACTTCCCCTTTCTTTATATCAAACGGAATGGCCAATAGACCCATTATTATTATTATTTACTATATGGGGACGCCAGCGCGAGCACCAGGCGGGTGATCAGTCCACTTATGCTGGGACCATTTCACCCAATTCTTAGAGTTACCTGGTTACTCACATTGGTGGCGACCCACTGAATCTACCTGTTACTTTGCAGAATTTTAACAACTGTCTTATTGTAATGTCACTCAGATCATCCTCAGATAGGGCGTCTGCGCCCAATACTTCTCTCCTTGCAGCGGCAAATGCAGGACATTCTGCTACTAAGTGAGAGACCCATATAGTAATAGAAATATATATAAAATCTTAGTTGTATATAACTAAGTAGCTTTTAATAAAGTTCGCAACATGTCTCTTTAGGGAAATCAAAAAATTATACTTTCCGTAGGAATTTGAACCCACGAACTTTCAGTCAGTAAGATTAGTATACCTATACCACTGGAGCTATGCTAATGTATAACAATCCACCACGAGATATGTAGATAATTATATTTTTTCGCGCTGATTTTATTATCGCTTGAAGAAATCTGTGCTTTGCCGTCTGCATACCTTTGTAGATTTATATGAATATGTGCCATTCCAGATTTTTTTACTCTGTGTACTCGTACTTAAGTGTAGCAAATATCAGAATTCTTGCACTTAATTTTGAAGGAATTGATAGATAGATAGATCAACACTTTATTTATTGCACCATTTACAGAAAATAAATACATAGTAACAAAAGTAACAAAAACATTTTAAATGAGCGCAAATGCAATTTCTTCCAGCCAACCTTAAATGAATGGGAATGAGATTTACAAAACCTGAAAACCCAAAAAAAATAATTGAAAAACTGTTAAAACGAAAACGTTTTCGCTTACAATATTCCTCAGATAATTCGTTTATGATTTTGGTGTCTTTATAAACCAATTAGTTATATTTTCAAGTCAGACGAAAAAAATATATCGAACAAAGTATATTTTATTTGAAAAATAAATAAATCATTAAGAATTACATAAAACTACCATTCACTTCACATTTTCTAGCCGAGATCGCGTGTCGGCCCCGTCATTACGGAATTAGCGGCGTCACTTAGCGGCCGCCGGCATCGGCCACAGATAATATAATACTATACCACGCAGCCTATCATACTCGCATTAGCATCAGCGTGAAAACGACGCGTCAGCCAGCGTTATCTTTTAAAGCCTTGTTTACATGGGTACAGTCCTTCTCCTTTAGTCGTATTCCTCATGACTGAGGTCGTGGTCATTATGTCGAAATCAAAATCAAAAATTATTTATTGAAACTTGGCCATCCAAGAAGGCTCTATTTAACGTCGAAAACTAATTATTTAATTATATTATGTCTCAAAGCTACAAACTACAAGCATTTCGGAACGACCACTGCTGAGAAGAAATGCCTAACATGGTCGCCTAACATGCCAGAGGGGCTATTTATTAACTCTATACATACACTAGATTGTGTACAGTCAAAAATAAAATAATGTCGAATGAAATACAACGACTATCTTGGCAATGTTAATGGAGTGGCTTGCCACTGCCTTCTCCATTTCACACACTAACTGATAACCATCAACTAGAGTGCAGGTTTCCTCACGATGTTTTCCTTCACCGAAAGCAAGTGGTGATCGATGAAAACTACCATAACATGAGTCAAATTGGTCTACAAACTCATGTAGCACGGACAGGATTCGACATGGGTATAGTAGATACACGCTAAAATCTGTTTTAGCGTGTATCCTAATATTATAAATGCGAAAGTGAGTTTGTTTGTTGGTTTGTTTGTTTGTTACCTCTTCACGCTTTATCTACTGAACCAATCTTCCTGAAATTTCGCATACACATAGCTGGAAGTACGGAGAAGGACATAGGGTACCTTTCATCCCGGGAAAAAGCACTGTTCCCGTGGGAAATTCACGCGAGCGAAGCCGCGGGCGAAAGCTAGTCTACTATCTTCTCTCAGCCGAAAGACGTCCACTGCTGGACAAAGGCCTCCCCCAAGGATTTCCACAACGACCGGTCCTGCGCTGCCCGCATCCATGCGCAACCCGCGACCTTCACCAGGTCGTCGGTCCACCGAGTGGGAGGCCTGCCAACACTACGTTTTCCGGTTCGTGGTCGCCACTCGAGAACTTTTCTGCCCCAACGGCTATCTGTTCTGCGAGCTATGTGCCCCGCCCACTGCCACTTAAGTTTGGCGATTCTGCGGGCTATATCGGTTACTTTAGTTCTCCTTCGGATCTCCTCATTTCTGATTCGATCACGCAGGGAAACTCCGAGCATAGCGCGCTCCATCGCCCTTTGGGTGACCTTGAGCCTTCTTATGAGGCCCATAGTAAGCGACCACGTCTCTGTTCCGTATGTCATTACTGGCAACACACACTGGTCAAAGACCTTAGTCTTGAGACACTGCGGTATTTTGGACGAGAAGATATCGCGAAGCTTCCCGAACGCTGCCCAGCCGAGTTGGATTCGACGGTTGACCTCTTTCTCGAAGTTGGACTTACCTAACTGAACTGTTTGTCCCAGGTATACGTAATTGTCAACAACTTCGAGTGTAGAGTCTCCAACCTTTAGAGGAGTGGGTGCGACACGGATATTAGACATGATTTTCGTCTTATCCATGTTCATTTTTAGACCCACTTGTTGAGAGGCTCTACAGAGGCCATCGAGCATTGTGCCTAGGTCTTCCAAGGTCTCAGCCATGACTACGATATCGTCAGCGAATCGAAGGTGAGTGAGGTACTCGCCGTTGATATTGATACCGAGTCCGCTCCAGTCCAGAAGCTTGAAGACATCTTCCAGGGCGGCGGTGAACAGTTTCGGAGAAATAACGTCTCCCTGTCTCACCCCTCGCTTCAACTGGATAGGTTTCGAGCCTTGATCCTGGAGACGGACCGACATGGTGGCGTTTTCGTACAAACACTTCAACGCTTCGATATATCGATAGTCAATTTGGCACCGTTGGAGAGACTGTAGCACAGCCCAGGTCTCGATCGAATCGAAGGCTTTCTCGTAGTCCACAAACGCCAAGCATAAGGGCTGATTATACTCCTCAGTCTTCTGTATAATCTGCCGCAGCGTATGTAAGTGGTCTACGGTACTAAAGCCTTTTCGGAAACCGGCTTGTTCGGGAGGTTGGAAGTCGTCGAACCTGCGAGCGAGACGATTCGTAATGACTCTCGAAAACTATAAAACATCTAAATAAATGTAAACCTGCTGAGTCGAACGTCAAAAGTTTTAAATGCGTGTTTTATACATTTATTGCTAAAAATGCAAATCAATCAAATTGTTGAGAATGAATCTGACCATGCAACGAGGCAATGTTGCAGGGTTTATATAAATTTTAGAGGCCAATATGATACGGGTCTGCTTTTTACTTACTTACTTACCCAAAGAGGATCTTGGCCTCCGATACTAGAAGCTTCCATTCCTTCCTGTTCTGCTTTTTAATTGAATTTCTTTTGTGTTGTATGATTTATTGAAAGAAAACTAATACAAATTGATTATTCTTTCAAAAGTAGTTCAAGTTTTTTGGAATTAAGAACTCTCATTTTAAAGTCTATTAAAACAGATAAATATACACACACTGCCACTTACAAGAAACTAAATCCGTTTGAACGAGTCGTTAGCGCCTGTCGTTAGTACACTTTACTTTCTCAGTATTTATTGAATCAAAGAAAATTGTTATTCTTACATTTTTCTAAATTATGATAACTTGAAATAGTGTTTGAACGTAATAATACTTAATTTGCAAATATTTGTTTATATACATTTATATAAGAATACATATAATAGGTATACAATTTGCTTAAACAACAAAACACACACCAAAACATTTTTATGTAAAATGTAGCCAAGACGAGTCCATTATGGCTAGCACTGACCAAAATTTATTAGATCTTATGTAAAGCCAAGCTTCTAACTCTAGACGCGCTAACTCTACAAGCCCTTACTTGCAAACTCTACACCTTAGTGAAAATATGTGGCTTGGCTGTTTCGGTTAGGTCCTGAGTATAGTTTGTGTTACTTTCGTCAACATTCCTAATGTGCACAGTGATGGAATGGAACTCCCTGCCTACGTCTGTGTTCCCGAGCATACAACCTGACTCTCTTAAAAACCAGAGTGAATAGGCTGCTTCTGGTTAAGCTCGCTACACTGTAGACCTCATCTCTATCTCTATCCTATCCTCAGGTAAGATTGTGGTCAAGAGAAAAAATCTATTTACTACATGTACAATGAAGTCATTTATAGATCCCGCAGTAAATAAAGCCTAATCCGCTCAGACGGGAAGTATGTACTTACATTACAGAATGAATTTCACGTTGCACTGACCGCAGCGCCGACGCAGGTTCCCACGATGGGCGTGAGCGCGGGAACATACAGAACCTACACCTTGTTCGCTAGCTAAGAATACGCTTCGTTTTATTGTACGTTATTCAAAAACATTACATAAATGCTATACTAAGCTGCACTTGCATGCAATATCTTTACATAAATACAACTGAGTGGTTTCGGATTTATTTATTTGAATTGCTAAATTTTCTTGTTAATGACGACTTCCATGGCGTGTTGTCACTAGTCACCTCGACCGTCCGCCATCTGGAGGCCCTGGGTTCTTTTCCCAGCGCGGGCAAACATTTGTACTTATTTTCACAGGCGGTTCTGGGTGTGTTGGTACTTTGTACCCGTTTCTATTGGTGTTTTTTGAACCCGCTATACAAGCTTACCTAATGCTTAATGTGAACCGTAGAGTATTGTCTATTTATTCTTGCACAAGTGCGAGTTATTTGACCATGAACGCACTCTGATCAAAATGACAGCTGCAAACCACGAGTGCAGTTACAGCCGCTGCTGAGCCGTGACATACCACCGCAGAATATAGGTTCATGGTCACGACACGATATTTACCTGGCACTAACTTCTTGCGGTTCAACTTTGTATTCGAAAGAAGCAAGCTTCGTGGGCAGACGAGGGTCAACGCGAACTACGACTGCGCTAAAACCTACGAGGGTGTTTCACATTTGTATGGGAAAAAAATTCATGTAATTATTTTTGCAACTACCGATTGCGCCTCGAGTCTATGTCACGTGACAGATATTTGTGCCAAATTTCAAGAAGATCGGATTGCATTTAGAGGTTGCACAGTTTGAACAGTTTTGAAAAAATAAGAAAAAAGACGATTTTCGAATTTCTATATGTTTATTAGGAAAACTGGAACTTAGAATGCTTACTAACAATACCTTTAAACAATTACAGTACAAACTAGTATTATAGGCAAAAAAAATCTTATACTAATCAACTTTGAACGATGCAATGCCTTCGTTTGTTCAATTAGTGACAGCTTTTCTGTGATGCTCAACAACTCTTAATAAAAACTGCTTTTGTTTTTCATCCCTTATCGACTCATTATATTTTATTATGAGAGCGATTCCCCTTTTTCTACCGTGTCATTTACCACCTTCAGAGCATTTACAGAACTTCGAAGAGAATCACTGCAGTATTCGTGTGCGTCTCGGATCCCAAACAATTCAAAAAACGTCCTTGTTTTGCTAGTGACAAAATGGCTTAGGTCTTTATTTCAAACCCTAGGTTTTTACATTCTAACCTTTTCATTTCCTTTTTCTTTGCAGGTTTTTCTAAATTTTCTATCATCTTTTCTTTCACATCTTCAGTAATCCGCTCATCGAAAAAAACCAGACCTATGTGTATCTGAAAGATACCACAGGTGTCTCTTTGCGACTGTGATAGCACTTTTCTTCACGTCTTCATCTGGGTATAAGTTCAGAAGCTGCAGCATATCTAAATCGTTCTTTGGAGCCCATCGAATTACCATCGCCCCATGCCAAAACTGAACATATACGAGGCTGACGAATTCGGCTAGTTTTTTCATTCCTTGTAAATCTCGTGTAGGAATATTTATCTGGCGGGCAAAAAGGGCAATTTTGAGTGCATAGATGGCCTTTGCCATCTATCTTGCTTGGTGAAGAGCTCCTGGGATTCTGAAACTAAAGTCGTTTCCTGTCCAACCTCCGAGGTACAGAAGGGAATATCCGTTTTATATTTGCTTTGTCAGTTGTTCTCGTCTTCTCTTTACTTATATTTTGATACTCTTTGTTACGTAGCTTCAGTATATTATAACGTATATTGTGCTCCATTTTTACCGGAATATTAGCTCTGTTCCACACCTCTTGTAGTTTAGAACTGGTGGATATGGCAGCATCTGAAATAGTTTCTTTCATTTATTTGTGATGAAACATGAATACTAAGAGAACTTGTTCCTTTGACGGGATCCGAGCTCCTAAAAAATCTGCGTTGGGCACCTATCGAGTAACCAAATTCCTCTTCTAGACCCCATCTTAATGTTCTATTACCTGCTTAAGACGAAAAAATCCATTGGGAAACATAATAGCACAAGTTCAGAAAAATGTTTGAATTTTCACTACTTTTAAAAAAGTGATCAAAGTGTGCAACCTCTAAACACCATTCAATTTGGCTGAAATTTTGTATACGCAGCTTTTACATATGTAGGACCAAGAAATCAACCGGTTGCAAAAAAAATAAAAAACTTTTGTCAGATGAAACACCCTAACTACGTATATGATTCTATTCATTTTTAATTAATTTTTCTCTAACTTTATTATATGTTGAACAAAAAGCCACAGAAAAGGAGGTTTTTGAACGTTGGACACGAGAAACTATACTTTCTACATAATCATATAATTTCTTTACTTCATCAGTTTGACTCCTAAGTACTTATATTAATTCTGTGTCCTAATGCTTATGTTTACCTTTTTTATTGTTATTAAGTATTCAAAGTACGGTTCGCCCAGCCCATTTGTAATGTAACTGACAGCAAGAAAAGGGTTTTATTGTGTTACGCGTACAAACATACAGACAAACAGAAAGACAGACAACAAAAATTCTAAAAAAAATCGTTTTGCCTTTTATTGCCTTATATATTTTTTTCTTAAATATCCCTGTACACACAGACCAGTTACAGTTGTATTATATGTATTGATAATGATGTTTGTTTGCAGTACGGTTCGCGAATGCGGCGGCAACGCGGCCTTGGTGGCGGCGGAGGTGCGCGAGGGCTCGTGGGGCGCCGCCCCCCGCGGCGCCGGCCTTATCATCGACTGGGCCGGAGACAACGCCGCACTCAAGCCAGGAGACAGGTATGTTCGCTGTGTTGAGATGTACCTATGTTTGCCGTTGAGTTATTCCCCCAAAAAGAGAGGTAGGTTATCAGGTTTGTGCTTTTCATGGAAGAAATGAGCGCTACTTATTTTTCTTTATTCTTCATTAACTCCTAAATATATTCAACAATCCAGATATGTGTTTGGTATCGTTAGATGTATAACATTATCCTTGGAACATAGGCCATTTTAAAAAGGTGAAACCTACATTAATAACTCTAGAGCTTATACCACAGGCTGTGTACCTCTAGGATATGTTGGATCCCACAGATAACCTAACACATTGTTGCTCGTACACATTTTATGGCTTACTTGTAAAGCTAAGTTAATGCCAAAAAGATCTTGATCGCAGCCGCGGGCGGCAAGCCTTGCAAAAATGTAGCTGCCGGCGAAGAACCCCCTCCGGTCACAGGATAGATAGGTACGAGGACTAAAGTGTACAGGCATACGCATGATTTTACAAATTTACAAAGACCAAGCAAGGTTTGTAGGAACCATGCATTTCTACCGTAACACTATCTATGCATTTCTAAAGTGTATACAAATGTTATAAACTATGCATTTGTAACATAAAAATTCATTTAAAAAAATGATGATTTAGTTAGAAACTGTCCCGGTGTCAGTAGGTAATGAAATCCTGCAAAATTTCTGGGAGGACCTTACTTTTATAAGTAGATTCCAAACAACATCACTATATACATACATATGTACTACGAAAGTTTTTCTAATTCAATGACTACGAAGCTTTAGGTATCTCTGGGAATATCTCCTCTAGGCCTGAGGTTAGAGGCCCACAATCGGGTGAAAGATCGAGGTAAGTATCTGATCGTATCGACGACGGGCTCGTATAATGTCTATTTTAGGATAGGAATTGCTTGGAGGGAAGCCTTTCTGTAATTTCATACAAATACACAAATTACATACTTAACTCTGTAGTTTAAAAAACTTAGGTTCTAAATTGTTACTTAGGTTATAGGGGGGCGCTAATAAAAATGTCGGAGGAAGGAATAAAACTTCCAACTACTTATACATCGTAAGGAAGCGTTTAACGCATCTTCACAGGTAAGAGGAAGGGGTTAGAATTCCCTAGAAACTTTGTTAGAGGAATGTGATGTACGCCGCGCCCCGTCTTCGATTGCGTTTGGATTGTAGGATTTATGTACTGGGGGCAAATGGCGCGCTTCCTTGTTTGACTGCATACAGCGGGCTAATTGCTTTTGTAACGAGTTTGTTTGTTGTTAGATACTAATGGCGATGATATTCCAATCTCTACATTATTCGAGAATCATTTTAATGTCTAAATATTGGTTAAGTTAAAGACAACAATAAAGAGTAGGTAATATTGCTCACAACTACCACAGAATAGAAAAAAAATCTTGTTCCCGATACTCAATACTTACTCAATATTTTATTGCATCCACAAAGTTGGCATATCCAACTGTCCATATCATAAACAAATAAGAGCCAAATGGCTACACATTTAATATTTGTAGTTTTTATATACTCACAGACTATTCTCGTACTCGTACTTCGTCTACTGTACGGTACATTGGCCTTGAGAGAATTTCAGGATTATAAGTAGCAGTAAGTACCCAAAATAATACGATTTTGGATTTTTTTACTACGTGAGAATCGTGCCCCTGGATCATATTCTACCCATACACCTACTAAAATCCATCAAAATCCGCTCAGCATACATTATACATACAAACTTTGTAATTTCCAGGCTGCTAGAGGTGAACGGCACGAGCGTGGTGTCGTGCCGCAGCGTGGAGGAGCTGCAGCGCGCGAGCGGCTCCGGGTCGGCGCGGCTAGTGTTGCTGCGGGCCCAGCAAACCAATGGACAGCTTCCGAACCAGCACCAGCCTCATCAGAATACATTTACACAAGTCAGTCTTCCTGTACATATTAGACTAGCGCCCCGCCCCGGCTTCGCACGGGAGGTACTCGTATACACATAAATTGTAGCCTATGTCACTCAGGCTAGATTATGCTTTCGATTGGTGAAAGAATTTTTAAAATCAGTTTAGTAGTTCCGAAGATTGCCCCCTGCAACCAAACTTACAAACACTTCCTCTTTATAATATTAGATGAAGTATGTATGATATGATTTAGCCTAGTAAGACAGTCTTACTTATCCCTATTTCTACGGCTGAAACATTCAACACAAATCTGATAGGACTAGAAATGACATTTTCACAGTGTACGACAGCATACGTAATTGAAAATTAAACATAATTTCAGAACGAGGCGATATCACTGCGAGCTGAGCTGAACGCGC
Source organism: Ephestia elutella (assembly GCA_018467065.1). Lineage (NCBI taxonomy): Eukaryota > Metazoa > Arthropoda > Insecta > Lepidoptera > Pyralidae > Ephestia > Ephestia elutella. The sequence continues at coordinate 19,700,805 of CM031573.1, read as the reverse complement.
TGCGGACGGCCTCCGAAGAGACGGAGAAGGCCAAGGAGAGCCTGCGCTCCGACAACACGCGGCTCACGCACCGCATCTCCTACTTGGAGGAGCAGGTCGCCGAGCTGCTGGCGCGGCATGCGCAGGTAGAGGGAGCGACGAGTATGCTTCTTCATAACTGCATCAGTGCAATGAGAATTCGAATTAATGATCTTTACTCAAAAATGTATGTAATGTGGTCATTATTTTGATAACTTTGTTTGAGCAAAGTCGACCTTGCCGTTCTGTTTTCAAATAGCGGCCGACAAAGTTTTGCTGGCCGCTCTATCAGGCCGGCAAAACATTGCTGGCCGCTATTTTGACGTTTCAACATTTTAAAAATCGAATGCAAAAAGATTTTATAACACAGCTGTTTGTATTTTATAGAAATAGCATAGAGAGAGGTACAAAAAGATTTTGTTCCATATTTGGCTGTATAGTTCCAACTACCATTGCTTAATCAGTCGTGTAAAAAAAAAACAAAGAAGTAACAAAAGCGCGGTTCAGCGAAAATTTTGTTTTTATTTACCTAGTGACTTTTTGGCTAAAAATGAGCTCTCAAAGCGAAAATTATTCCGATTCATTGTGTTTAACACCGCCAGACATTAAAGATGAAGCTAAATTAGTGGTTGAAAATTGGATACCGCGAAACTCAAAGGGAAAATATAAGCTTGCATATGAAAAATTTGTGCATCAATCCGGGAAAGTCGGTATTGAATTTTAGTAACTGTACTTTTCATTATTGTCATTTTAATTAAATTTCTAGTTGATTAATATATTTTTATTTAAATTACTTGCTGGTTTTATTTTGATTTGGTACTTGCATTTTTGAGTAAAGCACTATACAAGCCTTGGCCCACAATGACTGCTTCGCTGGTCACGCTATGATTGCCTCGAGCTAGCCTAGCTACGCTCTAGGCCTTCCAGCTTGGTCATCGTTGCAGCCCTTGCTGTCCTCGCTGTAAAGGCCTCGACCTCCGGTCTCGGCCTTTATCTCAGCTCGTCCATCAAGTGCTGCACGCTGGCCGCGCTGTGTCGGCCTGGAGCTGCGCTACGCTGCGCTCTCGGCCATCATCAGCGCGACCAGCAAAGTAGTCATTATAGGCCGCGGCAGTAATGTACTATAATTCACATATACACACACAGGCAACGAAATTGCCACGTCTCTCTAGGACTACTTTCCAAAATAACTTGGTCTCCTATACACAGGCTTTTGATAAAAATGTTGTATAATCAATTCACACTGCTCCTTCTTTCCAGGTGCAACCAACCAGCAGTAACGACAGCTGTATAACCGTAAACAAAACCAAGAAAAATGTCACGAACATCAACATCACGTCGGAGCCGCAGTCCAATTGCAGGAGCCCCAAGTCCGAGGTGCAAGTGTTCCAGAAGGGACCTGACATCACAGCTATTGTGGCGAAGCTGCCAGGCTTGGACGGCGCTGAGGCCAACCTGCCGCTGATGAGGCCGAGGTCCAACGCTTCAGGCGCCTCCTCCAGGGTAGCTGTTTCCCCACGCGCCTCCCCCCCACCAAACCACAGATCCCATAGCTCTCACAGCCTAGAGCACAAAGCCGGCCGAATGAGACACTCCCTTTCCCATCACTGCATACATGGAGCCATAGACTACAGCGCCGAAACAGATGCCGCTATCCGCATGATCGAAAGGAACCAAAGACACATTGAAAAACAACGTATGAAATCGGAAATACTGAACAGGTCCAAAGAAGAATACTTCCGATCAGACAGCGATTTGGATTTAAAAGATTCTGAAAGACATTCCAGTGTAGGCAACATATCATGCGATCCGAAGCATTACGAAATAAAGAAAGCGGCTGATCGGATAGAAGAGAGTATTAAGAAAACCAACTGGGCAGAAAGGAAGACTCTATCCATCATCGAGCAGCTGAAGCGGTCGCAGCGTCTCCGGAAGATGAAGAAGAATGACAGCGCAGAAGACGTCCAGCTCGAGTCGGAGAAGCACTACATGTACCGAAGAATAGACGGGAAAGTTCTCGAGAACGCACACAAATCCAGTCGCAGAACCTCCAGGCTGCACTCCAGGAGCGCCAAGTCCTCGGAGTTCGAGTCCGAGTGTTCAGACTACCCGAACGGTGATGTTTACGGAAGCACTCCTAGGATAGATTACGGCTCAGAAAGTTGTTCGACGAGGCTGAGCCATTACAGGAAAAATGATGAAAGGTCAGCAGAGAAGACGAGGCCGACGCCTCCTCGAAAACCGCTCAGGCTGTCGCTGCACAAGGCTCGAAGCGCGCACTCCTTGATGAACGGGAGCGAGTCGGAAACGCCTTCGCGTCCACCTTCAGGTTTACAAAACGGGGATTTGTCTGAGACGAAGCGGCCAGTGAAGCGAACACATGGAGCAGACAAAAGCAGCCGGGAGAGGATTCGGGACGCGGGCCGCGCCACGCCGCGCCCGCCGCGGAAACTCACAGAGCTAGGGGCGCCGCCAGCTGACAGACTGTATCCTGAAGACCAGCCGAGACTCAACGGGGTGGGGAGAATCACGCCTGGGAAGTGGTGCTAACACATCGATCCAGCGAAATCGAGCGCTAGGGAAAAGCGATGTTAGGCAAAATATGACATTCTGAAATGTATTACAAAAACAAAGTACTATTCCTTAGGTACTTCTAGACAGAGAAAGAAAGAGCTATAGAAGTGACGTAGAGGCTAGATATAATTTTATAAATAAATGTGTATAAAAATCGTTATATACTAGTATTGTATATGCAATGCACTCGCGCCGAAGCCGTACCTTGCGTGTAAATATATAAGTTAAGCACCCACCGCGTAAATACTCACCTTTTATACGTTAGTGTTAAGGGACTTGTAACACCAAGAGATTATAAATATAAACATGTAAAGTTGAAAATGCCATATTTGTTTATCATCTAGCAACCTGGAAAAATCCAAACTAATATTATAAATGCGAGAGAGAGTATGTTTATTTGTTACCTCTTCACGCTTTATTTACTGAACCAATCTGCCTGACGTTTCGCATACACATAGAATAGAAGTACTCAGCACTGTTCCCGTGGGAAATTCATGCGGGCTAAGCCGCGGGCAAAAGCCAGTATGGAATAAAACAATTTTCTGTCACAATAATCACAGAACTATTAAAAAATATTGATAAGTCAGAAAATAGTCCTTCAATTTTTTCCAACAGTCACAAATTGCCTGAAATATGGATAATAATCACGGACCAGATAATAATTAACAAAATAGACGCTACTCTCGAAAACAAAACTTTACCAGAAACCTAAACCAACTTACATCCAAAAAATAAAACACCAGTCCATATTTCATAATAAATCATATAATTACGAGCAACAAAACAAATTATATATTTACATCAAAATATTAAAATCATTACTCTTCTAACGGTTCTACATGTGCCGACAAATATTATACATTTCGTTTCCTAAGTTATTTATTAACAATATGACTTGCGCAAGCGTGATCGCAAGTCCGAGCAGTCTTACAAATAGCCGCTACATGGAGAATCGGCATGGTTAATCGATAGTTACATGCAACTTCATGCCCGAACGCCCTCAGACGAAAGTGAGATAAAACTACTATTCAAAGCACAATCATCTCAAAAATATATGTAAGAGAATTTTGCCGCCATAAGCTGCATAGAACTCTGAAGATTCTTTGCTCACTCACACACCCACAATCGAATGACTGTTATCGTTTTCGCTCATTATAGTTGGAGTTTCTGTCAGACACAATACAATACTGTCATCAGTTGTCAAATTCAAATGACAGTATTGTATCATCTGGCAACCTTACTCGCCAGTAGCGCCCACTAGTGAGCGAAGAAACGATTGTCATTGAATTTGAAGCATCAATGACGTATTGCACTTGCATTGTGGTAATTGGTAATTCAGTGAACTTGAGAGCGACATTCATTGTCATGCCATTTCTAGTTCTATAGAGAATCAAAGTACCTACTTTAATGCTTTTTTTTTATCAGCTCTAGAAAAGTAACTCCTCGCTTGCTTCTCAAAGCGGTCGTGCATGAATTTGCCCAAGGCTATGGCCAGATAAGCGCCATTTATAATGTATATTTCCGTGGTCGAAAAACCCAGAAGTTATTTAAAAAATGTGGTCATCTGGCCTCAGCCTTACGACGTTACGCGCCGAATATGGCATATACTGGTTAACAATCACTCAAAATATATTAATACATTCATTCATTTAGAAAAGAGACTCGGCATTAATTTTTCTATTGGCTATAAGAAAAAATTTAACAATAGATAACTGAAATTAAAAGATCAAATCAACAAATTAACTGCAGCTAGCAAAACCGCTAGTGAAGGCAGTATGGTAGCCAATGATCAAAAATTACAAATGTATTCAATTTATTATTTCAATATTCACCATTTCTGCGAACCGAGACGCACAACATAATCAGTGTGACATCGCTAAGTCGATTCAACTAGATTCAACTAGAGATTACGAACAAATTCGAAAGCTATTAAAAGGAATAATTAATTATAACGCCATTTTTTCAAATATGCTCTTATACGAGAAAGATTAATCAAAACAATACATTTCTAATTTATTAGATATGATTTATTTTTAAAATCTAATTATTGTTGAGGCTTCAGTCACGTGGTGCGAATATGCCAGCCTCATGGATATGATATTGAAAAAAAATATATCATACAACAAATTCCTTCAATTCTATACAATATCAGCAATATATCTTTCTCGATGTTCACTCAAAAGACACAAAAATTTAACACACATAGCAACCATCTCTATATTCTTTTTTTTTATTTAAGAAACACTTCTCCTTCATCGACTCTTAATCCATTAATCGATTGATTGTGATCATCAATCAACTCGATTTAACTAATTCCGCCCGAATAAAAGACGTAGTTTATAACAAGCCTATCAACATAAAACTAAGTATAAGTAGTTACTCATTTCGTCTTGTTCATATAAACTTAACAAACACTTTAAAGCTATTTTAGTTGAAATATAACATTGAAACAATGACTGAAAATACATTTTAACTAAAATAGGTTTTAATTGTCAGTTAAATATTTATGAATAAGACCGATTACGTCTACGAAAGTTAAGTTAGATTTAAAACACGATCATAAAAAGATCAATTTAGATTCATTCACAATATTACTCTCACATACTCCATTAATCCATGACTCCAAACAATGACTTTTACTGTCGTCGAAAGACGTTATCCAAAATGGAATATCTCCAAAACTATAACGCAATGCTGTTTGGTATTGTATGTCTTGTTCGAAGTAACACGCAGTGCGTGTCGCGTTGCATTTAACACGCTAGGTGTATTTTCTTGTAAGGCATATAACAATGGAAGAGAGTAATCGAAATTCTTCAAAGCAGCCGGTATGAGCAACCCTTTATCCCTGCTTTTAAAAATATGCTACTGAAAAGTAGGTAAATGAGCATATGTGAGTATTTGCTATTGCATGCTTCGGATAACTCTCCTAAAATCTCAGTCTTCTGCCGCTCATTTTTTGGCGCGGCATTGCTGGCTGTTTACGGGGATGGGGGAAATACATGTTAAAATCTATAACAGCGCTGTAACTTTCAAGGTAACTGGCAACGGTAGCTCCTTGACGTTTCATGAGTAAAACAGACTCACTCGCCTTGAGTCGCCGTCTGCTTCCGCCCGTTTGTTAGCATGCTATTTATATAGATATGGGAGGAAACATACGTTAAGATCTAAAACTCATAACAGCGCATCATATTAACATACTTCAGCGCGGTCGGCAGCGGCAGCTCCTTGACGCCCTGCTTCACAAGTAAAGAAAGACTCTAACAACATGCGTGAGTATCCATATTAATAAAATCACTAAAGACAGACGCATTCACCTAGCGTCGTCGCTTTATTTTTAGTGCGCTGCTTATAGATACGGGAGGGGGGGAAACACACGTTAACATCTAAAACTCATAACAGCGCATCAAATTAACGTACTTCTTCAAGGCGGCCGGCAGCGGCAGCTCCTTGACGCCTTACTTCATGAGCAGCGACAGTCGCGCTCAATTGATGAGTTAAGACAGACACTAACAATTAATAATCATTAAAGACAGACGCGTTCGCCAAGCGTTTTCGCTTTCTACTGCCTGGTTTTTGGCGCGCTGATTACAGATATGGGAGGAAATACATGTTAAGAAACTCATTACAGTGCTGTAGCCATTGTAACTTTCAAGGTAGCTGGCCAGTCTTTGAGTGCGGCGCTGCTTACAGGAGAAATTCATGTTAAGATCTAAAATTCATAACAGCGCATCAGATTAACATACTTCTTGAGCGCGGCCGGCAGCGGCAGCTCCTTGACGCCCTGCTTCATGAGTAAAGACAATCTGGCCCGCCTGGCGTCGCCGCCCTCGGCCGCGCGCCGCTTGTTGCGCCGCAGCTGCGCCGCGTCCGGGTCGCTGTCCGGGTCGGGGGAGCGCCGCCCCGAGCTGGCGGAGCGCCGCACCAGGCGGGGGCGGGCTGAGCGACAATCATTAACGGATTAAGGGACTCATTTGCGGTAATTCCGTGATAATACAAATCAAATTAAGATCAGGGTTGTAAAAATAACAGAATTGAACTTTTCTGTAATAGCTTCTTGCAAGTTTAAGGAAAAAAATCCACCCGCGCCGCCACTAGCAGGAAGACAAGATAAAAACGGAAAGGATGACGTAAGATTTGGCGTACTCGTGGCGTGGCTTTTGCAAAAAATTACACGAGCGATTCCTTAGCAAAGCAATCGCGTTCCTTAGCAAAGCAATCGCGTTCCTTAGCAAAGCAATCGCGCGAAACCATTCTACCTTGAAATTATTTCTGTGGTTCCACCAAACAACGCGTCGCTGACATGTCGCATGGGACTGCGGGGAGGGAGGAATATCAGCGTGCTATGATTGGAGGAATTTTATTATCGGAGACTCGCGTCTCATTGTGTACGAAGGAGCTAAGGATCAACAAGTGAAACTATATCAGAACTAACTAATTAACTAACTATCAGTTGTCCATGGGCAGCGATGGTGATCGCTTACAATCAGGTAACCCGCTTACTCGTTTGCCGCCCTATGTTATAAAAAAAAAAATCTCTGCCTACACCCCCACGGGAATCAGTAACGAAAAAGAAACAGACAAGAATTATGCTCGTCGCTATAGGGCGCTAGTATCGCAAGTTAGTCTATGGCACACTCACCAGCAGCCCTGACGTCGTCCACATCGTCCGACAGACTGTCCCTGTGGTCGTCTTCGGACTCAGACTTGATGGGAGTGGTGTTGTCCGGGGAGGTCTCCTCGCCGATGCCAGTAGATGGCGCTAGTATCGCAAGTTAGTCTATGGCACACTCACCAGCAGCCCTGACGTCGTCCACATCGTCCGACAGACTGTCCCTGTGGTCGTCTTCGGACTCAGACTTGATGGGAGTGGTGTTGTCCGGGGAGGTCTCCTCGCCGATGCCAGTAGATGGCGCTAGTATCGCAAGTTAGTCTATGGCACACTCACGTCGACGTCGTCCACATCGTCCGACAGACTGTCCCTGTGGTCGTCTTCGGACTCAGACTTGATGGGAGTGGTGTTGTCCGGGGAGGTCTCCTCGCCGATGCCAGTAGATGGCGCTAGTATCGCAAGTTAGTCTATGGCACACTCACCAGCAGCCCTGACGTCGTCCACATCGTCCGACAGACTGTCCCTGTGGTCGTCTTCGGACTCAGACTTGATGGGAGTGGTGTTGTCCGGGGAGGTCTCCTCGCCGATGCCAGTAGATGGCGCTAGTATCGCAAGTTAGTCTATGGCACACTCACCAGCAGCCCTGACGTCGTCCACATCGTCCGACAGACTGTCCCTGTGGTCGTCTTCGGACTCAGACTTGATGGGAGTGGTGTTGTCCGGGGAGGTCTCCTCGCCGATGCCAGTAGATGGCGCTAGTATCGCAAGTTAGTCTATGGCACACTCACCAGCAGCCCTGACGTCGTCCACATCGTCCGACAGACTGTCCCTGTGGTCGTCTTCGGACTCAGACTTGATGGGAGTGGTGTTGTCCGGGGAGGTCTCCTCGCCGATGCCAGTAGATGGCGCTAGTATCGCAAGTTAGTCTATGGCACACTCACCAGCAGCCCTGACGTCGTCCACATCGTCCGACAGACTGTCCCTGTGGTCGTCTTCGGACTCAGACTTGATGGGAGTGGTGTTGTCCGGGGAGGTCTCCTCGCCGATGCCAGTAGATGGCGCTAGTATCGCAAGTTAGTCTATGGCACACTCACCAGCAGCCCTGACGTCGTCCACATCGTCCGACAGACTGTCCCTGTGGTCGTCTTCGGACTCAGACTTGATGGGAGTGGTGTTGTCCGGGAGGTCTCCTCGCCGATGCCAGTAGATGGCGCTAGTATCGCAAGTTAGTCTATGGCACACTCACCAGCAGCCCTGACGTCGTCCACATCGTCCGACAGACTGTCCCTGTGGTCGTCTTCGGACTCAGACTTGATGGGAGTGGTGTTGTCCGGGGAGGTCTCCTCGCCGATGCCAGTAGATGGCGCTAGTATCGCAAGTTAGTCTATGGCACACTCACCAGCAGCCCTGACGTCGTCCACATCGTCCGACAGACTGTCCCTGTGGTCGTCTTCGGACTCAGACTTGATGGGAGTGGTGTTGTCCGGGGAGGTCTCCTCGCCGATGCCAGTAGATGGCGCTAGTATCGCAAGTTAGTCTATGGCACACTCACCAGCAGCCCTGACGTCGTCCACATCGTCCGACAGACTGTCCCTGTGGTCGTCTTCGGACTCAGACTTGATGGGAGTGGTGTTGTCCGGGGAGGTCTCCTCGCCGATGCCAGTAGATGGCGCTAGTATCGCAAGTTAGTCTATGGCACACTCACCAGCAGCCCTGACGTCGTCCACATCGTCCGACAGACTGTCCCTGTGGTCGTCTTCGGACTCAGACTTGATGGGAGTGGTGTTGTCCGGGGAGGTCTCCTCGCCGATGCCAGTAGATGGCGCTAGTATCGCAAGTTAGTCTATGGCACACTCACCAGCAGCCCTGACGTCGTCCACATCGTCCGACAGACTGTCCCTGTGGTCGTCTTCGGACTCAGACTTGATGGGAGTGGTGTTGTCCGGGGAGGTCTCCTCGCCGATGCCAGTAGATGGCGCTAGTATCGCAAGTTAGTCTATGGCACACTCACCAGCAGCCCTGACGTCGTCCACATCGTCCGACAGACTGTCCCTGTGGTCGTCTTCGGACTCAGACTTGATGGGAGTGGTGTTGTCCGGGGAGGTCTCCTCGCCGATGCCAGTAGATGGCGCTAGTATCGCAAGTTAGTCTATGGCACACTCACCAGCAGCCCTGACGTCGTCCACATCGTCCGACAGACTGTCCCTGTGGTCGTCTTCGGACTCAGACTTGATGGGAGTGGTGTTGTCCGGGGAGGTCTCCTCGCCGATGCCAGTAGATGGCGCTAGTATCGCAAGTTAGTCTATGGCACACTCACCAGCAGCCCTGACGTCGTCCACATCGTCCGACAGACTGTCCCTGTGGTCGTCTTCGGACTCAGACTTGATGGGAGTGGTGTTGTCCGGGGAGGTCTCCTCGCCGATGCCAGTAGATGGCGCTAGTATCGCAAGTTAGTCTATGGCACACTCACCAGCAGCCCTGACGTCGTCCACATCGTCCGACAGACTGTCCCTGTGGTCGTCTTCGGACTCAGACTTGATGGGAGTGGTGTTGTCCGGGGAGGTCTCCTCGCCGATGCCAGTAGATGGCGCTAGTATCGCAAGTTAGTCTATGGCACACTCACCAGCAGCCCTGACGTCGTCCACATCGTCCGACAGACTGTCCCTGTGGTCGTCTTCGGACTCAGACTTGATGGGAGTGGTGTTGTCCGGGGAGGTCTCCTCGCCGATGCCAGTAGATGGCGCTAGTATCGCAAGTTAGTCTATGGCACACTCACCAGCAGCCCTGACGTCGTCCACATCGTCCGACAGACTGTCCCTGTGGTCGTCTTCGGACTCAGACTTGATGGGAGTGGTGTTGTCCGGGGAGGTCTCCTCGCCGATGCCAGTAGATGGCGCTAGTATCGCAAGTTAGTCTATGGCACACTCACCAGCAGCCCTGACGTCGTCCACATCGTCCGACAGACTGTCCCTGTGGTCGTCTTCGGACTCAGACTTGATGGGAGTGGTGTTGTCCGGGGAGGTCTCCTCGCCGATGCCGCTGTCCTTCTGCCGCGGCTCGTCGTCGCTGGAAGCATCTGCGACTGCGCCATCCTCCCATTCCATGCTCCAGTTGGATGGACCCGCTTCGGACGTACTCGTTTTGCCAAGGTATATCTAGAATTATAAATAATAGATTATAAAAAAAGACGGTATCAAAATCTGTGGACGGACCTTATATAACTCCTCTATGTTATACCGGGTAACATATAGATTAAAATGTAATTATTCTGAATTTATTCATTTAAGTATTGTATCGGAGGCCAAGATCCTTGGGTCGAGCCATTGAAAAGTATATAGCACGTGAACAAATCGCCTCACTTAAAATTTAGAAAATACACATTACACCTCACTGAATAATGTATTGAAAATAATAGTGAATAGTGAGAAATCAACGTCATACCTCAACCTCGGCGGGCACATCCGGATTATCATTATCGCTGGCGCTAGTATCAGCCCTGCTGCACTCCCCGGCCACACTGTCCCAGAAGGCCTTCTCATCAGAACTCCTCCTGCGTCTCTCATCTGATCTGCTATCTCCTGATCCCTTCCGTGCCTTCCTCGGATCACTTCGTATACCTGAAGATGTTGAACCATGCGCATCACCGGCTTCTAATTGAGCATTTCTATCGTTTTCAGACTTTTCGACTCGTGTTTGTGCACTTTCGACCGCATTCCGTGCACTTTCGACCTCCGTTCGTGCACTTTCAACCTCATTTCGTGCACTTTCGACCTCCGTTCGAGCACTTTCGACCTCCGTTCGTGCACTTTCGACCCCATTTCGTGCACTTTCGACCCCGTTTCGTGCACTCTCGGCGTTCCGTGCGCTCTGCACCTCCGCTCGCACGGTGTCGCCAGCGCCCTCTCCCAGCAGGTCGCGGAAGTCGAGCGTGATGAGGCCGCAGCGGCGCGGGCGGCCTTCGGGGCGGCCGTCCGAGTCGTCACTGGGGTCGTGGTCGGACGGGGAGTCGGCTCGGGGGAAACCTTCGAGGCCGACGTCGGGGCTACCTGTAATACATGTAAAATCAAAAGATAATACATAAACTATAAAATTAGTGCTAAAAACTTACTGTTAAGAGGCAAGGGGCTCGCTTAATGACCAATGATCCTAGCGAACAGATGTATTGCATACTATCAGAGCAGTCACACTGCGAGCGCTTAGTGACTATCCAGGTTCCTAGCTAGGCGTCTGGCCTTAGCCTGAGACATATCACAGATAGACAAAGGAACAACAAAGAACGGAATCCATATAGGGTAAGTAATGAAAAAAAACGGAACCCTAAAACTATTTGAAGTACAAACTGAACCCACCTCCACCATCATCATCGCCTCCATCATTATCGCTGCCGTTGTCCCTCGCATTGCTCTCCTCGTCGGACGAGTCAGAACTGTCGTTGGTATCAAACCGCAGCTGCAATGTCCATTTATATCTTTTGAGGTACAAAACCCATGAACGTACCTCCACCATCATCATCGCCTCCATCATTATCGCTCCCATTGTCCCCCGCATTGCTCTCCTCGTCGGAGGAGTCGGAACTATCGTTGGTGTCGAACCGCAGCGCCCCGGCCACGCGGTTGTGGCCCATGCTCAGCATGAAGCTGAGTAGTGCGTTCATTTCCGAGGCGCCGTTGTCGCGGTACAGGTCATGTAGGACTCCTAGACCCTCTGCAAAATGAAGGATCATTAATTATTATAATGCCTTCATGAAAAAAGTGCGTTCTTCGAATAAAGAATTATATAAAGAATTTTAGATTTTGACCGTGTTCTGCGATTTTTTAGGGGCTTATGCGCAAAATGTCGCTTTCGCGAAATGTCCCCTAGTCGCAAAATGCCTCTTTCGCGGAATGACGCTTTCGCAAAATGTCTCTTTCGCAGAATGTCGCTTTCGCAAAATGTCTCTTTCGCAAAATGTCGCGACAGGGACTTAGAATAAAATTTCAGTTTTTGTAGCAAAATCATTTATTAAAGTTATAGGCAAAGATTAAAGGTAACAAAGATATAAACATTATGGATGTTGTCCATGGTTGTTGTCTAGTTTTACTAAATTTTAATTATGTATTCCAAATAAAAAATATACCGGTAGGTAAAAAAAATGTTACACATTCAATAATAATAATCAAATAAGAAAATTAGTTATTAGTTACGGTATAAACATAACATTATGGTACTAAAGTTTGTTTATTAATTTAGCATTAAACATTTATTTTTTCATCATTTAAAAAATAATATTCTAAGTCCCCGTCGCGACATTTTGAGAAAGAGACATTTTGCGAAAGCGACATTCTATGAAAAAAACATTCTGCGAAAGCGACATTCCGCGAAAGAGGCATTTTGCGACTAGGGGACATTTCGCGAAAGCGACATTTTGTGCATAAGCCCTGTGAGGGCTGATTCCTATGATGAAAAAGCCGCCTGCTTTAAGTCCGCCATTTAGGTTTTTTTGTAAAGAAGTTAAATAAATAAATAAATTCTACAGTTGTATACCACAGTGTGAGATAAAAAACAGTAGAAAATTAAATGGGGGCGCTATATTCACTTAGTTAGCAACATGGGATGTTAATCGACCAATCACATAGATCGTGCATAGATTTTTAACCAATGTCGACCATTCGATCTGGTATTACAATATCTGTTCTGTTCTGTGTCCTCTTAACCAGTGGTTAAACTGCAAGATTTTAGGGCTGGGTCCACCTCCGAGGAGTGCCCTTTCCGCGAGAGAGTCGAGTCTAGACGCCATTCGATAATGTAAATAAAATAAGAATTATTTATTAGGTAAAAAAGTAGTAAGTAAAGTCGATCCGGTATTACAATGTTTTTTTTTTATATATATATATACGGACAAATCACACAGATTAAGTTAGCCCCAAAGTAAGTTCGAGACTTGTGTTATGGGATGCTAACTCAACGATACTATATTTTATAACAAATACATATATAGATAAACATCCAAGACCCAGGTCAATCTGAAAAAGATCATTTTCCATCTTGACCCGACTGGGGATCGAACCCGGAACCTCCAGTGTGGCAGTTCGGCGTGATGACCGTTGGGCCACGGAGGTCGTCAACAATGATAGAAAAATGTAGTTCGTCCTAAATTAGTTTTCTGTTATAAGTCGCACTGTGACTGACCGACGTCGCTCTCATCATCGATGGGAATGCAGATGCGCCTCGGACAGGCCTTCTTGGCGGGCGGCGCGCGCGCCACGGCGGCGCGCAGCTCGGGATGGCGGCGCCGCAGCCCCGAGCGCATGGCCGAGCGGATGGCGGAGCGCGCCAGCTGCTGCAGACGCACCGGGCTCTGCTCGTCTGGATATATCAATATTATCTAAATTAATTAAACTCAATAAGTATACTAATACATCCTACTTCCTACTAATATTACTAATGGTCCTCGCGAGTCGCGAACTTGTAAAGATTGCAGATCGAAGGAACTTTTCACACCATGTTTTTCATGAAATATTAAAATCTTTATAACCTCGCCATTTTCAAAAATTTCCAAAAAAAATGGCTCGACTATCGATTTTCTTAATTTATCGAACCTGCTCCCAAAATAACACCTCTTGAGGAGAACACATAGATATACCAAAGCATATTGGCCAAACTAAAACGAAGACCTCACAATCCTAACTAATATTATAAATGCGAAAGTGAGTTTGTTTGTTTGTTGGTTTGTTTGTTACCTCTTCACGCTTTATCTACTGAACCAATCTTACTGAAATTTCGCATACACATAGCTGGAAGTACGGAGAAGGAAATAGGCTACCTTTTATCCCGGGGAAAAAGCACTGTTCCCGTGGAAATTCACGCGGGCGACGCCGCGGGCGAAAGCTAGTTAAAAATAAATAGAAAATTAAAAGTAGTTTTCTAGAAAAATTTTCCCTATTTCCCTTACCCAGTTTGATGAGGTTGGCGGCCTCCAGCTTGCCGGGCACGGCGAGCGTGGCGAAGGACACGTTGAGCACCGTGCGCGAGCTCCACTCGTGCTCGCCCACGCGCTTTATTTGCACCAGGTTGTCTTCCAGCGGCATCACCAGCACACCACCAACCTGGACACATCAATCACATTTGGCATGGAGAAAAAATTACATTTGACATGAAGATAATTGAAAACACAGATCGAAGGCATATCTATTTTTCTCATAAATCAACCCCTAAGGGGCTGAAATAAGACTAACACATTTAGCAGGTAACAGCTGGTACAAATGAAGGGTACCTTGATAAGCTGTTTGAAGTAATTCTCGTACTCGCTGGGACAACCCGCGCCGCAGTACACGCGGTCGTAGGGCGTCACCAGTGGCGCCAGGCAGAGCGCGTTCCCTGCCGAACAAATACTCGTTTAGGGACGAAACCCATTCATTCCCTAATATGTTTTAAGTTCCCACTTCAATTTCCACACACCAAATTTCCATAGGAGCAGAGACCCAGGGCGCAACTAGATTCCATGTACATAAAGGTCTACTTAGATAATTTTAAACGATAGTATGATGTTGCATAATACAATTTGATTAAGTAGGTTACTGACCTTTACAATGTTTTGCCACTTTATTTAATGTCGTAATATCAGATAACAAGTTGTATCGCCTATAACTATTAAATTAAACTGCACCAATTTCTATGCAACTTTCATCTTGTTGTATCCACACTCGCGTTTAAGCCGCGCCGGCTCGGCACAAATCGAAAGAGAACACCCGCGGCCTTGAATTTTTTAAATATTTATAGACTATGTGCACTAAAAATAGTCAAGTAAAAAATTCATGTCATAATGCACTTACCAACATAAAATTTAGGTTCACAAAAGTCAAACTCATCCAAGGTGGGTGAGTTCTCCATGAACTGGCCTAGCCTCTTGTTGGCGTACTCCACGACCGAGGGGCGGAGCTCCACGCCATGACTGATGCCCTGCGCGCCCAGGATTAAGCCCACCAATGTGCTGAGGTAGCCTGTCCCAGACCCCACGTTTAGGAACGATAGTCCTGGCTTCAGCTCCAGGTTTTCCATTACTTCACTGTAGAACACAAAATTACTGCCTGAAATCTAAATCAATTTACCTTGTTGTAGGTATAAAGTTGAAATATTACATACATGTAACATAGTAGAATGTAAGTATATTTATATTCAACCTAATTAACATTATCAGAAACCTATATAGATAGAATTGTACACAACAACAGACTATAGCAATGCCACAGTTGCTGCAAGAACTGTTTCTAATAAATATTACTCTAATTATAATAACTGATTAGTTACTGACCTAAAAATAAATACTTTGTTGTCCTAAGTTACTAAAGTTAATCAACTTAATAGGTAGTTTAAAAAAAATAATTAACTTACTACTAAAACACTTTTATATACTTACAATAGGGACATTTATTGCTAAATTTTATAAGGAAAATAACACCTACCTATTCAAAAGCTATAAATTATAATACCAAAGAAGTATGTTTTGGTGGCATTTAGGCATACAAAAATACTAAGATACCTACAAAAGGGTTTTGTAGAAAGGAATAATTGAGTCTTGCTTTCTCAGGCAACAAATATACCAAGATGAGAACAAAGGAAGGCTCTGTTCAACTTTAAATAACTTCTGTGAAAATTAAACTATGAAACAGATATTATCAAAAAATGTCAAGTACATTTCTATAACAAATATATAGGTACAAATCACACAGATTGAGCTAGCCCCAAAGTAAGTTTGAGTCTTCTGTCACGGGATACTGACTCGATGATGTTTCTTGGTATGGCACAATTTATTAAATAAAATTTTCTATATTCCTAAGGGACGGAAGAAACAAAAAATAAACAGTCATCATGTAAAGATACCTATATTTACATTGCAAATGTCATTTGAATTAACATCTTGAAATTTTTTATTTATCTAATTGTTCCACTGCAACCTCAAAACCTACTGTTCTATACTAAAAAAAGATAGTATCACTGCTCTGAAGTTCAGTTTATCATAAAGAAATTTATTGTGATAACTCTAGCAAAACATGATTATAGTATCACAACTACTACCATAATACACACTATATATAAATGTATGTATAAAGGTACCTACATCATTTTATTTGAATTCAAGATAATAAGGAGGAACCAACCAGTGTTATATTTATTTATTTATTTGTTTTTCGGGGGTCTTACAGCTAAATAACAACTATAGTACCAGTACATTGAAACTATGCTAATAATAACAAGACTCTGCCTATTAATGTTTACTGTTTGTAATGCTGATGACTAAAATCTATTTTGAAATAATTTGCAGGCTGACTTTGTTTATAGGTAGATCACATTTTATAATCTGGTCATGTAGTGTTACATAATTACAGATGATCTGTATAATATTTAAAAAAACAACGAAGTTCTGAGGGATGATATGGGATTGTTTTTGGAGGTAGTAATAAAAATAGTTTGATTGGGTTACCTATAAATACAAGGAGCGGACATGTGAAGAAGGCCATTCCTCCAGGCCAGGTCCTTATACGCCTGGTCCCTCGCATCACGTGTCATGTAATCAGCACGATCCAGCGCACGGAATACTTCCTCCACAGCTTTCGTTCGGATGTAATTGCTACCCATCAGGTTGTCGATGAGTTCATCATTGTCCCGACCCGAGCTCACCGCACCTCCCATTTTCCTTTGTTTATTTTGATCACTATCTTCTAAAACCCTCACACTGAACCTCAGCTGATAGATATTGTGACGTCACTATTGTTTTTCAACATAATTTCAGGGAACTACGCAGTCAATTATGCACCAAAAATGGAGATACTTCAATTTTTAACTTTAACTATTTAAATGCGTACTCTGTTCGATAAAACGTAAGCGATTAACGTTATTACATTACGCGATTTCCAAACACCCAAGCAAATCCACCATCACAATAATTTTTTTGTGTGATGTTTTCTTTTTGACGATTTTGGTTTGACACAGATTAAAAATCTATACGTCTGTCGGTCGTCGTCTGCATCTGCATGTTCTTTTGTCCATGATCCGATTGTACACGAATGGATATATGCATCTCGCTCACTCTTTATAGCAACTCGTAAATCTCTCTCGCTTTAATTTTTGGTCGAATGTTCAGTGCGGTGCGGAGTGCAGAAACATTTTTTTACTCCTATTGTCTATAGATGGGCTTATATCCCTTTGCCTTTCCTCACGATAAAGAAACCAAAAAAAAAATGTCTATGGATGGATTTGACAGCTACCTACAGAACAGACAGATCATCAAAATCAAACCACGGGATTTGGGATGTGATTTATTTATTTAATGGAATTTCTGTGATTATCAGCAAGGTTTTATTTACTTTTTCCATTACCAGGTGATTGCTATTATTTATCTCTAAAATGTGCCATAGAATAGAAGCGTTTCATATGATTCTTAGTTAGATTTGTCGTGTCACTAGACGTCAGTCACCTTGGTATTCTGCGATAAGGTGTAATTTTTGTGATTATTGACGTAATATAAATAGTGAGAGTGTTTTCTATGGCAGAGTGATGGCTGAGACGAGCGAGGCTCAGGCGAGCGCGTCGGCATCAGCCCCTGGGGGTGACGCAGGTGGGGACGAAGACAAACATGATGAACGAATGTTGGAATGCAACATCTGTCTAGACACAGCTCGCGATGCCGTGGTCAGCATGTGTGGCCATCTCTTTTGGTATGTATGAATGAACCTACTAAGACCACTTAAAGTGATCTCACAAAAATTTTCCTCACCTCACATTACCATCCAGTGAAAGAACAGACAGCTGGAAACTTGCAACTTAAAATTAAACGTAAAATAAATATTGCAGCAGTATTGACAATGGTATTTGGTTTAACAAGCTAAAACCAATGAAATTTAAAAAGTATTTAGGTACTATCTTCTTCTTATCAAGTCTAAATGGCTATAAGTATTTGAATAAATAAATAAATAAAAAATATTGTTTTTGGCCAGTATGTGACAACTTTAACTATGCAAAATACCTATACATTATAGATTTGTATTCCCTTGAATGAATGATACAAAAAATATGATGTACATTCTCAATCACAATAAGCTTTTATAAATAAATAGAATCAATAAATAAACTTATGTTTTATTTGTATGAAAACAACATTATGTTTGTACATTGTATTCAACTCATTTCAACATAGAGCAACACGGACTCCTGTGGAGGGAGTATGCATACTGCATAGCAACATTTTATCATGGAATCTTCTTGCTATTTTTTGTGGGGGGAAAGTGCACACAAGCAAAAAGTAGAACTGTTATTAGGACACCACACATACCAAAACAATACATTGACAAATCTGTCACAATTTATTAAAATATTTGTGTACATATGAAGATTTAACAGTTCACACACAAGCATGCACATTTTACACATGCACATGTAAGCACATTACAGCAGACTGGAAAGCCATCTTAGGTGATTCCCTTTCATTACACAAACAGCCTTGTTGCTAGAAGCATTCTAAGTACCTGGGAGGTTACATTTTTTTGCCAGTTTTCCTTTGTTTAAAAAATATTCAAATGCTGATGAACAACAAAATGCTAAATTCACAAAACCTCTTTACATATAATAGACATTGAATAAAGAGTTTTTGTAAATAACATTATGTAAAATCATGATAAAATTACTTGAGGATAAGAATTACACGACACAAGGTCAGCTCAAATAAATGTGAATTTTTATTTAACCTTGACCTATTCTATTCCTACATGTAACTGCACTCCTAAATGGTGTAATAAGATGAAATAAATACCACATTAATAGCTTGTACAATATCATACTTTTTAATAAACATTATTCAAATTTATTATTTACTAGCTGTTGCCCACGGCTTCGCCCGCGTTAATTTCCCATGGGAACAGTGCTTTCAGTGCAGTGTACCCTATGTCCTTCTCAGTACTTCTAACTATGTGTATGCGAAATTTCAGGAAGATTGGTTCAGTAGATAAAGGGTGAAGAGGTAACAAACACACTTTCGCATTTATTGTATTAGTTAAAATTGATTAGAAAAACATTATAAAAGTACTTTCTTACAAGCTTTTTTTAATAAGTGCTTAATAATAGGTCTCATGTCTTAGCAGCGGTGATCACTTACCATCTGGTGATGCACATTATGAAAAAAATTTATACTTTTCGCATATTCAGCTGGCCGTGCCTACACCAGTGGTTGGAGACCCGCCCAAGCAGACAGGTGTGCCCGGTGTGCAAGGCTGCCATCAGCCGGGACAAGGTCATCCCGCTATACGGCCGCGGGAACACCAAGCAGGAGGACCCCAGGAATAAGGTTACCATCACAATTATGATACGTACAATATGAATCAAATAGGATGGCCGCTCTGAACTTAACTGCGAGCACAAGGGCGCGCAGGTGCAAGAGGCGGGGGGCGGAGTGCAGCGATTGGTGCGATTCGTGCCTGCGCTGCTGACGACCTGTGGACATCTAAAATTTGCTACTGCCTGCGACGTGACTTATGACTATTTTCAGAATCGCCTTTCCATATGATCATGTCCAAGTGGAAATGACACGCCCGAATGCGAATTTTACACAACTTCCCAAGAGTGGCTTTATGTCCTCTATAAATTTAACACAAAACTCATTTCCTAAATTTAAAAAATTAACCTTAATTATGGTTTCATAAGGCATTTTTTAATATTTATGAAATCTGTTGGCTGAATTGATGAAATTAGATACTTAACACACACAAATAAACCACAAAGAACTTCCAATGTAAATGTATTGCCGATGGCCATCAGGTGCCTCCCCGGCCGGCGGGCCAGCGCACAGAGCCGGAAAACAACATCGGGTTCCCGGGCTTCGGCTTCGGCGAAGGGTTCCACATGTCCTTCGGCATCGGAGCGTTCCCCTTTGGAGTGTTCACGTCTACCTTCAACTTTGGAGACCCCAGGCCTAGTGCAGGTGAGGCTTGTTTGATTAAATTGGTGTTGTGAACTGCAAAAATGATGGCTTTAATGCTCTGCCCAAATTCTATACTTTTACTACAGGGGCCTTGAATTGAGATCCAAGACATTAAAGGATAACTGGGTTAGAAAGAAAAATTATGCAATATTATATCAATCAATTAATTTGATTGGTCAAGTGATAACGCGAGAATCATTGATTTGTTACCTAGCATAAAATCCTGTGCTTCAGGTAATAATAAAATTTCACAGATCATTATTTGACGTGGTCCTCCATTAATACGATTATGAGAGAGAGATGCTAGGGGGCTATACTGTGCTGGCTATCATGTACAGAATTTTTTTTACATCATGCTGGTAATCCCTTATATTAGAGACATTCTAATCTCTTTAGCCTTATTATATTATTATAGTAGGTCTAAAGTTTTTATTCAAGACAGTCTCCTAATTCACACACAAATAATATAATGCTTCAGTTCAGATTATTCACCAAAAATCCTAATTTACAGCTCCGCGCGGCACCGCCCAATACGAAGAAGAGCAGTTCCTATCAAAAATATTCCTGTGGGTTGCGATACTGTTCGTGCTCTGGCTCATATTCGCATGACCGGATCGGACCGCCTCCCCCCACCCCCGCACCCCGGCCCGCGCCCGACCGGTCGGACAACCAGTCGCCAGACGCGTCGGCCGACGGTATGTGGAGACGTCGCTCTTGACACGACTGCCTAAAAGTCATGTTTTTTTGGATTCATGTATGGAAATTATATCATGGATAGCCAAGATTGTATCATTTACTTTGTATAGATTCTGAATATATACTATGTCTGGTTTGTGACGGAATGTACTGTCCTACTGGTATTTTGAAAAACATATTTTTCTGCCGAGTTCATATCCGAGGTATCGTTAAATCTAACAAACCCGAGTAAATTGTACGTTTTGAAGGCAGTCGTGTTTTTCATCTTTAAAATTTAAACTGTGTTAATCTGGGCCGATTGAAAATTCATGTATTTTCACGCAATTTATACCCATGAGCGTCACATTATCTCCTGATTTTCTGTAATTTACGTATATATACGATGCCCGATTACCTACTTAAATGTTTTTGAGTAAGCCTACAGACTATCAATTTTCAACAAATGGTGTTTTCCAACTACTTCTAACTACTCAGGGTTTTTTCTTAAAATTTTTGTGTATTTTGTACTTAACTGTACCAGTAATGAGTGTATCAGCTACATAAATATCTGAATCATCTATAATTATAATAAAACAGTAAAAATATTTTGTCTGTACATTTAGTACTTTTGACTGAAATGGATAGAGGGACACTTAAAATTCTTTAATAGAAAGCAAAAAAAAATAATTTTTTTTTTGTCTGTATGTATGATCACGCTAATCTTCGAAAGTACACGGTTCACGATTTACTTAAAACTTTCACTAATTGCTTTGTTTTAACTCAAAAAAAAAAATTACAGTTTGTTTCATCAAAATCGGTTCATTAAAAAAAAATATCGTCATTTTAATGAAGTCAAGGCATGAGTTACGCGGACGAAGTCGCGAGCAACAACTAGTATTATATTACTATACTATATAACGACCAGCAAGACATAACATCAATCTACAAAATCTGAAGCAAATATTATTTAATGTTTAAAATCAAAAGCGAGTCCATTTATTTTTAATAAACTTCTTTACTCTTAAATTACTAAAACACCGAATCCGGTTGTGCGCCTGTTGTACAACCTTTGTTATCTAAAACGCCGTAGTTGAAGGATCAAAGTGGACTGTAGTTTAAATTTACTTCAGTTTTAGATGTTGCTCGTTCTATACTCAATAGGGAACAAAACTCGAAGTAATCCCGCCCATGGGCAGCACTAGCATAAAGAGTAAACAGAGTGTTTTGACATTGACAGTCTTTCAAAGCATGACATAACATTGACTTGTGCACCACGGCAACGGGTAGTTTGTTCACTTCATGTGCTAGTGCCGCCATCTGCGCGCAATTAGTGGCATTATTACTCTTATGTCTAGTATATTGTTCACAAACATACTATCAGCTGAGTGTTCACTAGCGTAATGCAATTCATTGATTTATGTACGAGTTAACTCATTAACTCAATGGAAGACAATCCCTCCCCTCGTCCTTGGAGTTAACTTGGGCAGGTTGTAGCTGCACCCCGGGGTTCCGCTCTCGTAGGAATTTTGATATAATAAAAAGGATCCTATGTTCAGATTCTAGGTTTTACTCCACCCGTGTACCAAATTTCATGAGAATCAGTCCAGCCGTTCTTGAGCAACTACTTTCAATATATCACATATCGAATTCCGACTGGACTTTGTTTTACATATAAAGTTAATAAATTACTTTTCAATCGCACGAACATTATCACGAATATTTTTTAAAGCCATACAAGATAGCTTTAGCCTTTTTATGTACCTATGTGTTATATTTGAATGTTGCGCCACAATTTCCTTTGATGTAATCTTACGTCAAGCGACATTGGGTAGTGTTAAATCATAAAGGTTATTTTAGATTGATTTTGGACAGATATTTTCAATTTTAGAGGGGTCTCTTCATTTTGAATGTTCATTTTTTTTGCACTGACTGTGTAGTACTAACTCTTGCACAAGAGCAAAATGTGTGCGTAAGAGCGCCATTTTATTTTTAATTAAATAGGTAGGTGGAAATAAAACTGATTGATTATGATGTGAATAAATAGGACACCATAACGACGGATTCGAAGGCTAAATTTCTAATTATTGTAAATTTATTCAACAATCGATATTTTTTTTTATATATTTTGGTCAAAATTGGGTTGTAGGCACGTAGTATCTATGATTGTTATTCAAATACGATGTTATTTATCTTGTGTTTGTTTAGTAGTAAATGTATATTGTTATATCCCTTCTCCTGACCGAATGATTTACTTGTGTGAGACATGCAATCCTCATATCATGCTGTCCCTGTCTAACTACGTTTTCTAGACAGAGACAGCGAGACATGAAGCAGAATGCTTAAAATAATTTTTATTATTTGGGAGCTAGCTACAGTAAGCGATAACTCCAAATGCCAGAAGCCGTAGCATGTCCAGGAATTCTGATCGGGGTCGTATATGCGATACGAGCCGCCATATTGAATTCTCGCGTACTGTATAACATGAACTATGAAAGTAAACGCGCACTGTGCGCGCCGCAGGGACCGCACGCACCACAGTTATAAAGGCCCATTTAGACTGTAAATTTCTTGCCTGTTGCCTACAATTAAATTGAAGCAAGTAAATACTTGCATGGTCTAGACAACAATTGCTTGCAATTATTGATAGTCAATTGTTGCACTGCAATTATTGTTCTGGTATGTACAAGGAACTTGCACCGTCTAAATCTATATGAAATCGTATGCAACGGCGTGAACTTATCCAAGCCGACGCGCCATAGTGTGCGTATGGTAACGCGTCAAGTATAAGGTGACGCGTAGCAAACGAACTAATTTCTAAGCTAATGTTATTTTTAAGCGTCAGTGGCGCCCCCTCTGACGATAACTTATACTTGACAGTCTATTTAGGAATCATTCGCATGATAGATTCAAATAAAATACAGACAAATAAGAAGTGACATTTGATTTAACGCCCATCGCAGAGTTTAAACTGGAACACAGCTCGTCTCAGTGATTAAACATTAGCACATTTGGTTTCAATTCCCATGTTTAATGAAGGGAATCTATCGTGTGAATGAGGCCTTACTGTATACCGGTGTCCTAAAAAACCTGCAATATGTCTTGGTGCTTAAACGACAAAAAGTTCACAAAGAAATCTATGCATGCAAGTTGTACAGAATAATTTTATTATGAGTTTTGTAAAAAATAAAAATAGGGTATTTGACAGTATTAAAAATATGAGTAATTCTATAAGTATCCTTAAAGACAATATTTTTTTTTAATTTTTGGTTAATTTTAATTGTCAAAAGAAGCAATGATTATGTTAATAAACTAATTATAAAGTCATTTATTTCAAGCCCTTGACCACGTGATATGAAACGCTCCGCCATTTTCAATGACGTAATTAGGTAGTCAAATCAGTCAAGTGTCAATTCCATGTTCCGTTTCGCACTGTAAAAGTAGCACCGTTATTTTAGAAAAATTGTGAGACTATATCTGGATCCTTTACACCATTGCCATTAGCAACTTACATTGTTAATTAGTTTTGTTGCTCACATTGACATTTCAATTACATCGCATTCTATTGAAAATCTTGTTATGAAAACAAGGAAGTGATATTAGTGTACGTAAGACAGAACGGCTTTTAGTGATGAGTGCCCATAATACGTCACGGGGTTCTCATTGTAACATATTGAGCTTTTAAGCGGTAATATGATTATTTTGAACTTTTTTATTGATTTTAAATATAAATACTGAAAAATAATCAAAAATATATATATCGTTACTTTTCTGATAACGTAAAGAACAATTTTAGATAGGTTTTCAAAAACAGTCAAATACCCTATTGTAAGAATGGTATTGTTTGAAAAAATTAATGCTAATATTAACCAATTTATATCAAGATAAAATTTGATAAGAGATACAAGTCTCACCCTTAGTGGCACATTTTATTAGAATTATTTTTTATGAAGTTTTTTTTTTTGATTCGTGTTATGTCGATTTTCCCAGTCGCCTGGCAACTTTTACTGTGATAGAGGTCAAGGTTATGGTAAAATACTCAAGTGTAACACTTTTGTCGGCAATAGTATGTCTGCATATACATGTACCTGCATTTAAACACTCGCATATGCCACTCTATGGCACAGATAAAAGTGTATTGTATCAAGTTAGTGTTGCCAGTGGCTGGATACCTTCAAACGAGAGTCATAATGGAAAAGACCATAAGAAACATACTGGTAGATAGGTTTTATGTTAATATTCCTGTAAGTTAAGTGTATATATGCCGTATTCTGAAATATGTGAGCAGAGGTTATTGGTTAATGTAAATTATAAAAATACATTGATTAAATGCTATCACGTATTTTCATTTTCGTCCTTATATTTTAAGAAAAAAAAGCTTTCATAAATAAATTCCATTCTCTTTATTGGATGAAATCCTGGTTGCTTACATAATAAAAAAAGATAAATCTGCTGGGAATCCCTTAAACATTTACAAACCGTTGTTTATGTTGACTTAGAGCAGACATGTATGTTACTTAAATAAAATAAATCTTATATATCATTGTCTAACCTATTGCCACTTACAATTAGTTTTTTAAAATGGCAATTTAGTGAACCACAAATATCTGGGTGGTGATTAGTATATAAAATTAGAGACTGAACTGAACACAGAATAAGTAATATACTAAGCAAAGACGAAACTGCTGAACGTAAAAACATGAAATTCTGCAGAGTGGTTTTTTATATATAGCGTAAGTGAGCCTGATAAACTCGACACAAAAATTGCCCTTAGGCGACGTGGTATAAGCAAAACGACAAATTACAGCCAATTTAAAATTATTACAATAGTCTTGTGGATCACTCAAATTCAATTGCCATCTGTCAGATTTCCTAACCTAATATTAACAGATAAAATGAAACAAGTCAAGAACGTACTTAGAATTACTACTCTATGCCATAGAGCTTGAGCGTCCGGTCCATGCTCGTTGAAGCTATGTACTGCGCATTCTTTCCAAAGCGGACACCTGTAGCTGCAGCGGTGTGGTCGTTGAATAGCTTCAGCTCTTGCCATTGTCTGCACAAGTATACTCTAACATCCGTACCAGCTATAGCCAAGTATGTTCCACTCTGATCAAAGCACAACTCTTTAATTGCATAACCTTCTTCAAGTTGGATTGTCTTGAAGTTTTTCAGTTTCCTCAAATCCCACAATTTGACACAGGCATCTTCAGCAGCCGTTGCCAAGTAGTAACCGTTCTCAGAGAATGATATGGAAGTGACCGGTCCAACGTGTCCAGGGAAGTTTGCAACGTTGCTCTGTTCCTTCAAGTCCCAAATCTTGACTTGTGAGTTTTCCGTTCCGGTACCAAAGATGAGACCGTCTGGATGGAACTGGGCAGTGGTCAGGCTGACTCCGGAGGCGTCGCTCACTTTGGTCAGGAGAGAACCTGTTGAATGACACACAACATATAATAATGTAGATGGATGGAACATTCATGTAATAAAATTTTTAAAATATTTATACAAAGATGGCGGTAAACTGCGCCTAGTGGCGCCCTAGTTTCAAAGACATTAATGAAAACAAAGTAGCATAGGGCAATGGCGACGACTGGCGGGAGCTTGCGCGGGATCGGAGACGCGGACGTGCTCTTGTGTTGGAGGCCAAGACTCATTTTGGGTCATTGAGCATGGATAGTAAGTAGTAGATTGGAATATAGGGCAATGGGTAAGTATACTAGTGCGGATGTCAGCGGTCTGCAACAGACGGCTCGTGCGCAAAATGTCTCTTTCTTAGAATGCCTCTTTCTCAGAATATCACAGCCCCGTCACGGGGCCCTCGTGCGAGCGCAGGATCACCGTCTGCGATCTGAACAGACATCAGTATACCTGTGCGAATGTCGGAGAAGGCCCAGTGCTGGTCGGTGGAGGTGGACAGCACGTAGTCTCCGGTGGGGTGCAGCGACAGCCCCGTCACGGGGCCCTCGTGCGAGCGCAGGATCACCGTCTGCGATCTGAACAGACATCAGTATACCTGTGCGGATGTCGGAGAAGGCCCAGTGCTGGTCGGTGGAGGTGGACAGCACGTAGTCTCCGGTGGGGTGCAGCGACAGCCCCGTCACGGGGCCCTCGTGCGAGCGCAGGATCACCGTCTGCGATCTGAACAGACATCAGTATACCTGTGCGGATGTCGGAGAAGGCCCAGTGCTGGTCGGTGGAGGTGGACAGCACGTAGTCTCCGGTGGGGTGCAGCGACAGCCCCGTCACGGGGCCCTCGTGCGAGCGCAGGATCACCGTCTGCGATCTGAACAGACATCAGTATACCTGTGCGGATGTCGGAGAAGGCCCAGTGCTGGTCGGTGGAGGTGGACAGCACGTAGTCTCCGGTGGGGTGCAGCGACAGCCCCGTCACGGGGCCCTCGTGCGAGCGCAGGATCACCGTCTGCGATCTGAACAGACATCAGTATACCTGTGCGGATGTCGGAGAAGGCCCAGTGCTGGTCGGTGGAGGTGGACAGCACGTAGTCTCCGGTGGGGTGCAGCGACAGCCCCGTCACGGGGCCCTCGTGCGAGCGCAGGATCACCGTCTGCGATCTGAACAGACATCAGTATACCTGTGCGGATGTCGGAGAAGGCCCAGTGCTGGTCGGTGGAGGTGGACAGCACGTAGTCTCCGGTGGGGTGCAGCGACAGCCCCGTCACGGGGCCCTCGTGCGAGCGCAGGATCACCGTCTGCGATCTGAACAGACATCAGTATACCTGTGCGGATGTCGGAGAAGGCCCAGTGCTGGTCGGTGGAGGTGGACAGCACGTAGTCTCCGGTGGGGTGCAGCGACAGCCCCGTCACGGGGCCCTCGTGCGAGCGCAGGATCACCGTCTGCGATCTGAACAGACATCAGTATACCTGTGCGGATGTCGGAGAAGGCCCAGTGCTGGTCGGTGGAGGTGGACAGCACGTAGTCTCCGGTGGGGTGCAGCGACAGCCCCGTCACGGGGCCCTCGTGCGAGCGCAGGATCACCGTCTGCGATCTGAACAGACATCAGTATACCTGTGCGGATGTCGGAGAAGGCCCAGTGCTGGTCGGTGGAGGTGGACAGCACGTAGTCTCCGGTGGGGTGCAGCGACAGCCCCGTCACGGGGCCCTCGTGCGAGCGCAGGATCACCGTCTGCGATCTGAACAGACATCAGTATACCTGTGCGGATGTCGGAGAAGGCCCAGTGCTGGTCGGTGGAGGTGGACAGCACGTAGTCTCCGGTGGGGTGCAGCGACAGCCCCGTCACGGGGCCCTCGTGCGAGCGCAGGATCACCGTCTGCGATCTGAACAGACATCAGTATACCTGTGCGGATGTCGGAGAAGGCCCAGTGCTGGTCGGTGGAGGTGGACAGCACGTAGTCTCCGGTGGGGTGCAGCGACAGCCCCGTCACGGGGCCCTCGTGCGAGCGCAGGATCACCGTCTGCGATCTGAACAGACATCAGTATACCTGTGCGGATGTCGGAGAAGGCCCAGTGCTGGTCGGTGGAGGTGGACAGCACGTAGTCTCCGGTGGGGTGCAGCGACAGCCCCGTCACGGGGCCCTCGTGCGAGCGCAGGATCACCGTCTGCGATCTGAACAGACATCAGTATACCTGTGCGGATGTCGGAGAAGGCCCAGTGCTGGTCGGTGGAGGTGGACAGCACGTAGTCTCCGGTGGGGTGCAGCGACAGCCCCGTCACGGGGCCCTCGTGCGAGCGCAGGATCACCGTCTGCGATCTGAACAGACATCAGTATACCTGTGCGGATGTCGGAGAAGGCCCAGTGCTGGTCGGTGGAGGTGGACAGCACGTAGTCTCCGGTGGGGTGCAGCGACAGCCCCGTCACGGGGCCCTCGTGCGAGCGCAGGATCACCGTCTGCGATCTGAACAGACATCAGTATACCTGTGCGGATGTCGGAGAAGGCCCAGTGCTGGTCGGTGGAGGTGGACAGCACGTAGTCTCCGGTGGGGTGCAGCGACAGCCCCGTCACGGGGCCCTCGTGCGAGCGCAGGATCACCGTCTGCGATCTGAACAGACATCAGTATACCTGTGCGGATGTCGGAGAAGGCCCAGTGCTGGTCGGTGGAGGTGGACAGCACGTAGTCTCCGGTGGGGTGCAGCGACAGCCCCGTCACGGGGCCCTCGTGCGAGCGCAGGATCACCGTCTGCGATCTGAACAGACATCAGTATACCTGTGCGGATGTCGGAGAAGGCCCAGTGCTGGTCGGTGGAGGTGGACAGCACGTAGTCTCCGGTGGGGTGCAGCGACAGCCCCGTCACGGGGCCCTCGTGCGAGCGCAGGATCACCGTCTGCGATCTGAACAGACATCAGTATACCTGTGCGGATGTCGGAGAAGGCCCAGTGCTGGTCGGTGGAGGTGGACAGCACGTAGTCTCCGGTGGGGTGCAGCGACAGCCCCGTCACGGGGCCCTCGTGCGAGCGCAGGATCACCGTCTGCGATCTGAACAGACATCAGTATACCTGTGCGGATGTCGGAGAAGGCCCAGTGCTGGTCGGTGGAGGTGGACAGCACGTAGTCTCCGGTGGGGTGCAGCGACAGCCCCGTCACGGGGCCCTCGTGCGAGCGCAGGATCACCGTCTGCGATCTGAACAGACATCAGTATACCTGTGCGGATGTCGGAGAAGGCCCAGTGCTGGTCGGTGGAGGTGGACAGCACGTAGTCTCCGGTGGGGTGCAGCGACAGCCCCGTCACGGGGCCCTCGTGCGAGCGCAGGATCACCGTCTGCGATCTGAACAGACATCAGTATACCTGTGCGGATGTCGGAGAAGGCCCAGTGCTGGTCGGTGGAGGTGGACAGCACGTAGTCTCCGGTGGGGTGCAGCGACAGCCCCGTCACGGGGCCCTCGTGCGAGCGCAGGATCACCGTCTGCGATCTGAACAGACATCAGTATACCTGTGCGGATGTCGGAGAAGGCCCAGTGCTGGTCGGTGGAGGTGGACAGCACGTAGTCTCCGGTGGGGTGCAGCGACAGCCCCGTCACGGGGCCCTCGTGCGAGCGCAGGATCACCGTCGTCTGCGATCTGAAATAGACATCATTTTTACGCGTTTGTTTTATCTTCTTTTGTATGTGTTATAGAAAACATTAGCTACCGTCCCGGGGCTTCGTGGAAATTCTTCAGGGCAGTCGAGGTCTTGTTGGTTAAAGAAATTAACACTTATTAAATAAATAAATCGTCGTCGTTGGTAATTATATTAATCTTAGTCGATAGTCTTGTCTCGTCCGTCAGTCAGTCAGTTAGTTAAGGTCATAGAGTCACTAAGGTCAAGTCAGTAAGGAGGCTGAACGCCACTACATCTTCCAATAGTTTTCAAATTAGTAATAGAGATTTGTATCACATTTTTATGATCTTGATAATTAGGCACTCCGTATAAATAAAGTTATACTCACGTAGGCACATTCCAAACACGAATAGTATGATCAGGCGAAGCAGTGATGACCGTGTCCTCGTCGGGATGGTAGATGACCCTGGTGACCTTCTTGGTGTGGCCTTTGAGGATGGCCACCACTTGCTCCGTGTCCTTGTTGAACACTGTGGCGTTGCGGTCGTTGCCGCCCGTCAGCAGCTTGCTGTGGTCCGAGGGGTTGATGTCCAGGGACAGGATGCCCGGCACACTGGCTGAGTGGAGACCCTGGGTGTACGTATTGATGTTAAAAAGGAACAGAATAAAAATATATTTGTAACTTAACAATTAATTATTTCTATTGAGTGGAGTGATATATCTTTTACTACAATGGAACTTCTGGGCACCACCTTTTTTTATTAAGCAGGTTTTAATATCACATTGTAGAGTTTTTAAACCTCCTGGGGGTGGGCCTGGGGTCTATATTTGCAAAGTCACCAAAAGATTAACTGGGTCGCCACTAACCCGCTACCAGCTAACTTGCACTACACAAAGGGTCTCCGGAAACCATCATGGGAGCATCGTTCACCCGTCTAGTTCGTTCATCGGCGTCTCCAACTAGTAAATCTCAACTAACATAATTGCGAAGATGAGTTTGTTTGTTACCTCTTCACGTTTTATCTAGTGAACCAAACTTCCAGAAATTTCACATACACTTAGAACTACTGAAAAGGACATAGGGTACCTTTCCTCCTAGGAAAAAGCACTGATCCCTTAGAAAATTCACGCGGGCGAACCCGCGGGAATAATATAAAATATTAAAAAATTGCAATTATATAATTATAATTAATTATATTAATTATCCTAATCCTAATATATCCTAATAATATTATAAATGCGAAAGTTTGGATGTGAGTTTGTGAGGATGTTTATTACTCAATCACGCAAAGTCTAATAGACGGATTTCGATGAAATTAGGAATACGGGTAGAAAAATACCAGGAACACACATAGGGTGCTTTTATCCCGAAATTCCCATGGGATCGAACCCCCGGAGCGCGGCTAGTAATCCTAACTAATATTATAAATGCGAAAGTGAGTTTGTTTGTTACCTTTTCACGCTTTATTTACTGAACCAATCTTCCTGAAATTTTGCATACACATAGCTGGAAGTACGGAGAAGGACATAGGGTACCTTTCATCCCAGGAAAAAGCACTGCTCCCGTGGGAAATTCACGCGGGCGAAAGCTAGTATATATATAACTCAAAGGTGACTGACTGACTGACATAGTGATCTATCAACGCACAGCCCAAACCACTGGACGGATCGGGCTGAAATTTGGCATGCAGGTAGATGTTATGACGTAGGCATCCGCTAAGAAAGGATTAACGCGAGCGAAGCCGCGGTAGTAATATAATAAATACATACAGGATGCGAGGCCAGCGTGAGGAAGGCCCGGATCTGGTCGGGCCCGAGCAGCCCCTCGGGCACGGTGCGGCCGCGGCGCTTGCGTTCCTGCGTCAGCGCCGTGGCGCGCTCCTGCAGCCGCGACACCACCTCCGGGGACATGCCGATGGCCGCCGCGCCGCCGCCGCCCACTGGGGCCTCCGTCTGGACAAAACATTTACATACAATCACGTCTTTATCCCTTACGGGGTAGACAGAGTCATGAGACTTCTACGCTTAGCTGAACTGTGGGCTCTCTGATGGAACAAGACATAAACATCTCCTAAAGGTGCCTCTCCAATTAGTGAAGGAGCGATTAACATGCTCAAGTCCTTCTTGTCCTCAGCTCTGCGGAACAGCTCAGCAGCATTAGCTATCCCGGTCCAGTCCACTCTTTAATGGACGTAAACATCAAAATTATTATATTATGAACAACAGTAGCAGCTTAATAAGCTGATGCGTGTGTATCTTGAAGTTCAAAGATTTTTGTCTAATTTGTCAGAGATTTTTGTCTAATCTGTTCTTAAAACTGTTGACAGAAGGTGCAGTGACGACATTCTCATTTAATTAAATATACTACAGAAAAATTTACTAAGTATATCAAGTTTTTTTTTTTATAACAGGCTGACAAACAAGCAACCGTTTCACCTGATAGCAAGGGATCACCGCTACCCATGGACAATTGCAACACCAGGGTATCACAAGAGTGTTGCCATCCTTTCAAGAAGACGTAAACCCGTTTTTTTAAGGGTTACAATTTCATATTGATTTACCAATTTTGAGACAATAAAGATGTAGAAGTGTGTGGGAGATGCCTGATCCAGCAATAGACACATCTAAAGCAAAACGCTTCCCCTGAAGTTCCAAAGTCCTCGTGAAGAATCAACTTACAGCATGTGCCTGCGGTGCTACGATGCCCACTTGTGGCTTGAGCGTGGCGAGCGCCTCTCGGGCCGCCGTCACCTCCTTCGTGAGCCGCACGATCACACGGCACGCCGCGTCGTGCTGGTACAAGGCGTGGCTAAGCTCCTATCAAAAATAATTAATTGGTTTAAAATTATCATGAAATTTCGCATAAACATGTCATGTTATGCAAAAGGATCATTTCATTAGCCATTTTTATTCTTGTCTCCACAGCTAGATTGCTGGCCTGGATGTATGGATCAAATAAATAAAATAAAAAAAATCGGCCAAGTGCGTGTCAAACCACGCATAAAGTAGGGTTCCGTAGTCATTTTTGGCACCGCGCTGCTTTGCTAAATATTAAGCTTTATTCAGTCCATTCAACAGTAAAATATGTAAAAAACTTTTTAAGTTTATACTGTTCTTTTGGAAAAAGTATTTTATTTATAATTTCTTAAGTATTCATCACAGGACGGACGGACTGAACGATCTTATAAGGGTTCCTTGTCGGACTACGGAACCCTAAAAAAACAGGTTGTTAGGATACTTCTCTGCTGTTTGATAAATTTGACTGTAGAACGAAATAAATAAATTTTGTTCTCATGACTTGCCTGCCTAGCAGTCTGCAGCTGCTGACGCTGAGTGAATGCATGCAGCATCAATGCATCCCACTCGTCTTGCATGCTCTTGAGTGTTGCTGGAATGGAAGTGGCACTTGGAGGCTTTGGCTTCACTATGGCTGGAGCTATAAAAATTTAATAATTATTTATGGTAACAAACATTCAATACAGACAGAATTAATACTTCAACTACCAAAAGATCACATTCCATAATGCACCTATTGTAAAATAATTATTACCTTAAAAATGCTGTGAATAAAGGATTAACTTAAGCTTTTCAGACCAACATAGTAAGTACCAGTATCTGATATAAAATTGTTCTAAATTGAGGTGATATTTTAATATTCGAAATGAAACTTTCTAATCTCAAGGCAGACTTAATAATTATTTAATTATAAACATAATTATTTAATTATAAACAATATTTATCAAATTGTATCAAAAAGAAGTACAAATGATTATCAGCAACACAAATGATTATTTAATTTATTTAAATATAAAAACTTTGGCATCGTTTTAGGTCGCTTACTTCTAATTCCCATAATGTGTAATATATAGGTTCAGCTGGTAAAAAATAGTAGTTTGTTTAACTAATATCACAGAATTAATATTAGTACTACGTACAGAAAGGAAACTCCCTGCCCCTCCTGCAATATGGCACCCCCCCGCTCCTTCCGCACTTCTCCCCCGTTCTTGTGTAACTGTGGGACGTTCGATTATGAAAACGCACACATTGACGTGTTACTGACGTGTTCACGGATATACAGTTTCATTTGTAGTAGTAGTAGGCATATTTGACACGCCGTTTCTATGAAGCGCCCGCCCTGTGCTATATAATACATAATGAGAGGCATAAAAACCATGAGTGTGGTTTAATAACATCACATGACTGCGATGATAGATGACAGTTTAATGACTTTTTATATTTTTTTCATGGACGTAGGAAAAAAGAACGGACACCGCCTCAGTAACATTAATAGTGATGCAATCAAAGTAAGCCGGCGTATTGTACCGACACGAGCGCACGCACACACCCACAGCAAAGTAAGACGGCCAGTGTTGCCGTTTTAGCGTATTTTACACTAGATCTAGTGCAATTCTCAGGTCTTTAGTGCTTATTTTTTTAATACAATGCGCTAAACATAATTTAGTGCAATCTGGTGGATTATTTGTAAAAACTTTTGCGCCAAAGAAATTTTAACGAGGCAACTCCGTCAACTCACACAATCGTAAGTCGCCGCCATTGCTTTGCTTCACTCCTTATTAAGCCAAGACTCCGTCCGTTCTTTTTTCCTACGTCCATGATTTTTTTATTTAAGTATCTTCAAATTCGTAATTTGAATACTTCGACATGAGGTTATTTTATTATTATTACTATGTGGGGACGCCAGCGCGAGCACCAGACGGGTGATCAGTCCACTTATGCTGGGACCATTTCACCCAATTCCCCGAGACCCGTATAGGGTTTTGAGTTACCTGGTAACTCACGTTGCTTGGTGGTGACCCATTGAATCTACCTGTTACTTTGCAGAATTTTAACATCTGCCCTATTGTAATGTTGATGTTGATGAATGACATGAGGTTAGATAAAAGTCATTATAGTACTGCCAGCAGTATCATAAAATAACTTTTTAATTTTTATAGTACACTTTTATTTTTTAACACTCCGTTAGTCGCGCGTTCTACAATAGTAGAACAGGTACCTATTTTTTCATTTTTATCAAAAATTGTGGGTAGAAATTGCAATAATTCCTGGTAATCTTCCACAAGAAAATGACGAATACAATTAGCTACGGCGCGTTGACCGATGCATCCGTATTAGGGAGGTATACATGTTCAAAGATAAAATTCTACAATAGTAGTACACGCAACCACTCGCGTCACACTTTTTTGCAAAGAAAAAAAAGGGTCAGTATTTTATTTCCTTATTTATTTGTTAAGTTGCATCAAATATTGATAAGATATGTTCATAATTGAAATTTTCTTTTTGTGATGAGCATTTAAAAACCTAACTTTTGTAACTTTTTAATAGATAGGTCACAAATTAGTTGCCCAGTTGCCCCATGTATATATCGCAGAATTCATATTGAAAATATTTCCAAATTGTTAAAAAATCAAAAGAAATATATAACTGGGGTTAAATAATACACCTCAGGAGCATCCAGGTCCAGCAGACACATCAAGTACAGGTCGAGTAGGAAAGTGCTACTATTATGGCAGAGTGCGCCATAATAGTCGACCAGAAAACAATGTTACTCATGCCATAAGTGGATATGTCCTGATCAGCAGATTTTAATATGCTATTGAGTGTTATAAAATCAATGATAACCAGGTAGAGGAGATGAGCAAATAAAAAAAAATCTCATCCTAGTATTAAGCGTAAAAAAAATTTAGATTTTTGCCACATTTTGTTAACCAAGTCAAATTATAAGTTTCTTATTTGGACGTAGTTATGCAAACCAGATCCAACACCAAAATATAGAATGTTGGGAAATTGACTTTTTACTTTGGGACCTAATATTTAAATATAAGGAAGGTTTATTGAATAAGCTAATAAGAAATATCATAGATAATACTTAAAAGTACACGGTCAAAATTCTATTACAGCGATTGAACAGTAAAATGTCTGAATTTTCATGAAAAACATTGAATGGATCCTGTTTGCAGTAAGTTAGTTTGCAGTTTTTTCTTAATTGCCTATATACCATGTACTGTGAAACAATTGATTTTGTTTTATACATTGATGCAATGCTATGATATTAAGACAATATAATAAAGAGGCATCGGCGAATTACAAATGGCTTTATTTTTAATCAAAAATTTAACAAATGTTTCAAAATGCTTTGTTAAAAGAATAATATCTAAAAGCTTTTGTAGACATTCTCGAAGAATGTCTAAAAAGCTTTCAGATATTATTCTTCTGGTTCATCTAATTCAATCTCGAAGTCCGGCACTCCCGAAAAACCGTCGACATCATCAACAATCCTGTCATCTCCAGTAAAATTCTTATAAACATTGTGTACATCTGTACATCGTTTGGAATAATATGTAAAATACTTCTTATGTCTTTCAGTTTTACACTGAGTATGGGCTTTTCATTAGATTTATCGACTGCTATTTTCCTATTTGTAATAATGTTTTCTAATTTTGAACAAGAAAGAAAATCTTCTTTAGTCATTCTTGTCACATGCATGGGTTTATTCTTCTTGCAATTTTTCATTATTTCTATGTAATCTTGTAGTGTATAAAGTCTCTGCTGTAATTTTAAAGCACATTCTATCTTCCCAAAGTCAGTGTCATTAGGCAAAAAGCTATGCCCTGATTCTGAGATCTTACTGAGAAGCTTAAGCCTGATGTTAGACACCTAATACTTTGTAGTGATTTGGCTGGTAGGCAGAATGGTAATATAAATGCTATGCGATCATCCGACTTTGCAACAGATAAGTATTAGATTTTTAGAATCAGGGCATAGCTTTTAACCTAATGACACTGACTTTGGGAGGATAGAATATACTTTAAAATTACAACAGAGACTTTATACACTACAAGATTACATAGAAATAATAAAAAATTGCAAGAAGAATAAACCCATGCATGTGACAAAATTGACTAAAGAAGATTTTCTTTCATGTTACAAATTAGAAAACATTATTACAAATAAGAAAATAGCAGTCTATAAATCGAAAATTTCATGGCTTAAAACTAAGGAACTAGTTCTTAAAAAGGAATTTATATGAGAACAAAAGAAGCAGATTTTAAGGAGCTCAACATACAGAAAGAATACCCGTGGTAGACAACCAATTATGTCCAAGAACCGAATGGATTCACTTTGGCCTAATGGAAAGCCCATACCCAGTGTAAAACTGGAAGACATAAGAAGTCTTTTACATGTTATTCCAAACGATGTACACAATTTCTATAAGAATTTGACTAGAGATGACAGGATTGTTGATGATGTCGACGGTTTTTCGGGAGCGCCGGACTTCGAGTTTGAATTAGATAAACCCGAAGAATAATATCTGAAAGCTTTTTAGACATTCTCCGAGAATGACTGCAAAAGCTTTCAGATATTATTCTTTAATATTATTCTTTTAACAAAGCATTTTGAAACTTTGGTTAAATTTATGATTAAAAATAAAGCCATTTGTAATTCGTCGATGCCTCTTCATTATATTGTCTTAATATCAAAGCATTGCATCAATGTATAAAACAAAATCAATTGTTTCACAGTACATGGTATATAGGCAATTAAGAAAAAACTGCAAACTAACTTAATGCAAACAGGATCCATTCAATGTTTTCCATGAAAATTCAGACATTTTACTGTTTAATCGCTGTAATAGAATTTTGACCGTGTACTTTTAAGTATTATCTATGATATTACTTATTAGCGTATTTAATAAACTTTCCTTATATTTAAATATTAAGTCCCAAAGTAAAACATCAATTTCCCAACATTCTATATTTTTGTGTTGGATCTGGTTTGCATAACAACGTCAAACGTTACATAGACGAGATCCAAACCGCATGTTTCGTAAGAACTGTATTCATTCAAAACGAAACAAAGAACCATGTGTAATGGATCTTATTCAAAATATGCAATTGTGAGTATATTTATTATGCAAATAAGATCCAATCGGCATGATCCTCATAAAATCACAATTTCATAATTAAATATAGAACCAAGTGACATGGATTTAGTTTTATGTTTATTTCCTGAAAATCACGCTGCTTGAATCTTTTCTTACGTTCCAAATATGTTGTTTTAAGATGGTATCTTTGAAAATAATACATTTTTTAGACCAATGAAACACTGGAGACACTGGTCTTTTTTTCCATAGACGTAAGGCCTATTTTTGAATAATTTTGTGTACAGAACTCAATTTTGGCCAAGGTGTGGGTTGGATCTGGTTTGCATAACTAGGTCCATTTGTAAAATAATATGTTTTTTTGGTTTATGATTAATTATAAAATATATGAATATAATAAATAATAACTTTTATTTATTTACTTAATTAAACTGCAAAAAAAAATTGCTGAAAATGTTCTACATACATACATGGTACATGCGACCACTTACGTCCCAAATAGAGGCGCGACTAACGAAGTGTTAATTTATCAAATTAGGCTATGGTTTTAGGCTGAATGTAAAAAAGAGACGCATGCATGCGCAGTTTGAACTTGTGAAGAAAGTGGCGCACACATTCGTAGTTTAAACTTAATTTCCTGCTATAACATTTTTCATTACCTAGCTACCATTTTTGTTTAATTTTAATTTATGAGTGAAGATAAAGTAGTGTATGCAACTGTACATACTTTGGCTCGTTTCATAAAACCACACTCACGTTTTAATGCCTCTCATTATGTATCAGTTGCATAAACTACTATTATTTTTTAATTTATGTATGTGCGTTTATAAAGTACGTCTTTATAAAACCATCTTCAAATTCGTAATTCGAATATTTCGACATGAGTGTAGATAAAATAGTACATATACTCACTTTTGATCTCAATAAGATCTTCCACTCTTAGTTCTTTACCATTGATGGGATCTACGCCATTTTCTATGATATACTTTTCAATTAGACGCTTTTCAAACACGGCTCCCGAGGTTGGAGACACCACCGGGAGTTCTGGCACTTCATTTGATACTGCAAATAATAAGTTAGGTTACTTTTTAAACTTTCTTATTTTCAAGCCATATAAGCATTTAGAATTGATTAACTTTACTCCAGTTGATGAAAATATTACATAAGCATATTTATTTGCAAAACATCTACTCGAGAAATACAGAAATAAGCCACCTGCATCGTAAGTTTGGCCAAAATCACCGGTAGCGCGGGGTAATCTTTATAAAAACGCCAAGCTGCAGAATCAGGGTAAATGATTAACTATACTTACTTGCACAATAAAGAGCCATATTAAAGCCACTTTAACTTTATTTTATGGATAAACTAATGGAAACGCACAATGTAAAAACTAATTCACGATCGCGAAACAAATAGCTTATACCACAGACAATGTATGTATATTTTTTTTATTTCATATGACAATGACATCAATTTTTTTTTTTATTCTTTCTAGCTTGGTTGAACATAACGTTCTTCCAATCCCTGAGATTTAACCTACTTATAACTTTGAAAAAGAAGGGTGTTTTCATAGAGCAACACGGACTTTCCGGTCCGTGCGCGCGCGGAAGTCCTTGTTGCTCGAAGGGTGTTTATCGTTAAAAAAAAATTGTGTAGCTAGTCGTCCCACGGCAAAGTGAAAATCTACTTCTCATACTTTCTGACCTTCCATTTTAGCCCCAGGTTTTATTTTTGGAAAGAAGAAGCCTGTTTGACCCCGGTTCTTCGCGCTTGTTATCTATATCCATACCAAATTTCATCAAAATTGGTCCAGCACTTTAGCCGTGGAAGACCGACAGACGGAGTTATGCATTTTATTGTAGTATGGAGTAATGAATAACATGATTATATTATACAGCAACACGGACTCCTTCCTTCCGTTACGCGAGCGGAAGCCCTTGTTGCTCGAAGCTTATGATGGATGTACAAAGCCGCCGACCCGCCGACACAGCCCGCCGACACCACAGACATATAATAATAGTAAAATCACAGAAGTAAATTTTTTTTTAAATATAAGAGTAAAATCACAGAAGTAAATTTTTTTTTAAATATGTCTGTGAGTAAAATATTAAAAAAAAAATTTACTTCTGTGGCCGACACAAACAAAAAAAAAAGTTGCCGACATAGGTCGGCGACTTTGGTGTGTAGTGCTGTCTTGTTTACCATTTGTTATTCATAATGACCAAGTACGCCAATCTATGGGTAAAAGAAGGTATAAAAAATGCAAAGTATATTTAGTTTTTTTTTCAATTTTATTATTACGGAACAACAGTTTACAATAGTATATGCCGTTAAAATGGCATCTCCTTATTAATACCAGCTTTGTGTAAAAACTTACACTATATACCAATATCTCACTTTGTACATGGCCACTAACTTCAATAGCCTGTATGCACACATTTATTTACATGTCTAAATAAATTATGTACCAATTTCATACAGAAAAAGCATTGATGCTAAATAAGCAAAGATTATAAGCACATTTCCAGTAAGTAAAAAAAATATATTAATTCGATAGTAATTAGACAAAAATATTATTTTTGTATACATAAAAATCAAGTGCAAGATTTTTCAATACCATATTAATGATCATAAAAATGATTGAATAAACTTAAATATTGATTTGCTTACATTATTATTATGGAAGCAGAATGACAAACCTCAATACCTCATTCACTTTACATATACCATTTGATAAATCCATTCCATTTTATACAAGAAATTTGCAAACCATAAATATACAGCTTTCCACATGTACTTCAGAACAGAAAATGCAACTTCAAAGTACCAAAAAAAAAACATAAGCTTGATGAGTATAATAAACACTAAATTGCACTAAGACACTTATCATTTAAAATTTTATTATTTACAATGAGAAATACTAAAAACTAACAATACTTAAAAGACTTAGACAACAATAAACTTTGGCATCCAATGCCTATTTACATGTGGAGTACATAATCTATATTCAATTTATTTAATAATTTTTCCAAAGGTTATGGAAACCAATACATATTTTACTAATATCATACACCAAATATTTACCAGCCAATACATGAGAAAACTTCCTATTTGTGTAAAAAACAGACACAAAATAGAATCGCTTAATCACAACCACAGCATTTAAAGCATGATTTACAGATAATCCATTTTGTGCTAATTTTGATATTGCTTCACGCAAATCTTGATTTATCAAGTCATTTGTCAATATTGTCAAGTAAAAATTGACTCCACACATCTTAAAACAAAACTAATTATGTACACAAGTGACTGACTGAATCTTAACTAAAGTAAAATAATATTTTCTTCCTTTTCTCCTCTTCTTCAAATGCATAGTAGACAGGGAAACATATAAATCCTAATGACTTGTAAACTGAGCAAATTATACACACACAGCACCACATTTTGGGGAAGGTAAGTACAAAATTCTGGCAGCATAGTTTCACATCTTTGCCACTTTTATTGATTGCTAACTAGTTGCGTGGAATTAGTCTCTGTGTCTTAAAATGAATAAAGTAGTTATTTGTAACGTCAGAACACTTTTACTTTTGCTATATCCATGATGGCACTGCACTTTTAACACTTTCACATACAATATGTGGAGATTGTGTGTCTGTTTCTGAGTAACACATGAACACTGTTCCCTCACAGCAATATGGCCGCGATGGCGTCCGCCGGCGATCACGTGGCTGTCTCTCTGAGCTGCCGCACTGCAGAGTAAACCTGCAAAAAATATATGTATTGTTATAATGTTTGCTATAAAAATACACTCACACCCAACTAACTGCAGTTTAATTATTATCTGCGAGGTATTTTTTTTTAATACAATAGTATGTCCTGCAAAAGCTGCAGTCAGGAGACAAATAATGGGCTCAGACACCATATCTGAAAACGATCTGAGCGACATAACAAGCTAATTATAAAAAAATAAAAAACCTGACTGACAATTCATGTAACCTATGTCACTCCGAGGAATGCAAGGAATCTAAAAATACCTCTCACATCAAAATCTGTTGAGACGTTCAGGATTTATGGTGGAATAAAGAAACTTACATATATACATGAACCCTGAAAACATAACACTCCTTTTTTGGTCAGTCGTGTAATAATATATAGTCACCTTGATGGCGGGCCCCAGCCGCAGCCGCAGACAGCACACCAGCTCCTCGCAGGAGGCCATCAGCAGCTCGGCGCCCGCCAGCCGCGCCCGCGTGGCCGCCACGTCCTTCTGTAATATAGTCACCTTGATGGCGGGCCCCAGCCGCAGCCGCAGACAGCACACCAGCTCCTCGCAGGAGGCCATCAGCAGCTCGGCAGGCGCCCGCCAGCCGCGCCCGCAGCGTGGCCGCCACGTCCTTCTGTAATATAGTCACCTTGATGGCGGGCCCCAGCCGCAGCCGCAGACAGCACACCAGCTCCTCGCAGAGTTCATGATGGCGGTTCCGCCAGCGCCGCCCGCGTGGCCGCCACGTCCTTCTGTAATATAGTCACCTTGATGGCGGGCCAGCCGCGCGGCGCAGACAGCACACCAGCTCCTCGCAGGAGGCCATCAGCAGCTCGGCGCCCGCCAGCCACGTCCTTCTGTAATATAGTCGGCGGGCCCCAGCCGCAGCCGCAGCCGCAGCCGCACAAACCCATCAGCCATCAGCAGCTCTGCGCGTGGCCGCCACGTCCTTCTGTAATATAGTCACCTTGATGGCGGGCCCCAGCCGCAGCCGCAGACAAGCACACCAGCTCCTCGCAGGAGGCCATCAGCAGCTCTGCGCCCGCCAGCCGCGCCCGCGTGGCCGCCACGTCCTTCTGTAATATAGTCACCTTGATGGCTGGCCCCAGCCGCAGCCGCAGACAGCACACCAGCTCCTCGCAGGAGGCCATCAGCAGCTCGGCGCCCGCCAGCCGCGCCCGCGTGGCCGCCACGTCCTTCTGTAATATAGTCACCTTGATGGCGGGCCCCAGCCGCAGCCGCAGACAGCACACCAGCTCCTCGCAGGAGGCCATCAGCAGCTCGGCGCCCGCCAGCCGCGCCCGCGTGGCCGCCACGTCCTTCTGTAATATAGTCACCTTGATGGCGGGCCCCAGCCGCAGCCGCAGACAGCACACCAGCTCCTCGCAGGAGGCCATCAGCAGCTCGGCGCCCGCCAGCCGCGCCCGCGTGGCCGCCACGTCCTTCTGTAATATAGTCACCTTGATGGCGGGCCCCAGCCGCAGCCGCAGACAGCACACCAGCTCCTCGCAGGAGGCCATCAGCAGCTCGGCGCCCGCCAGCCGCGCCCGCGTGGCCGCTGCGCCCGCGCCGCCGCCCGCCACGCGACCCACTAGCGCCGCCACGTCCTTCTGCAAATACACATTATGTTTCAGTACAATAAAATGATCAATACATATTGTTAGAACGGGTTCCTGTGTCCCATAAAACATTACAGTAGTGACAAAAACCATAAACAACAGTGTTCCGTTTGCATCCAGTTCGGGTTCCGCCCAAGTGGGTTAATTCATGAACCGTATGTGGGTCAATTAGTACTCTGGTATCAGTTTAGTTTATAATAAAACTGTAACTGGTCTATGTCTATACATAGGAGATATTTAAGAAACAAAATTATGAGGGGTTTTCATAGGGCCAATAAAAGCCAAAACCATTTTTTTTTAATTTTTGTATGTCTGTCTGTCTGTTTGTTTGTACGCGTATTACGCAAAAACCACTGGACCAAATTTGATGCGGTTTT
Source organism: Ephestia elutella (assembly GCA_018467065.1). Lineage (NCBI taxonomy): Eukaryota > Metazoa > Arthropoda > Insecta > Lepidoptera > Pyralidae > Ephestia > Ephestia elutella. The sequence goes on along the minus strand of CM031573.1, from coordinate 19,657,303 downwards.
CACTGTTATATTGTTGAAGGTCTAACTCAAAATCTGGCGTAGGTTTCATCTCGATACGCCGCTTTGAACCTGAGATAATACGCGCGGACGAAGTCGCGGGCATAGGCTAGTAAATAAATAAATAAACTATATCGTAAAACCAATGCTACCTGCGACCAGGTGGTAGGGTCAGCCGGCAACCCCAGCTCGGCCACGTGCTGCGACACGTGCGCATGCCTCGCAGCCTTGTCGTCGGCAGAACACTTGCTGTCTCTCTCTGTCTCCGCCGAGTGGTCTGCGCGGGAGTACGTGCGCAGCGGGCCGGAGGCGCGGCGTTCCGAGTTGCGGTAGCGTTTCCAGCCGCCGCTTGACACTGATTCATCGTCGGACACCTGTTGGACGAACGTTCATGTACGTTAGTATTTTTTTTTTATATATATAACCACCTGATGGTAAGCGATCACCGCTGCCCATGGACAATTGCAACACCAGGGGTATAACAAGAGTGTTGCCGGCCTTTCAAAAAGATGTAAACTTGTTTTTTAAAGGTTCCAATGTCGTATCGTATAAAATACAACAATAATTCTAAAAAATAGTCATTTCGTAAATATTTTGTACTTACTGGATCATCATTCTTGGTAATTTCTTCAACTCTCTTGTGTTTTGGTGGTCTCCCTCGAAGTGGTCTGAAATTATTTCAGTATTGTATAATATTTATCTCGTATGTTTTTTCATACTAACTGTCACTGTAGTTTGATCTTTTTTTTTAAGTAACTTATTTTCGCCCTCGGGTTCTTATCAATTCATGAAAATTAACCTCAAAACTGAAAAAGTAGCTTCATATTTAGTGACAACCAACCCAGACACTGCGGTGTCAGTTTAAGCTGGCGGCAACTATTCCTTCAGCATCAAAGCCATTGGACTGGACAACTCTTATTAAACTGTGAGGAATATTAGTTTGAATATATGTACTTACTTTGTGCTGTCTTTGGCTGAATCACTTGTAGGTGTGCTCGTATGTATCGAGTGCGATTTCATAGGTTTTGGTATGGCCCTGTAAAACATTTTGATATTAGTATATTTCAGAAAGTATTCCCAATAAAGTTTTGGTCAATAAATGATTGTATACGCAAAGAGAATTTATAATCACTATGTTTTAACAGACAGGACTCCCATACAAAAAAGTGTCTGAAACAAATGTCAAAACGGGGATTCTGATAGAGATGCAATTTTGCGAGGAGCTGCGGGAATAATGAGATGGAAATAGTCTGCCAACAAAATGCCTCCCCGTTTCATAGATCAGGTAATATAATACAGGTACATTAGTAATATTATAATACAATTTATTTTTCTTCCAACTACGTTGTAATTTTGCCATTAATAACCTAAATAGTATGCACAAAACAGCAATCTATTGCTCCATAGCAAAACAGCGCAGTAAAGTATGTATGAAAATCCATTGTTGCATTGATTTTGTCCTAAGGCCGCATATCCCAAGCGACTGACCAATCGCAGGCCTTAATTCTGCAGTCATGACCAACTAGATTTATGTCAGCCAATCAGCGCTATTCCTATAAGAATAGGCCAATCACAGGCTGTAAGCATGACCAACTAGATTTGTATCAGCCAATCAGACTTATTTTTATTCCCGCGAACAAAGGCTGATTATATAAATTAAAAATGTGCGACCATTGCCGAAAAAAAAAGAAAATTGACGCGAATTAATTTTAACCCCTAAGTCTGTGGTTTAACCGGTAGTTGAAAGAAAAGCAGATTATGAATCTCGCAAAAGCGACTTTTAATTGCACTCGTGTTTTTAAAGCCCTCGCTACGCTCGGGCTTCTAAATTACACTCGATGCAATTAAAAGTTACTATCTGCTCGATGCAACAATCTACTATTCTCACCACTATATTCAAAACTAGCTTGTTTTTTTAAAATTATTGTTATGAATATGTGGCCTTACCTCCTGCTGTTGCTGAGGTCGGGCGCCAGGCGGTCGGGCGGGGGCGCGGGGCGGCGCGGGCGGTAGGGGCAGGCGGAGGCGGCGGCGTGCTGCTTGTGGGCGCCGCCCCGCACCGAGCCCAGTCCGCAGTTATAATATAGTTAGTGTTAATGTGTGGCCTCACCTCCTGCTGTTGCTGAGGTCGGGCGCCAGGCGGTCGGGCGGGGGCGCGGGGCGGCGCGGGCGGTAGGGGCAGGCGGAGGCGGCGGCGTGCTGCTTGTGGGCGCCGCCCCGCACCGAGCCCAGTCCGCAGTTATAATATAGTTAGTGTTAATGTGTGGCCTCACCTCCTGCTGTTGCTGAGGTCGGGCGCCAGGCGGTCGGGCGGGGCGCGGGGCGGCGCGGGCGGTAGGGGCAGGCGGAGGCGGCGGCGTGCTGCTTGTGGGCGCCGCCCCGCACCGAGCCCAGTCCGCAGTTATAATATAGTTAGTGTTAATGTGTGGCCTCACCTCCTGCTGTTGCTGAGGTCGGGCGCCAGGCGGTCGGGCGGGGGCGCGGGGCGGCGCGGGCGGTAGGGGCAGGCGGAGGCGGCGGCGTGCTGCTTGTGGGCGCCGCCCCGCACCGAGCCCAGTCCGCAGTTATAATATAGTTAGTGTTAATGTGTGGCCTCACCTCCTGCTGTTGCTGAGGTCGGGCGCCAGGCGGTCGGGCGGGGGCGCGGGGCGGCGCGGGCGGTAGGGGCAGGCGGAGGCGGCGGCGTGCTGCTTGTGGGCGCCGCCCCGCACCGAGCCCAGTCCGCAGTTATAATATAGTTAGTGTTAATGTGTGGCCTCACCTCCTGCTGTTGCTGAGGTCGGGCGCCAGGCGGTCGGGCGGGGGCGCGGGGCGGCGCGGGCGGTAGGGGCAGGCGGAGGCGGCGGCGTGCTGCTTGTGGGCGCCGCCCCGCACCGAGCCCAGTCCGCAGTTATAATATAGTTAGTGTTAATGTGTGGCCTCACCTCCTGCTGTTGCTGAGGTCGGGCGCCAGGCGGTCGGGCGCGGACCGTTCGTCTGGAGCTCTTCCTCAGCTAAGGGGAATTTTTAATTGTTACAATTTTTTACGATGTCGGAGAGGAAGGTTAAGAAAAGATGACGCGACGACCTTGACCTTGAGCCGGATTGATCGAGCGTTGCTATGGACAGGGATAGGTGCCCAGCAGTGGGACAACGTAAGTTAAATATTTTTTTTTAAATGACAAATTCTGAATCTTTTTATGTGATAATAAAGAAAATAAATAAATAATGACAATGAAAAACATCAGTTTTGTTTGATTTTTTTTTTACGAAAAACTTCAAATCTACATAATCAAATAATAATGGAATCTATCGCTTTTTCGCTCACTAGTTGTCGCTACTGCTAAGTAAGGTCTGTCAAATGGTACAATACTGTCATTTAAATAAAAAAAAAATATGAAAAAAAAAACGACAACCCTCATTGTTTTATTGGTCGCGGGAAGACAGGGACGCAAAACTGGTGTTCTTTCACTTGTTTGTTACTTACTTAGCGATGGATCTAGATTACTTTCACTGGATAGATACTTACTTAGTGGTGGTTCCAGTGGATGGCCAGTCTTCAGGCACCAGCCCACGGGATGCAAGTCAGGAGAATCATCGTCCATCCAGGTGGACAGGTCGTCGGACCAGCCGTCGAACGAGACCCTGACTTGGTGGCCCTTCACCTCGCTGATAGTGGCCACGCGGATTAGGAACGGCACCTGATGACAAATATTTTTATTATGTTCTCCATATTTTCTCATGCGCTCAAATATGTTTGAAATAAGTCTGTTTAATTACTTTAGAGGGGAGAGGCTGGTGTACTGAGATACAGGCTCTGCTTAGTTCAGGCACCAGTCTCTCACAATCTTATACTGTTATTCTCAACCTTTATTTGTAAATGTTGTGGACAGAAATAAAGTAATTTTGAATTTGAATTTTTACAAATCTTTTTCCGCTATTTTAATACAGTATGGCCTACTACGGCCGCCTTTCGACCCATCATAAGATCAGTCCCATGTCATAATAATATCTAATCGGATTGTCGTCTGATGTACATATGCATGCAACAAAACTGATTAAGAGTATTTTACCAATTGCCATACTATCAACAGAAAAAAGTATTAATCTATATTTTTTTTTTTTATTCGGAAAACAGTCTTATCTAATTTTACAACAAGTGAGAAATAGTAGACCATTTAAATGTTTTCCACTCCACTTTACTCCATCATTTTCTTATATGAAACTCACCCTGGGGTCGACGACCTCTAGCTTCATCCCTGGCTTGAACCCGTTGGGCGGTCGCGGCTTGAACGCGCGAGGGGGCGCCGGGGACGACCCCGTGTCATTCAGGTAGCTCTCCCACGAAAACTGCTCAGGGTCTTTGTAGACTGAAAAAAAGAGAACCAAAAAATGTTTTTTAGGGTACCTCAAAAGGCAAAAACGGAACCCTTATAAGATCACTTTGTTGTCCGTCTTATTTTGTTTTTAAAACTAGTTGGACTTTTAGTTAGAGTTTATGTGAGATGCTTTGCATGTACGGAACCCTCGGTGCGCGAGTTTGACTCGTAATTGACCGGTTTTTTTATAGGGCGGCAAACAATCAAGCGCGTCACCTGAAGGTACGCGATCACCGCTGGACAACTGCAACACCAGGGGTATCTCAAGAGCATTGCCGGCCTTTCAAGAAGTAGACTCGTTGTTTGTTACTGTATTTTGCTATCTATCTATTCCATCTTATTGCTTTCCCGAAATTCCCTCAAGAACTGAGCCTCGAAGCGTATCCTAACTAATATTAAAATGCAAAAGTGAGTTAGTTTGTTTGTTACCTTTTCACGCTTTATCTACTGAACCAATCTTTCTGAAATTTCGCATACACATAGCTGGAAGTACGGAAAAGGATATAGGGTACTTTATCCCGGGAAAAAGCACTGTTCCCGGGGGAAATTCACGCGGGCGAAGCCGCGGGCGAAAGCTAGTACTAAATAAACAATAGTATTTTTAACTAAAATGATTCAATTAACACTTTCACCAACACTCAAGATGTTTTACTTAAATGCTATTCGTTGCTAATTTGCATAATTTATTGACAATTTATTGTAAGTCAAAACCTGTTAATTATGTATATTTGAATTTAGTTAGGTACTCTCTCTCTCTCTCTCTCTCAGCCGAAAGACGTCCACTGCTGGACAAAGGCCTCCCCCAAGGATTTCCATAACGACCGGTCCTGCGCTGCCCGCATCCATTAGGTACTTTTGTATAACTTCACATTAGTATTGGCTAAATATATGAAACTTGTGTACCTAAAATTCCACCGTATGGACTGACAACATAAAGCAAATAAAGATATTATTTTATTACGAGCGTTGCAAGTGGGTCTTTAAACGCCTGTAATATGTATGAACTAGATTTTAAACTTACGAAATTCGCCGACGCATTGCGATACAGAGAACAAAATCAATCACTGCACTAGATAAAGAATCCTGCACAAAGGTAAGCAGAATGTGAACGTTCGATTATACAGATATGAGGAGCATTAGCGATACGACGCGTAAACAATTACTGGGAACACAATCGCGTATTTTGATTATGGAAATCAGTAGAAAGTTACCTAGACTTCATTATTCATACAAATTAAAGTGTAAAACTACTCTGTAATTGCATATTGTTATATCTAATCTAAATTAATATTTTAGAGAAATTATTTGTTTGTGTATTTTTGTTACAAGTAAACTCAAAAAATGTGTGACAAATATGACTGAATTTCGTCAAGTTTACGATACGGAGTTAGTTTTTTTTTTTTTTTCGATATGTAATAATGCTATCAATTTTACTCTGCTATAATATACAAATATAAACAAGCTTATTATTAAAAATAAAAAACACGACTGACGAGTTTTTACTCAAAAAGTACATACAAACATATAAGTTATATACATTTTTGAAATCGTTTTTAAAGCCCTTCAATTTGATACCCCACTCGATAAGATTGACCAAATTTTATTTTTTTGGTCTGTTATTTATCGCATATATAATCCGCCATTTTGTTTTTATGGTGACGTCATATAGCCTATGTCACTCGGAGGAATGCAAGGTATCTAAAAATACCTCTCACATCAAAATCGGTTAAGCCGTTCAGGACTTATGGTGGAATAAAGAAACTTACATACATACATACACCCTGAAAACATAACACTCCTTTTTTGGTCAGTCGTGTAAAAAATCTGCTATTAAAAAATAATTATTCACGCGAGCGAAGCCGAGGGCTTAAGATAATATTATTTTGGATAGAAGATATCACACATCCTTAAACATGTAAGGCTTTTAAAAAATTTAAGATTTGAATATATTTAGCATTTTTATAAGTAATTAAATATAATCCCTATTAGATATTTTTTAAGTATTTTCAGAATTATTTTACCCATATTTTAAGCTACCAAATATAATACATTTTAAAACCATTACGGTTTGTTTAAACTCGAATGAATATAACAGCAACACACGCGCTGTTCCTACGAACAATTTGGTGCGACTGTTTGCTGCACCAAGATAAATTGACTGTCCTCATTTGTAAACGATACTATCTGTACAATAATTATATGCGTCATTTGAAGTGACGAGTTCGAGTATTTATGTTATATCTAACACGTTTCTAATCGCAAAGCTAAAATTTAAATATTAATAGTCGACCTCAGAGAAAATATATCGTTGATCGTCAGGAAATGTGTTAGTTAATATTTAATTAAGAAATATAATTATATTTAACTAGCTGTCGCCCGCGGCTTCGCCCGCGTGATTTCGCTTAGATGAAAAATCATTTTGTGTTCCAAACCGTCTCAGATCTTCGATCTTCTTTTTATACGTCTACAGAAAATGCTTATCAGATTAATCAAGTTTTGCTAAGGCGCCATTTCCATATATGATATAGTGGGTCTCTTGGAGTTATTCATCAGATGTTCCAGATCTTCAATTTTTATACGTCAGCAGCAAATGCTCATCTGGTTGAACGACTTTTGTTAAGGCAACATTTCCATATTTCTTATAGTTTAACTGTTCTGTTTTGGTTCTTCATCGCGTGTTCCATTTTCCAAAATCAATTATAGCCTAAATGTTGCCCAGGCTTAATAGCTATACAAAAAGTTTCATTCAAATCGGTTCGGTACTTTCGAAGATTAGCGTGATCATACATACAGACAAAAAATGTTTTTTTTTTCTATTATTCTTTTTAAGTGTCCCTCTATCCATTTCAGTCAAAAATACAAAATGTACAGACAAAATATTTTTACTCTCTTATTATATGTATAGATTAAGAAATATAATTTTCACTTCTCATGCTCAGAAAGTGCTTATTTGTGCAGGATATAGGCTGCACAAAATCGAATTTTGTGCACAAGGGCATTAATGTATCTACTCAATGAGCCATACAGCCAAACACAATAAGAAGTTCATAGATAGAATTTGTTATTTTATAATATTTACTTTAATTTATTTGCCTTATGTGTTTTTTAAGACATAAAAGATATTAAAATTTAAATGCAAGTACGGTATGTTATTTAATTAATTTAAGAATGATATTATTACAAAATTAATTTAATAGTAGGCTGTATAGGTCTGCAGCCCAAGCCTATCAATGTCGTAAGATTAAAAAAATAAAGCGGCGGGAAACAGCTCTTGTTTTTTCGTGCGTTTATTAATTTCTTTAATTTGATTTATTTCCTCGCAATCGAAGTGAAAAGCAGAGTTTATAACTCGTCCACAAAACGATTTTTATCCTCGACATTACTATCAGCCCTCGCCTTCGGCTCGGGCTGCTAAAAGTCTCGGATAAAAATGATTCGTTTTGTGCACTTGTTGTAAAATCTACTATTACTCTCTTATTATATGTATAAATTAAGAAATATAATTTTCACTTCTCATGCTCAGAAAGTGCTTATTTGTGCAGGATATAGGCTGCACAAAATCGAATTTTGTGCACAAGGGCATTAATGTATCTACTCAATGAGCCATACAGCCAAACACAATAAGAAGTTCATAGATAGAATTTGTTATTTTATAATATTTACTTTAATTTATTTGCCTTATGTGTTTTTTAAGACATAAATAATATTAAAATTATTTAATTAATATAAGAAAATTAGTATTGCAGAATTAATTTAATAGTAGGCTGTATAGGCCTGCAGCCGAAGCCTAATATCAATGTCGAAGATGTAAAAAAAATTAAGCGGCGGGAAACAGATATTGTTTTTTCGTGTGTTTACTGTTTTATTTCCTCGCAATCGAAGTGAAAAGCAGAGTTTATAACTCGTCCACAAAACGATTTTTATCCTCGACATTACTATGCTAAAAGTCTCGGATAAAAATGATTCGTTTTGTGCACTTGTTGTAAAATCTACTATTTCTTGCTCGGTAGTCATCTTTACCGGACAGTTTGAACACATGAGTAGTTAAAAGGGTATGAAGTAAGACATATTCTGTGCTACAAAAAGCTACATTGACAAAAATAATCACTCGAAGTACAATGACGAAAATTAGGCCACAGGGTCAAGCAGTTTGAAACCAATGGTGTCCACAAAAATAGTAAAAGAAATATACTCACAGTTGGGTGGCGTCAGCGACATGCCGTTGTCCTCAGCCCAGCCCACGGGGTGTATGTAGGGGGAGGTGGGGTCCACCCAGATGTCATACATCTCATCCCAGCTGTCGAAGTTGATGAGCAGCCGGCCGTCCATGACGTCAGCCACGGACGCCACGCACACCAGCTCGTTCTTGCGGTCTTCCGCTTCTAACTTCATGCCGACTCGGAAGCAGTTTGGTTTGAATATCTGAGGGGGAATGGAAGGTTTCATTTATTGGTGTTGAGCGCTGACAAAAGTTTATCTTTTAGTTTGTTTGAAATTGTTAATCTCTGGAACTACGGTTTTGATTTGAAAGATTCTTTCTGTCAAAGACAGCCACTTTTAATGAGAAAGGCTATTTCCTACATGAGCGAAGCCGCGGAGCACAGCTAGTACCTAATACGATATCAAAAAATATATGAATACATAACTTTTTAGGACTCTTGGCTCTGTCTACCCCGTTGAGGATAAAGACGTGATACTGTATATGTAAAACTTATTATCTTTTTGTTTAAGAAAATTATGGAGTAATGAATGATAAAGATAGGTATTTACTTACTACAAAAAAATTATGATGAAGTAGTACTAACGCTAACACATTTAAATTAAACCAAAATGAAAAAATTACCGTATTGGTGACATGTAGAAACAGACTCTTCGGTGCGGCGATAGCTCTGATATGCTTCAAGTACATAGGCCAGGCGAAAGACTCGTTGCTAAAACCATTTGGTGGCTTCAGGGTGCGCCCATTCTTCTCGCACCAACTCGCAGGGAAGATGTCAATAGAGTCGGCGTTAACCCAGTAGTCGTACAGATCCGGGTATCCGTCGAAATGAAGCCGCATGCGATAACCCTGCACCTCCGCTACAGACACCACACAGAACATCGACGGATGCTGAGGGTCTATCGCTTCCATACGCATCCCCACCTTAAAACCATTCCTATTCGGATGCGGAAACGGATCTTTGAATAATTTGCACGGCACAGCCTTGGCCTTGCATATGTCCAGATACCGCATCCACGAGAACCCATTCTTACCGCACATCCACGGATATTTCTCATTAACAACCAGATCTTCTACCTTCGTATCGTCACTCTGACTCTCGGCCGGCGTCGAATCATATTGTTTCAACGGTACTTTCTCTTCCTTACTTTCAGAAAACATGTCAGATTCTGACAGCTGTTTCCTCATAAACAGTCTCTTTAATTTATTCCTCTTTTTCGTCAGCTCGGCACGTTCTTTATCCTTCTTCTTCTGTAAAGCTTTCTGTACCTCACTTTGGCAAGCCAAACTGCAGAAATTAGGAGTAATAAATTCAGCTGCCATTCCATGACACCCACAGCCATCGCAGCGGTACATATCTTCAGGCGATGTTCGCTTCTTGTGACTATTATTCCTCTCAACCCGCTGCTTCAAAGGTGTTTGGTATTTGGCACTTGGATTAACTAACTGGTGCTCTTCTTGATCACTGGTGTCAATCAAATCAATAAGACCAAATTCATTAGTTTGGAACTGCAAGTTACTGCCTTGCAATACAGCTATACCATTGCTCCAAAGCAAACCTGGGGGGTCTTCCTCTGATGTGTCATCTGACAGATCCTTTATATAATTACTGTCTTTCTTCAAATCAACTTTTTGGTAATACGCATCATGATCATTATTTTCATTAGCCTCAGATTTTACGTCTTTATAATCATCCATATCTGAATCACCTAGATTAACTTTAGCCTCTAAATCTTTGTCTAGTTTTTCATCACAGAACAGCGACGGAACGCGGTGGTCGTCATTATGATCAGATTCCTGTAATTCATCACGTTTTTCTACCTTTTTAGGCGGCAAAGTCAATTTTATACTCTTATTAGATAAGTTTTCATTGCACAGAGAAATGCGTCGTTTTAAATTAGCATTGGCAGTTTTCCTGTCGCTGTTGTCAGAGTTTGATCGCCGCAAAATGGCTGGCGCGGCGATGGGGCCCAGTCCCATTTCTCTATCTCTATCCTGTATGCTTCTGTTCAATAAACTTTTGCCCTTCTCTGGTATGGCTAGAGTGAAGGACTGCTCGCGAGTTTGCCCACTTTCATCATCAGCAATTGACACCGTGTAAACATCTTCATTCATAGAAGCATTTGTCTCTGGTATTGACAAAGTATACTCCCCTTGTGCACCAGTAGGCTCAGCTCTCGAGCCAGATATCGAAAAAGTAAATGCTTTATCATTCTTAGGGCTCTGAGGTACAGAGCTTTCTTTGCCATTTGAATTAACTTTACCTAAAGGCTGAAGCGGGGGCATCTCTGATGCTTCCATTGGTGTGGGATCCCTCATTACTGTGATGCTTCCTTGTGGATCGTTTTGGATCTGCCCATTGGCAATTTGAAGATTGATAAATGGACCTTTTGAGGCCATGGTGGCTGGTAATGTTACAGGCAAGATAAACTTGGTATTTGGTATCTTTGGCATACTCATAGGAGTCAAAAACAGTTTTTGATTATTTGATGAAACATTGGGTTGATTGTTTGATATAAGTATTGATTGATTTTCAGCAGTTTTTTTGTTTATGGGTTTTTTTACTGAGCCTAAGTAGGCAATGGCTTGCTTTCCCTGGGATGTTGGACCTATACTAACTGGTACCATCACTTTTTCACTAGCTTTTGGTTTTTGGATAACTATAGGTTGTGTAGGGTTGACTGGGGCCAAAATTGATGATTTATTTGATTGAACCTTTGGAGCAATATTTGGCTTCGATATTACAATATTGGAGTTGTTGTTTACCTGAAAGAGATAACAAAAATGTTGACTCATTACAAGTACATTTCAAAAATTCTTTGTTTCTACAAAACAAAAGAGTTGATATTTTCAGTTTATGGTATTAAACGTCAAAAGGAACAAAACACAACTTTATAGTCTCATTTAGTTGTAATGGAATAAGATAGATTATAAATCTTTGGGGATAAATTAGTAATGTAGTAAAAAAAATATGTGTCCAATCATTTCGCAATGTCCAAATTAACCTCCGAAATGAAAATACATTAATTGAAGACAAAGTTTTGTTTTCACATTTAAGTGTTACCTAATTCAATAAACCAATAAAAAGTCAATAAACCTTTTACTAATAATACAATTTAATAGTAACTCCTGGTAACTTCTGAATACTTTACAAAGTGCATAAACATTATATCAGAATCTGAAATGGGCTGATAGACAGACAAAACTTTAATTATTACTATCACACAATATTGACTTTTTTAACACACTAAAAAAAAAAAAACTTGGAATATATGGTGGTATTAAAATATATTTTTTCAGAATTTAGGTATATTGATTCATAATTTTAATCCTACCTAACTAATTTTGTAAATGCGAAAGTGAGTTTGTTTGTATATGATAAAGCGTGGCTTTTCTCGCTTTATTTACTGAACCAATCTTCCTGAAATTTGGCATTTTAGTTAGAAGTACTGAGGACATAGGGTACCTTACATCCCAAGAAAAAGCTGTTACCGTGGGAAATTCACGCGGGCGAAGCAGCAGGCAAAAGCTAGTAAACCATAAATCTCCTAAGTATACGTAATAATAAGTACTAAAAAAATTAAAAAAAACTAAATTATTTTATTTGTACTTACAGGTCTCCTCACGATTATATGTGGGGGATTTCCACTGGTGCTGGCCTGACTGATCATTTCTGTGCTGGTCACTGGCTTCAAGCCCGTCGGAGTCTGGATGTACACCATGTGTGGCACTGTCCTCGTAGCCCCACGCAACTGGACGGTACCAGAGTTCCCTGTGTTTGGCAGAGCCAATTGTATTGAGTTATTACTCGAGTTGGGAATCTGTACAACAGCTGGGTTCGGCCCCATTTGCACTTGGGACACACTTGTTGGGTTATTTAACTTAACCTGAACAGAAGAATCGGGCATCTGCAGCTGTGTCGAACTTGACACAGTCATATCAGATGTCCCATCCATGTTAGTAGGACGGGGATTTGAACCCATGTGAACATGAATTATGGAGCTGTGTAATGGCTGGCTGGTGTTATGCAAAATTGGCATGGAGGGTAGCGTTGGTCCTGCTAGCTGGATATTCTGACTGGCAGGAATTTGAAGGGGGACATTAATTGTTTCGCCTGCTGGTAACTGAACAGGCACAGTGGTGGTCCCTGACACCTGAATAGGAAGACTCACAGGTGCTATTTGTAATGGCACTGTGCTAGTTGGACCAGATAATTGGACAGGGACGTTTATATTTGAATTAGAGCCTGGAATTTGAACTGGCACGTGAACAGTTGATAAAAGGGGATAACCTGCATTATTAGCATGAATTTTCATAGGTGCTATGGAGTGGGTAACCAAATTGTGGGTTATAGGCATGGAGCTCTGAGGAGCCTGTACCGAGGACACGATCATGCTGCTCGATATCGGCGCCTGAAAAATATTTTTAATGTCAAAATATATATTACACTTCATGTAAACATGTAAAATGTTAGGCATAAAAACTCACGCGTAAAGTATTCAGTAAGACATTGTGCTGCGAACTATTCTGCGAAAGGTTAGTAGTGGCCGAGGCAGTAACAGATTTTAATAATCTTTTCTTCAAAATTTCAGTTTTAGGTTCATCAAAGTTTTGAAGTGAATTAGACTGCTGTCTCTCCATTTCTCGATATCGAGAGCGTTATTGAAATCATTACAGATACTCTTTTAACTTTTATAATTGATTACTGATGACCTGTAATGCAATATACAAAAATAAAATATTGCGAAGTGAATAATCATCTATACGTACTTTTGTCGTAAATTATGCCACAAGAGATATTGGAAGTTACACATTTTTAAGACATTGAAATAATTCGCCGTTGAAAATAAAAACAATTATAATTATAAACAATAACTACCTATATAAATAATGTTTGCTACTATTTTTTCTTTCGCGAGATCGCACTCTATCAATGTAGCTACTTTTACAGAACACCACAACCTTCTACTAAAAAGTTCATGAAACACCCAAACCAAAATTTCATACCTGCATTTTAATATATCAATGGGGAGAAGAATTCTTCAGGCGTTGATTTTTGTACTATAACATTATAATCATATTAAAAACCATTAAAGAAAAATAATTTAATTCACTAAAGCGACGATATTTACCTGCCTAGAACAACTGGTAATAATTTTGACAACATTGCCAAAACGTTATTGGTGCTTGTTATGTTGGTACTTACAAAAATGTTGACCAATCAAGAAGCAGCGTTTAGGTAATGATGCTTTCCCGCCCGATTATTCAGCTAAAAAGTACATGAAGGAGCAAGTTTAGTTTGATGAATTGTATTAAACTTTACCAAAATTTTGAAATTATTTTGCTTTCGATTATTATTTAGTATCCTACTTCTAACAATTCATACATGTTTATTCTTAACGAGTAACGCAAGCTTGAGTGTTGACCAGTTTTGACTTACCTATCTATAATTACATAGTTTTCGATTCGTGTATTTTAACTGAAATATAAAATAAAATGTATTTTAATTTTCATTGTAATTTCTAAATAATGACTATAATCCAATTAAAAATTAATTAAACCCATAAACGGAAGGAAATGCTTTCACTGCTTTCCTAATTTTCTTTCTTTTTTCCCTCCTCAAGTGACTTTTTAAATAAAGCAGACTTTACACTACCCTATCTCTAAATAACCAACATCACAGCATGGAAAACAAACATCTATATACTGTCATCTGTCACTGTCGAAGCGGATAACTAGCAAGGAATTGACTTGACTTTGACACTAAACTTTGACTGACAAAAGTGTAGTTGTTTTGTTGTTGACATTTTTATCTGCGATTTGCGGATGTTTTTGTGAATTTGGTATAGTATCGGTGAATGGGATTAATCCGATTGCGATTCATGAATTGTTTTATGGCGATCCTAATACCTTATATAAACGAGGACTAAAACTAGCGACTGAAATTTCGCATGCACTTCCCGTCCATTCCTTTTCGTACCACGGCACAGGTAGAGGTGTTTACTTTTCGCTTCTAGAAACTACGTATCAAATACTATTTCGAGTTTCGCTTATTACTTTCAGTATAATACCTATATTTCTTAAAATACCTATATCTAGTCTGAACCATTTGTATGTATTCTTGATTTTGTTGTTTATATTTCAATAATAATAAGCAATGGGCCTATTACTCTTCTAAACAAAGGCTGTCCTGCTTGACCCTTTGAAAATATTAAGTAGAATATGTTTACAATTGTGGGTTTTCTGTATTTTGAGAACTACCCTAAGGATACAGTCCCTTTCATGTGGCAGATTGTGGTTTAGAAATGGAAAGTATTTATTCGGGCCATAAATGGGTTTCTTTATGTTTTTTAATGATTACCTCAGAAAATATTGTGGGTCATGATATATTTGGTTTAACTGGTAGACTTTCAAAAAATAATATAGATGAGAGAGACTAGCTAGTAAGGGCACTCCATGCAGGCTATGATCCAGTGTGAATGTTAGGATAAAAAGTACACTTTGTATGTAGTTTTACATGACCCAAGTACCATATCTCACCTTACAAGGTTTTGTTTGTATTTGTTAACAGATACAAAAACAGCATTTCATGTCTGTGGTGGAAGATGAGTAGCCAGCATCAGTATATGACGGTGAACAACACACCGAGTACGAGGGTTGGAGATATTGAGCATATTAGTAAGAAACATACTATTACAAGTGTTTATTATAAAATATACCTAGTATTACTGAATTAGTGTCCCATGATAGAAAAAGGTCCCAGGTTCAAATCCTACCCGTGTTATATGAGTGTGTATACTAATCTGACTCATGTATGTATGGTATGGTTTTCATCGACTATCACTTGCTTCCGGTGAAGAAAATCGTGAGGAAACCTACACTCTGGTTGATGATTATCAGCTAGTGTGTGAAATGGAGAAGACAATGGCAAACCACTCCATTAACATTACCAAAACTGTGCCAAAACCCTCAGTCATGAGAAATACAACTAAAGGAGGAGATTAGAAAAAAAAACATACTATGAGTGTAGAACAATTTGTTTGATTACCTAAATTTCTGATACTCAGATATAAATGGATTAATTTCTGATACTCAGAAATTTACCTATTTACCCATAATATACCCATTTTTTCCCAGGACTTTTTAATTTATACCGGGTAAAAATTAAATCAATTAAAATGTTTGTAATTACGATAATATATCCTTAAGAAATAAAGTGTTAAGCAAATATTCAGTTTTTAAATTAAGTACTGTGTAAAAAAATACTTTTTACATTTTGGTTACAAAAAGACCTGACAAGATATATCTTAATTCTGACTCATTCTCAGACAATAAATGTTTTGCTGGGGCAACGAACAAGTTTGCCAAATGCCAGAATTCTAATGAACGGCTAGGCGATCATCGAATCGTAAGGCTCACCGTACTAGGCCTGATTGCTTTACAAGAATGTCTGTAATATCAGTAATAATAAAAACCGAATTTGAAATTAAAATGCAGCAAACTTAATTACTAACTTTCTCAAAACCACAATTACATAAAATTTTCTTGATAGAAAAATATTGCGAGTTACCTCCAAATCCTAATCCTAAAAAATATTATAAATGCGAAAGTTAGTTTGTTTGTTACCTCTTCTCGCTTGATCTACTCAACCAATCTTCCTGTTTCACATACTCATAGTTAGAAGTACTGAGAAGGACATAAGATACTCTTCATCCCGGGAAAAAGCACTGTTCCCGTGGGAAATACACGCGGGCGAAGACGCGGGCAAAAGCTAGTCTATAATACAATTGAAGATGTTTTGTTTTTTTTTTGTTAATTCTACTTGAAACATCCATATACTGAATATGCATCATTATTTTCAAAATATTATTTGAATACATATGATTTTAAATCTGTTGTTTTTTTTAATATTTGAACGGAAAACAACTAGTTATTTATCTTCCTTATAATCAAAACATACCTAATATTTATACTTTAATTATTATTTTATCAGTTTAAAGTAAATAAGGATAATTTACTTTCAATATAATTACTACCTGGTATAAATAGTATAAATAAAAAATATCGGGTATAAATTAACTTTTACCCATTCTACCCATTCTTTCCCATTTTTACCTTCCCGAAATTTATCCAAGCGCCCATCTCTACCTCAGTATAGTATTCATTTATTTTTCACCTCAACAGATCACCTCTCAGAGAAAATAGGGTCACTGTGCCTGTCATCGGAGTACTCGGATGTGACGCTGATAGTGGAGGGGCAGCGGATCCCCGCCCACAAGGTGATCCTGGCTGCCAGCAGCGACTACTTCCGCGCCTTGCTGTATGGCGGCATGCGGGAGGCCAATCAGGCAAGTTTATATAATATTCAGTACTTTCAATGTCAGATGCCTTTAGGCGACTTGAATAAAAAAAATCTGACACCAGTGTTGGTAAAAACACACTTGAAAGAAAAAGTACTTTTAATTATCATACAGATAATTTTAATAACTAATTGAAAACTATTGCATTCATTATTTAAAATTACTTAACCAATTTGTTTGAAATTTGGCATGCAGGCTGATAAGTAAAGAGGTTTTAGAGTGCGCGAGCTAAATCAAACTTTAAAACTTCAGAAATTGTTTAGGGTGCTTAGTACTTACTAAAACTTTTTACTTCTTACTAAAAGTCTTTTAGTATATTACAAGACTGATAGGAATACTTAGTTGAATATACACAGAAGGACAAAATAAAATAAAATTCACTCTTTACTTTCTTGAGATTGTAAGAATGTTTATTTTTGCGACAGGCCGAAGTGGAACTGCAAGCACCTCTCCAGGCCTTCAAGGCACTCTTACGATATGTCTATTCAGGTAATTTTTTTTTTTTTTCTCTGTGGTTTGTATCTGCGATCAGCAAAGTACAGCGCTTTGAGGAGATGTATTGTAGGGCAGTCAATTTGTTGGGTGTGTTCTCCAGCGAGGACCTATTTTTTTCCTTTCTTTTTAAGGATTTATTATGTCCTTCCTCTTTAGCCTCTCAGGTAATTAAAAAAATATTTTTTTGTCTTTAGGAATTGTTTGTATATAATTTGATTAAAACTAACGTTTCCGACGGTCCTAACTCGCCTTGAAAATGACTTCCGTATGAAGTCGAAACTAGTCGGCAGATCCGGCTAACAAGACGCGTGAGTATCCGTTTAAAAATCATTATTGTTTGTATATAGTTGCTGTAAGCATGTTTCCTTTTATTCAACATTGCCTTGTCTCCAGGTCACATGGGCCTCTCCCTACTCCGAGAGGACACAGTTCTAGACATGCTGGGCCTGGCACATCAGTTCAACTTCCAACAGCTGGAGACAGCCATCTCCGACTACCTGCGGCAGGTGTTGGCTCTGCGGAACGTGTGCTCTATTCTCGATGCGGCCAGGTAATGTGAACTCGGAAGTCCATAGATATATACTATTTTCAGCCTATATTAGCCCTCTGCTGGACATAGGCCTCCATTTTATCACGCCACCTACTACGGTCCTGTGCCAGTCTCATCCATCCCTTTTCCGTTACGCAGACAATGTCATCTGAGCTGTCAGATAAGTACAACACTAATCAAATAGGATGGCAACTCTGAACTTAGCTGATCACGCCAGTGTGCGGGGGTGTGACTCCTCCCCGACCGACACGACAGGATTTATGACTAAACGACATTTTATATGACTCAGATTATAGGGGTGATATCACAGCAATCAGTGGCCTAATTCTCGAAATAATTTGCTGTGTGTGAGCGGTGTGACAATAGTCAAAAGTATAGCATTATATACTGTCGCATCTCTCACACAGTGCTAGTCGTTACGATATCGCAGCGACTTTGAATACGAGAATTAGGCCACAGTACATATCTACCTGCTGCAAAAGAAATTTTTACTTATAAGTAAAATTAGTTCATTTTAACATTTGGCCAACAGCGACTTTGCGTGCGTCTAGGTGTCTAGTTTTGGTCCTCGAACAGTTACAGATAGTGCACAACTTTGAGAGCTTAGAATTGCAATAGTGACAAGGACAGCACTACACTGATGGCGCGAAGATCGTGCGGGTATTTTGGTGAGATGCTCAGCTTTTTAGCTCAAGCCCTGACATTCAACTCGCGCTATCTGTACAAAATAGGTATTGCCAAAATTATCATTATCGCATTATCTGGATCAAGGTTTGCAACATAACCTTATTTGTTGACAGACTGTACGGGCTGGAGGCGTTGATGGATTACTGCTACAACTTCCTGGACAGAAACGCGGCCGAAGTCCTCAAGCACGAGACGTTTTTGCAGTTGTCTGTGGTGAGTTGATTAAACCTTTACTCACAAACATCAAAGCTTTCGCATTTCATTTGTAGGATTTAATATAATTATGTTTACATCCTGCAGGAAGCCCTCCAAGGCCTGCTGGAAAGAGACTCGTTTTTCGCCCCTGAGGCGGACATCTTCAAGGCTGTGTGCAACTGGTTCACCGCCAACCAGATGTGGGTCAAGTCCGAGGGCGGCCAGGCGCAAGTGGTAAGTTAAAATAGAATGGCTGTCTTCTTCTTCTTATCGAGTCGTAATGGCGTGGACTCCTGAAATGATAATGATATGAATTATAATGTAATTAGAATCCCTATCATTATTTCAGCTGCTAGAATTTAATTGTTATAGTAAGTAGTTAGTTTTCTTTGTAGCGCGCAATTGAAATAACCTCAAGCCACAGAGTGCATCGAGCTATATTGACTCTATAATCATCATCTTTTTATCCACTAGAAGTCTTAAAACGGACTGGTTCGAACAGTAGTGTAATTATTATTGATTGTGAATTTCGGTGTCGAAGTGAAAAAAATAAGAAACAAAATACCTCCTTATTTTTTTTTTGACCGCCCCAAGTTTTCTGATCTCATATTTATTTGTCCAGGAAAAGATCCTCCGTTGCGTCCGGTTGACCCTGATGAGTCTGGAAGAGTTGCTGACGGTGGTGCGGCCCTTCACCCTGGTGACGCCGGACATGCTGCTCGATGCCATTCAGGAGAAGACCAAGACTAAAAGCACCGAGCTAAGGCATCGAGGGTTGTTATGTGAGTCGCTGTCCTCTTGTGTCTTTGTTTAAGTCTATGGGTAAACTTCTTCTAAGATTTTTTCATGGACAAGAGAAATAGTCTGGTTTCTCTTCTTCTCCTCCTTGACCTTTCCACACTTCATGTGAGTTCTGCACACTTCCATTTCGATCTGTCACTAGCCATCTCATTTGACATTCCCTTCCCTGGTTTCAACCCCTGCTGAATAATAAAGGACCTAATATTGAACCCTGCAAAACGCCTCTCGAGATAGTATATTGCTGGATCATTAAAATTTATATGATCTAGTATTAGATTAGAACCTATAATCGTATATATGGTAGTGACAGTGTTTAATACAGTTTATCTCAGAACTGTAGGTTATGACCAACAATGGACCCAGAATACAATCTTGCAGAATGCCACTCGAGAAAGCATAACATTTTCATAAAAAAACTATCTTCATTA
The DNA here is from genome assembly GCA_018467065.1 of Ephestia elutella. NCBI lineage: Eukaryota > Metazoa > Arthropoda > Insecta > Lepidoptera > Pyralidae > Ephestia > Ephestia elutella. The sequence goes on along the minus strand of CM031573.1, from coordinate 19,637,213 downwards.
GTCAATTCAACTATCTGACATCTGTTAGTTGGACTGCTATCACTCATTCAAATAAGCTGAATTGCAAGCTTAGAGTTACAACAAAGATCGTATTGATGGTATCAAATGCTCTCGACAAGACTATTAACAAACTATCGAGTATATAGCCCTACGTCCAAGATTAATATTAAGTTTTCCATTACAATCAAACAAAAATAGTTTTATTTATGTACTGTACAAGCAATATTAGTAATGTATATGTAAAATGTATGCACATATAAGTAAAACGAATGTGTAATATTCTCCCAATAGTGCCCGAAGAAAACGTAGCGTGCGCTAAACGTGGTGCGCGCGTCCTATCCGGCGACATGCGGACAGCATTACTGGACGGAGACACTGATAACTACGATATGGAGAGAGGATACACTCGACATACCATCAACGATGCCCCGGACAACCCTGGGATACTGGTGAAACTGGCCACCAGCACCATCATCAACCATATCCGACTGCTGCTGTGGGACAGAGACAACAGGTATCAAAACTCAATCAATCAAATGTTGTTAACACTCAAGACGCAGTAAGTTACAATTAAGTGCAATCAAATTTTGTTTTATACGTGTGGGCCTATGAATTGTCATCATGTCAAGCATTCCATTTTTCGTTTTTTCTGTGTTTTGAATAAACATTTGTCCAGTTTGAAAATTTGGGTGAAACTGATTTTTTTCCTGTTTGAAGATTTTTCTTGAATAATTAAAAAATAATCAATCCATGAATTTAGTAGTCTAAATAGTGAAATATTATATACTAGCTGTCGCCCGCGGCTTCGCCCGCGTGAGTTTCGCTTAGATGAAAAATCTTTTTGTGTTCCAAACTGTTTCAGATGTTTCGGATTTTCGATTTTTATACGTCTACAGAAAATGTTCATCAGATTAATCAAGTTTTGCTAAGGCGCCATTTCCATATATGTTATAGTGTAGCTGGTCTCTTGGAGCTTTTCATCAGATGTTCCATATCTTCAATTTTTATACGTCAGCAGAAAATGCTCATCAGGTTGAACGACTTGTACTAAGGCGCCATTTCCATATATGTTATAGTGTAGCTGGTCTCTTGCAGTTCTTTATCAGATGTTCCAGATCTTCAATTTTTATACGTCATCAGAAAATGCTCATCAGGTTGAACGACTTTTGTTAAGGCACCATTTCCATATTTCTTATAGTTTAACTGTTCTGTTAAGGTTCTTCATCAGGTGTTCCAGTTTTCAAAATAAATTATAGCCTAAATGTTGCCCAGGCTTAATAGCTATACAACAAAAAAAGTTTCATTCAAATCGGTTCAGTACTTTCGGAGATTAGCGTGATCATACATACAGACAGACAGACAAGAAATTCCAAAAAAATTTTTTGCGTTCTATTATTCTTTTTAAGTGTCCCTCTATCCATTTCAGTCAAAAATACTAAATGTACAGACAAAATATTTTTACTGTTTTATTATATGTATAGATTAGCATTCATTAGCGTGTCCTACTACCTGTACGCCAAAAGACCTGTATGACGCAACAGATAATGCTGTATCTGTGGCGTCATATTGGTCATCACAAATTTGACCCGCCGAGTCGACACGCTAAGAAGAAGAAGCATTCTGAAAAGTCAAATCATTCTGGAATCGTATCAGCATTTTGGAAAGTAAGAGGGTCGTGGTCATTGGATGATATCTGCTGATGAAATTGTAGGGTTGACTTGTAATATGTTGTGGGTAGGTGCTGAGATTTCAATAAACAGTCAGCTCCTAACCTCTGCCTTTTACTGACATCTGAGAAATCTACAAATGTTTGTTTGCAGATCGTACGCGTACTACATCGAAGTATCAGTGGACCAGAAGGACTGGGTGCGAGTGATCGACCACAGCGATTACTTCTGCCGAAGCTGGCAGAACCTGTACTTCGAACCTCGGGTGGTGCAGTACATTAAACTGGTTGGCACCAGCAACACTGTCAACAAGGTAACAAACGTAACACACACTCACTCATAATCAAACTTGCACATTCATAATATTACAGCTACGGGATAAAAAGTATCCTATGTACTATCTACTCGTGTACCAAATTTCATCGAAGTCCAGTAGATTTTGCGTGATTGAGTAACAAATACTTTACAAACTTACAAATTAGCAAACTCACATCCAAACTTTCGCATTTTTAGTATTAGTATGAAGTAGGATGGTCTAGGGATGAAAGGTCATCAGGTAGTAACTGACAATAGCAACCCAAAGAAGCGTGATCTAGGCTTCTGAAAATATCACTACACTAAATACAAAATAGCTAACAACTAAAAGTAATACTAATGCAGGCACCAGACCAGGTCCTTGATTCTACAAATTACAAACGTAGATGTCGTGCCTCAGTTGTGTCTCAAAAGCCAAAGAAATCGTAATAAAGCATAGAAATTCTTATAGAGATCTTGTCACTTTAGTTCAATATCTTTGGCTCTTGAGACACAATTGAGACACGACATTTACGTTTGTAATTAGTAGAATCGCCTTTCCGATGTTTTTCTACCCGTGTACCAAATTTCATCGAAATCTGTCCAGTAGACTTTGCTGCTTTTGATTGAGTAGGAAGTAGGATGGTCCAAGGATGAAAAGCCATCAGGTAGTAACTAATATGGCATAGCGATCCAAAGTGAATCTAGGCTTCTGAAAATATCTTTACACTAAATACAAAATAGCTAACAAAACTAAAAGTAATGTTAGTACAGGCACCAGACCAGGTGATCGGTGCTCCCATTCTGGGACCATTTAACCCAGAAATAAACTAAACAAAACATACATACATATTATCACGCCTTTTTCCCGTGGAGTAGGCAGAGACTAGCGATTTCCACTTGTTACGATCCTTACAGATCTCTCTTGGTTCCTCAACACTCATCACTCTCTTCATACATGCTCTCCAGTTATGGGTGCTCCTAATATAAGTAGGTTCGCAATCTAAAAGTATACTTATTATTCAACCAGGTGTTCCACGCGGTGGCGCTGGAGGCGTTCCACACGGCCCGCGTGCCGCCGTTACAAGACGGCCTCATCAAGCCCGTGCACAACGTGGCTACGCTCGACTTGTCTGCGGTTGTCATTGAGGGCATCAGGTGAGAAACATATCGTTGTCAGTGGTGGTTGGGCAGTGGTGATCGCTTACCATCAGGTGGTCCGCTTGCTCGTTTGCCGCCCTATGTTATAAAAAGGGCCTGCGTGGTAGGTCGTGGTCACAGAATTAATATAAGTACTACGTACAGAAAGGAAGCTCCCTGCCCCTCCCGCAATATGGCGTACCCCGCTTTTCTCCCCCGTTCGTTTGTGGATAGGGACGCTATGACTATGAAAACGCACACATTGACGTGTTCACGGATGTACAGTTTCATTTGTAGTAGTAGTAGGTATTTATGACGCCTCGTTTTTATGAAGTAACCTCCCTGTGTCGTGGTTCGTGGTCTATCTTTATCTACCCACAAAGAAGGCCAGCAGTGAGGACATTAAATTGCTGATGATACTGTTTGATTTTTGACAAATAATTTTATCCTTATCTTTTTCCGTCTATCATCTCGAAGAAAAAGCTATATTTTAATCAGATAATTTTTCACCAATATTTGGTCACGTCAACCCTATTGTTGGCTTCATTAAGATCTCTTGTTGGAAGGGCGATTGGGGCATGGATAAAAGATGAGCCATAGATTGGACAGCTCCACAGTCACATAGACTATCAGACGAGTACCCCCACCTAAGTCGGTTTTCACGGCATTTACCAAAACCAGCCAGGAGTCTATAGAGTATTTCCCGTCTACAAAAGCTTGTACCAAAAACATATTTGTTTTAAAAGCATGTTTTGTGTACAGTCGCACGCGCAACGCCCTCCTGAACGGCGACACAGAGCACTACGACTGGGAGCACGGCTACACGTGCCACCAGCTGGGCTCGGGCGCCATCGTGGTGCAGCTGGCGCAGCCCTACCTGCTCTCCTCCATCCGGATGCTGCTGTGGGACTGCGACTACAGGCACTACTCTTACTACGTGGAGACCTCGCTCAACTACTGGGACTGGGAGATGGTGTGCGACCGGACCAGAGACACTTGCAGGTTGGTTCCTGTCATCGTGGTGCAGCTGGCGCAGCCCTACCTGCTCTCCTCCATCCGGATGCTGCTGTGGGACTGCGACTACAGGCACTACTCTTACTACGTGGAGACCTCGCTCAACTACTGGGACTGGGAGATGGTGTGCGACCGGACCAGAGACACTTGCAGGTTGGTTCCTGTCATCGTGGTGCAGCTGGCGCAGCCCTACCTGCTCTCCTCCATCCGGATGCTGCTGTGGGACTGCGACTACAGGCACTACTCTTACTACGTGGAGACCTCGCTCAACTACTGGGACTGGGAGATGGTGTGCGACCGGACCAGAGACACTTGCAGGTTGGTTCCTGTCATCGTGGTGCAGCTGGCGCAGCCCTACCTGCTCTCCTCCATCCGGATGCTGCTGTGGGACTGCGACTACAGGCACTACTCTTACTACGTGGAGACCTCGCTCAACTACTGGGACTGGGAGATGGTGTGCGACCGGACCAGAGACACTTGCAGGTTGGTTCCTGTCATCGTGGTGCAGCTGGCGCAGCCCTACCTGCTCTCCTCCATCCGGATGCTGCTGTGGGACTGCGACTACAGGCACTACTCTTACTACGTGGAGACCTCGCTCAACTACTGGGACTGGGAGATGGTGTGCGACCGGACCAGAGACACTTGCAGGTTGGTTCCTGTCATCGTGGTGCAGCTGGCGCAGCCCTACCTGCTCTCCTCCATCCGGATGCTGCTGTGGGACTGCGACTACAGGCACTACTCTTACTACGTGGAGACCTCGCTCAACTACTGGGACTGGGAGATGGTGTGCGACCGGACCAGAGACACTTGCAGGTTGGTTCCTGTCATCGTGGTGCAGCTGGCGCAGCCCTACCTGCTCTCCTCCATCCGGATGCTGCTGTGGGACTGCGACTACAGGCACTACTCTTACTACGTGGAGACCTCGCTCAACTACTGGGACTGGGAGATGGTGTGCGACCGGACCAGAGACACTTGCAGGTTGGTTCCTGTCATCGTGGTGCAGCTGGCGCAGCCCTACCTGCTCTCCTCCATCCGGATGCTGCTGTGGGACTGCGACTACAGGCACTACTCTTACTACGTGGAGACCTCGCTCAACTACTGGGACTGGGAGATGGTGTGCGACCGGACCAGAGACACTTGCAGGTTGGTTCCTGTCATCGTGGTGCAGCTGGCGCAGCCCTACCTGCTCTCCTCCATCCGGATGCTGCTGTGGGACTGCGACTACAGGCACTACTCTTACTACGTGGAGACCTCGCTCAACTACTGGGACTGGGAGATGGTGTGCGACCGGACCAGAGACACTTGCAGGTTGGTTCCTGTCATCGTGGTGCAGCTGGCGCAGCCCTACCTGCTCTCCTCCATCCGGATGCTGCTGTGGGACTGCGACTACAGGCACTACTCTTACTACGTGGAGACCTCGCTCAACTACTGGGACTGGGAGATGGTGTGCGACCGGACCAGAGACACTTGCAGGTTGGTTCCTGTCATCGTGGTGCAGCTGGCGCAGCCCTACCTGCTCTCCTCCATCCGGATGCTGCTGTGGGACTGCGACTACAGGCACTACTCTTACTACGTGGAGACCTCGCTCAACTACTGGGACTGGGAGATGGTGTGCGACCGGACCAGAGACACTTGCAGGTTGGTTCCTGTCATCGTGGTGCAGCTGGCGCAGCCCTACCTGCTCTCCTCCATCCGGATGCTGCTGTGGGACTGCGACTACAGGCACTACTCTTACTACGTGGAGACCTCGCTCAACTACTGGGACTGGGAGATGGTGTGCGACCGGACCAGAGACACTTGCAGGTTGGTTCCTGTCATCGTGGTGCAGCTGGCGCAGCCCTACCTGCTCTCCTCCATCCGGATGCTGCTGTGGGACTGCGACTACAGGCACTACTCTTACTACGTGGAGACCTCGCTCAACTACTGGGACTGGGAGATGGTGTGCGACCGGACCAGAGACACTTGCAGGTTGGTTCCTGTCATCGTGGTGCAGCTGGCGCAGCCCTACCTGCTCTCCTCCATCCGGATGCTGCTGTGGGACTGCGACTACAGGCACTACTCTTACTACGTGGAGACCTCGCTCAACTACTGGGACTGGGAGATGGTGTGCGACCGGACCAGAGACACTTGCAGGTTGGTTCCTGTCATCGTGGTGCAGCTGGCGCAGCCCTACCTGCTCTCCTCCATCCGGATGCTGCTGTGGGACTGCGACTACAGGCACTACTCTTACTACGTGGAGACCTCGCTCAACTACTGGGACTGGGAGATGGTGTGCGACCGGACCAGAGACACTTGCAGGTTGGTTCCTGTCATCGTGGTGCAGCTGGCGCAGCCCTACCTGCTCTCCTCCATCCGGATGCTGCTGTGGGACTGCGACTACAGGCACTACTCTTACTACGTGGAGACCTCGCTCAACTACTGGGACTGGGAGATGGTGTGCGACCGGACCAGAGACACTTGCAGGTTGGTTCCTGTCATCGTGGTGCAGCTGGCGCAGCCCTACCTGCTCTCCTCCATCCGGATGCTGCTGTGGGACTGCGACTACAGGCACTACTCTTACTACGTGGAGACCTCGCTCAACTACTGGGACTGGGAGATGGTGTGCGACCGGACCAGAGACACTTGCAGGTTGGTTCCTGTCATCGTGGTGCAGCTGGCGCAGCCCTACCTGCTCTCCTCCATCCGGATGCTGCTGTGGGACTGCGACTACAGGCACTACTCTTACTACGTGGAGACCTCGCTCAACTACTGGGACTGGGAGATGGTGTGCGACCGGACCAGAGACACTTGCAGGTTGGTTCCTGTCATCGTGGTGCAGCTGGCGCAGCCCTACCTGCTCTCCTCCATCCGGATGCTGCTGTGGGACTGCGACTACAGGCACTACTCTTACTACGTGGAGACCTCGCTCAACTACTGGGACTGGGAGATGGTGTGCGACCGGACCAGAGACACTTGCAGGTTGGTTCCTGTCATCGTGGTGCAGCTGGCGCAGCCCTACCTGCTCTCCTCCATCCGGATGCTGCTGTGGGACTGCGACTACAGGCACTACTCTTACTACGTGGAGACCTCGCTCAACTACTGGGACTGGGAGATGGTGTGCGACCGGACCAGAGACACTTGCAGGTTGGTTCCTGTCATCGTGGTGCAGCTGGCGCAGCCCTACCTGCTCTCCTCCATCCGGATGCTGCTGTGGGACTGCGACTACAGGCACTACTCTTACTACGTGGAGACCTCGCTCAACTACTGGGACTGGGAGATGGTGTGCGACCGGACCAGAGACACTTGCAGGTTGGTTCCTGTCATCGTGGTGCAGCTGGCGCAGCCCTACCTGCTCTCCTCCATCCGGATGCTGCTGTGGGACTGCGACTACAGGCACTACTCTTACTACGTGGAGACCTCGCTCAACTACTGGGACTGGGAGATGGTGTGCGACCGGACCAGAGACACTTGCAGGTTGGTTCCTGTCATCGTGGTGCAGCTGGCGCAGCCCTACCTGCTCTCCTCCATCCGGATGCTGCTGTGGGACTGCGACTACAGGCACTACTCTTACTACGTGGAGACCTCGCTCAACTACTGGGACTGGGAGATGGTGTGCGACCGGACCAGAGACACTTGCAGGTTGGTTCCTGTCATCGTGGTGCAGCTGGCGCAGCCCTACCTGCTCTCCTCCATCCGGATGCTGCTGTGGGACTGCGACTACAGGCACTACTCTTACTACGTGGAGACCTCGCTCAACTACTGGGACTGGGAGATGGTGTGCGACCGGACCAGAGACACTTGCAGGTTGGTTCCTGTCATCGTGGTGCAGCTGGCGCAGCCCTACCTGCTCTCCTCCATCCGGATGCTGCTGTGGGACTGCGACTACAGGCACTACTCTTACTACGTGGAGACCTCGCTCAACTACTGGGACTGGGAGATGGTGTGCGACCGGACCAGAGACACTTGCAGGTTGGTTCCTGTCATCGTGGTGCAGCTGGCGCAGCCCTACCTGCTCTCCTCCATCCGGATGCTGCTGTGGGACTGCGACTACAGGCACTACTCTTACTACGTGGAGACCTCGCTCAACTACTGGGACTGGGAGATGGTGTGCGACCGGACCAGAGACACTTGCAGGTTGGTTCCTGTCATCGTGGTGCAGCTGGCGCAGCCCTACCTGCTCTCCTCCATCCGGATGCTGCTGTGGGACTGCGACTACAGGCACTACTCTTACTACGTGGAGACCTCGCTCAACTACTGGGACTGGGAGATGGTGTGCGACCGGACCAGAGACACTTGCAGGTTGGTTCCTGTCATCGTGGTGCAGCTGGCGCAGCCCTACCTGCTCTCCTCCATCCGGATGCTGCTGTGGGACTGCGACTACAGGCACTACTCTTACTACGTGGAGACCTCGCTCAACTACTGGGACTGGGAGATGGTGTGCGACCGGACCAGAGACACTTGCAGGTTGGTTCCTGTCATCGTGGTGCAGCTGGCGCAGCCCTACCTGCTCTCCTCCATCCGGATGCTGCTGTGGGACTGCGACTACAGGCACTACTCTTACTACGTGGAGACCTCGCTCAACTACTGGGACTGGGAGATGGTGTGCGACCGGACCAGAGACACTTGCAGGTTGGTTCCTGTCATCGTGGTGCAGCTGGCGCAGCCCTACCTGCTCTCCTCCATCCGGATGCTGCTGTGGGACTGCGACTACAGGCACTACTCTTACTACGTGGAGACCTCGCTCAACTACTGGGACTGGGAGATGGTGTGCGACCGGACCAGAGACACTTGCAGGTTGGTTCCTGTCATCGTGGTGCAGCTGGCGCAGCCCTACCTGCTCTCCTCCATCCGGATGCTGCTGTGGGACTGCGACTACAGGCACTACTCTTACTACGTGGAGACCTCGCTCAACTACTGGGACTGGGAGATGGTGTGCGACCGGACCAGAGACACTTGCAGGTTGGTTCCTGTCATCGTGGTGCAGTTGCCAAAAAAGGAGTGTACTGTTTTCATCCAGAAATGTGAAAACGTTACACACCTAATTCCATGTCTTGTCATATTCATGTATGAATGTGAGATAATTTTAGTACATTAAATACCTTTTTATGATCTAGGAGTAATAACTTATTCGGAGCTATTTTCTGATTGTTGACTTTCCCTTTTGCAGGTCCTGGCAGGTGATATACTTCTCGCCGCGGCCTGTGTCGATCATCCGCATCGTCGGGACTAACAACTCCGTTAACGAGGTTTTTATATTAACTTTTTTTCGCCAATTTTTATACATTTGACAAGTGATCGTTGGATCACCTGTCAAATGCATAAAAATTGGGACTATTCTGATTAACTATTTATTCTGATAAACTATTCTGGAACTATTTTACCCAGTTCCTGGAGATACTCTTGAGACTATACTAGTATTTCAGTGAAAAGTATGCTTTTTTTCAGGTATTCCATTTGGTGCACCTGGAGTGTCCAGCTCAAGTGCCGGAGGAGCAGCGCGAGGAGTCCACCTCCAAGAAGAGGCAGGCCATCGACAAACAGCCTTCTACTGCTGGTAAGGAATTAAAAAAATTAAAAAATTAAACAAAAACATCTAATAGATAGATCTACACTTTATTGCACCATTTACAGAAAAGAACAGCATACAAAACATTGACAAAAGTAAATACATAAATGAGCGCACAGGCGGGCTTATCGCAAATGCAATTTCTTCTAGCCAACCTACATATACAGGGTTAATTCCAATATATTGGCAATATTTCTACTGGTGAAATTACTTATGAATATAAACAACTATTTGTATGGGATCGACTCTGATATCACAAAAAGCAGCTGTTCCATACATTTTGGGCGAGTAGGTTTGTAAAATTGTATTGCACAGCTGATTATATTCTGATAAAACAACAAACATCTGTTCTTATTTCACATTTTTTAAAGTGTTTTTTTCATTGATTTTAGTTTTTGAACTTTCAAACTTTTTTCATATATCTTCCCGAACATTCACATAGCTAAAGTAGATTGCTAAAATCCAACGTTCCTATCTGAAGGTTCAACAGGCAACAGCAGCACAGAAGGTCAAGCGCACCAGCGTTCGATCTCCCCAAACTCAGACGCTTCAAGCGCTTCCGGCGCTTCTGAGGGAGCTGCGCGCGCGCTGCCGCCCGCTGAGACCGCCACTGAGGCCGACGAGCGGCTGGAGGAGTGAAGTGTAGTAGTGATTGTAATATAAGTGAAGTGTAGTGTAGGGTGGGGTGATGGGGTGCATACAAAAGTGAACCATTTTTGTTCTGGACACACCGTTGATTCTGCGCCGATGTGCGTCTTGCTCGCTCCTTAGAGCAACTCTAAACTCAGACATGTCAAGCGCTTCTGAGAGACCTGCGCGCGCGCTGTCGCCCGCTGAGCGGCTTGAGGAGTGAAGTATAGTAATGAGAGAAATATACTAAGTATAGTGGTGTAGGGTGGGCCCGCATACAAAAGTGCCCCACATTTTTGGACACACAGAGCGTCTAAAATAACGTAACGTCTGAACTAATTCCGTGACGCGTGCGAAATTTGTCTTCTTCTTTTTCGAGTGTGTTATCACTAACACTGGTGTCAGATTTTATTCAAGTCGCCTAAAGGCATCTGACATGACTTTTACGACTACCGCCATCTAGTGGCAGTAGCCGTATACACACTAGTAAACTAAATAGTCAGCCAATGTGCAGGTTTCCTCACGATGTTTTCCTTCACCGGAAGCAGGTGGTGGTCTATGAGAAAACTACCATACATGAGTCAGATTGTCTACAAACTCATGTGACACAGGTAGGATTCGAACCCGGGTCCTATCCGACCTCAGGCGGGTGTCATTACCACTTGGCCACCACCGCTGCGAAATTTGTGTATATGTGCGTCTTGCTCACTCCTTAAAGCAACTCCAAATCTCTCGCTCGAGACCGCCAAGCGGTTTGAAGAGTGAAGTGTAGGGAGGGTTGGGCCATATACAAAGTTTACCATATTTTTACTCTGGACATATTGACGCGCCGCGTGCGAAATTTGTACATGTGTGTCTCGCTCACTCCTTAGAGCAATTCTATATCTATAAGCTCTAATTTCGCACGCGACGCAAATTTCGCCTCGGTTTGTCCAGAGCCCTAATCTCCTTGACCTTTCCCACTTTTGTGTGAGGCCGGCACAGTTATGTTAATTTCCGCCAGTTTGATCTGTCATTTGCCATCTCATTTGATACTCCCTTCCTACCTGACAAAGTGTACCACGTTTTATAGTGTGTAGTATTTCGGGTGGTTAACTTTTTTATGTGGCCCACTGGACAATACGAATCAAATAGGATGGCGGCTCTGAAGGTGGGAGGGACGTGCAAGCGGGGGAGGGGGTGTGACTCCTCCCCCCCGCTGACACTTAATATTCGCTACTGCGTTGCGACCTGTGACTAAGTTCACAACCTACATTTTATATGACTCGGATTATAGTTAGGAGATTCAAGATCACGTTATAGGCTAAGCTTGACGATTGTATTGCCTGTTTCTAAGGCAAACGCAAAAACGAACGAGCGACATCTGTCATTTCTATACATTTTATATATAAAATGTATGTTATAAAACTACTTTCTTATCAGAGTCATGAATAATTTAGCCTGTTTCCAGAGTTTTTAAAGGCTATGTAGATTTCCTTAAATCGACTGCCCTGATCCACTGCTAGTAACTTAAACTTCATTTTTTCTTAATTGTCCTATTATGTAAACAATCTTCACAGTACTTTTTGTTGAAAATAAATCAAATATAAGTTCAAACCTAAACATTCTGAAGTAAAACATTAATTAACCACGAAAGTAATTTCCTAAAGTCTATTTTAATTTATATTGTCGTGAAATCATAAAAAGACATGGTAAGATTGTTTATATAATATGACAATTATGAAAAAACGGACTTTAAAATGTATGTTACAAAACTACTTTCCTATCAGAGTCATGAATAGTTTAGCCTGTTTCCAGAATTTTTAAAGGCTTGTGTTGTAGCTTTCCTTAAATCGAATCCCACGATCCACTGCTTGTAACTTACATAAGGATGAATTTTAAATGAGATAAAATGCTAAAGAATTGAATTATCATTTAATTTGTTAGTTGCTCACAGATAACTGTGATAAACATAATGTCCAAAAAAGTTGTTAGAATAAAAAAACACAGACAAGATACGGGGCACTGTTTTTCCGTTTGACTCAGAAACAATGTTTATCATGGACACTCGTTTTAGATTTTGCATTATCCTTTTTATAGAATCTTAAGCAAACATGCTTTTGCACATGTGGTTATATTATGTAAAATATGGCGTTTTCTACCAATTTTGTAGTAATAATTATGGCTAGTGATGTGCCGTTTCCGAAAATTTCGAGAATTTTCGGAAATGGTCAGGAAACGTTCTCGGAAATATTCCCAAAAACGGAAATTGTTGGAAAAGTAACTAAAATATTTTCTTTTTGCAGCTGTCTAATAAGAAGATTGACAATCACTAAAATTTTCAAGAAAATCTGATGATGGGAAATGCATATTTTCCATATTCCGGGGAAATTTTCCCAACAAATTTCCGAGAAATTTCTTGAGAATTTCTTTACCGAGAACATTTACGAGAAATTTCTGAGAACTTTCCAAGAAATTTCCAAGTTTCTTGAGAATTTAATTCCCGAGAAATTTTCCAACAAATTTCAGAGAAATTTCTTGAGAATTTAATTCCTGAGAATTTTTCGAAGAAAAATATTTTAGTACTAGCTGTTGCCCGCGGGTTCATTCGCGGCAAAAAGTCTTATGTTTTTCATAAAAACTTTGAAACGCCGTGAAATAGTGACAGACAGACTTTAGCAAAAAATTGGGAAAAAACGTTCCCGAAAATTTCTGGAAAGTTTCGGAAATTTTCCATTAAATAAATTTTCTGAAACCGAGAAATTCTCGTTGGCACATCGCTAGTTATGGCGTTTCCTTATGCATAAATAAACAAATCTTCTAGTTATTTAGTATGTAAGCTATTTCTAGTCTGTTTTCTAAGTAGTTTCACTTCTCATGTGTACTGATATTCAATATATGTATGGTGTAAGTACAGTCAAGGGTCGTAAGTGCAGTCATACCTCGAAGACCTTATTACATACATACATACATATTATCACGCCTTTTTCCCGTGGGGGTAGGCAGAGACTAGCAACCTTATTAGTCTACCTTTAATAATCATATTTCCTTGTAGATTCAGACTTCAATGTTGACTCTTGACTGTACTTACACCATACATATATCGAATTTTCTGGATGAAGTAATTTTTTGTAGCGACACGGTGTTGCCATATTACACCTCCGAATAAAACTGTTTGTGATCAATGTCAGAGCAAGATCTTATAGAATTTATGTGATTTTGATTCGTATTAAGTGTTCAAAATGATTTCCCTGTTGTCGTAGGTAATGGATGATGAAAATTTATTATTTTATTGGGTTAAATATTGGTGTCTCATTGGAATTCATGGTTAAATGAGATATCATAGCGCTAGAAGCGCCTTGCTGGGGGGTTTAAACGAACGGCCACTTTGATGAATCGGAATGATCCATTTCTTATTTCCTAAATATTTAAAAATGAACCTTATTCATGGTGGAATAAGGTTCATTTTTAAATATTTAACACCCATGCACTCGCCTTGAAAATGGACTATTGAGTCCGAAACTAGTCGCAAATACCGACAAAACAGCACGTGATTGACCCGTGGATAATAACTATAAAATCTTTTTCTCAGTTCTTGTTACTGTTAAAAAGCACTATTATTAAAAAACTATTGAGATACGATTACAATTTTGAATCAACCACTGGTAAAATATTTCAAGTTTCAAGTTCAATCTATAATATGAATTAATATTACGTAAAGTACCTATTATCAAATTATGTCCTTGTTGTTTGGGACATTTGAGCGTAAGTGAACATTTTACATCGTTGCAAAAGGTTTAACAGACCTATATTATTTAATTAGTCTAAAAAATAATTATTGTATTCAGTTCGGACACAAAAATATGTTTTTGCTACAAATAGTATGTGATCAAAATGGATAATAGATGTCAGGATATCACACTATATCATATCTTAACAAGTTAACATATAGTAATTACTTTTTATTGCTACTGATTCTTTTCGTGTATTATTAGAAATAGTTTCAATTATTGTTGTTTTTTTTTAAATAAATCAATAAATATAATGCTTTTTTTTACTGGGACGATGACAGATCAGTCCTATATTTAAGTTTCATAAAGGAATGCAATACATATTATTTATAACGTAACAGAAACAAGGATTCGTTACTTTTGATGGTACTAATACTGACTGTGAAAAATATCAAATAATTGTACTGAAATATGGAATAAAATATATTTTTGGTAAATCTTATATGTAGGCATTTTCAAAATGATTTGTTGTTAAGCTAAGCTACTGTAGCGGCGAGATACTGTGATAATGGTTTGTAATTAATTTGGTAAGTCGACTTCGTGACTGATTGGCAGGGGAACATAGCTCCTTATTTGATTTAGAGACATTCATTCGCTCTGTCAATAATATAGTTTGAAGAGATATTTTGTTGCTTTCGATTTATATGAGACATTGTTTGCAAAGATTTTGGCGCTTTTTGCATGAAGTCGACGCCACATACTTGTAGGCTGTTTATTGTACTTGTAGCATGTAAGTCATCATAAACTGTAGGTTGTCATTGAAATTATTATGTATAGTGCTTTGATAAATATAATAAATCATTTACTTGATGGCAATGTTTTTATTTCATCTATATACATATAATAAGAGAGTAAAAATATTTTGTCTGTACATTTTGTATTTTTTACTGAAATGGATAGAGAGACACTAGAAAGCCAAATTTTTTTTTAAATGTTTTGTCTGTCTATCTCCCCGAAAGTACTGAACCGATTGCAACATTTAGGCTATAATTGATTTTGAAAAATGGAACACCTGATGAAGAACCAAAACAGAACAGTTAAACTATAAGAAATATGGAAATGTTGCCTTAACAAAAGTCGTTCAACCTGATGAGCATTTGCTGCTGACGTATAAAAATTGAAGATCTGGAACATCTGATGAAAAGCTCCAAGAGACCAGCTACACTATAACATATATGCAAATGGCGCCTTAGCAAAAATCGTTCAACCTGATGAGCATTTTCTGCTGACGTATACAAATTGAAGATCTGGAACATCTGATGAATAACTCCAAGAGACCAGCTACACTATATCATATATGGTAATAGCGCCTTAGCAAAACTTGGTTAATCTGATGAGCATTTTATGTAGACGTATAAAGAAGATCGAAGATCTGAAACAATTTGGAACACAAAATGATTTTTCATCTAAGCGAAATCACGCGGGCGAAGCCGCGGGCAACAGCTAATACATACATAAATTGTAGTCTATGTCACTCGGGTATAATGTAGCTTTATATTGGTGAAAGAATTTTTGAAATTGCTTCGTTCGGTTGGTGGTCGGAGATTTTCCCCTACAAACAAAGTTATAAAATCTCCTTTGTATATAAGGTGGACGCAAATTAACTACAAATATTTTCAGGGCTGGCTATAGGAGGCTAAATAAACGTATTGGAGATATTTTATAAAACGATACGCTAGTTTTTTTTTTTTTTTCTAACAAAAAAAGATATTATTAAATGATGACATTTAGTATCATACTGTAGATACATGTTAAGACAATTCATTCATCTATAAGCTCCACCCATGGAAGTAATAAGTCAAAGTACTTACTACTTCCATGGCTCCACCCACCAAATAATAGTAGAATGAAATTGATTTGCCGTCTTCCTTTTTTTAATCAAAAATGCGTGGAAGACAAGAGATGACAAGCGATTTATTAAACTTAAATAGTAGATAGTGTGTATTTTGTTCTGTTTTATTTATTTGTGTGTACACACACACACACACAAATAACCTAAAAAATAGCCTAATAACTAATAAGATGATAATTTTAGTGTAAGTTTTGGGGTTTAGGAGACTTTCAAAATAACCGTTTGGGTTATTTTGAAAGATCCCTTTCATTGGTATTTACATCGAGATATATGGGTATTTACAAGTTTATGTACACTATTTACACTTAACCTAAATTAATTAAAGATTTGCTGCACATACCCCCCCCTTTCGAGAATACACATCATGGCTCTATCAACACAGTTTCTTGTCACGTTTTGGAGCACATGTGTGTCACTCCGCATTAGTTCAAAGGCCCTCACTATCCGCGACTTCAGCTCGTCAATTGAGCTAATGGTGTGGCCGTCGTGTCCGTAAACAAGGTCCTTGGCCCTACCCCACACATGGAAGTTCAGTGGCGTGAGGTCTGGCGAACGTGGAGGCCACGCGATGCCTAGACCAGACCTGTTCTCGAACCGCCGAGCCGATATTCCACCACGTCCAATCCAGCGTCCCTGGAACTGCTCAGTGAGGTAGTCCCTCACGCGCACACTGAAATGCGCCGGTGCGCCATCGTGTTGATAATACATCCACCTCCGGTAGCACACAGGCACATCTTCCAGTAGAACCGGAAGAGTATTTTGTAAAAAGTCTAAATAAGTGTCCGCGTTCAGTCTATCTAGAAATATGGGCCCGAGTAATTCTCCCTTAAGGAAACCTGCCCAAACATTCACACTGAATCTGTGTTGAAAATGATCGGGGCGAACCATCCGAGGATTTTCAACCGTCCAATAATGTTCATTGTGAATGTTGAACAGGCCTACCCGGGTAAACGTGCACTCATCTGTCCACAAAATGTTATTATTTCGGTTCCTACACAACCACTGCGAAAACTCCACTCTGTCTTCATAGTCCGTCGGGAGCATCTCCTGAACCCTCAGAATATGATAGGGATGAAATCCCTCGCTATGCAACGCTTTTAAAACGTATGATTTCGACACAAAGAAGACACGTGCGGCGTCTTCAGCGCTGGCCACCGGGTGTCTTAAAAAAAAGTCCAACACATCTTCTTCCAGCCGTACAGGATGCCGCGGTCGGCCTGCATCAGGCCTGGGTCGGAAACTGCCGGTCTCGCGGTGACGCTGCACGGCACCAAGAATAGTTCTTGGGTTGATCCGCCGACCATACCTCTCGAAAAAAATCTCGCACGCCCGAGTACAAATTTCATTTGCATCATGGTAGCAGATTGCCATATTCAGGTAGTCCTGGTTTGAATATCGGTAAGGCATTTTTTATGCTAACATGTGTCACTACAAAAAACAAATCAGTACCTACTGCGGTCCGGTCATTGAGTTTCGACTTTCGACGAATTTATTCCTTTAAAATTGTTTAGGCCAAATCCTATTGTATGTATTCTGCGTGAGCAGAAAATTCATAAACAAGATAGAAACAAATGACAAGATATTATAGTATATCATAATCAATCTTAATCTTAATCAATAGATTCATTTAATTATGGAGTTCATTTGTTACATGTAAATAGTTTAAAGTAATGTATAAAGTTCATAACACAAAATAAAAATGCAAACAGGCCTCAAATATTTTATTTCTCTTCTATTTTATTATAATCGAAATTAAATACTTAAAAAAAAAACAGCATGATTAATGATTGAAAAGTTTACATGTCCATGACTATCGAATTTAACTGTCAAAAGATGCACCACCAGGGTGACCATTTGTGGCAGATTTCTGCCATTTGGGCAGATTTGACACCTAAATTTTAACCCTGGCAGACTAAGCTGACGATTTAAAAAAGTGGCAGAATTTGGCAGATTTCAAAAGAATGTTTTTTTTATTTTATTTTATACCTAGATCTCTTTTAGGTATAAAATGTATATCTACCAAATAAATGCATAAATGCTGCATAAATGCATTTATTTGGTAGGAAATTATTTACTGAAGTGGCAACTTTTGTCCTTTGCCAGATAGCTGATTGGCACTTGTTTATGGTCATGCTAGAATTTTAGTTCTCTCCGGAACGCAGCTAAATTTTGACATTAACATTTTATTTGACTGATTCCGGCCTACGGGGATTTCCCGTTCATTCTCTTTTTTTGTAAGTACGCCATGTGATTATGAATTATGAACAGCAATGAATCTGTTAAAAGGTTTATTTTCTTATTAATATAACTGATCGAAGTGATCGTGGGTCAAATCAATGTTTGTTGTTTGTTTTGTCTATCTGCCACTGCCATTGCCAACGGCGCGTGGCGTAAAAATGAAAATCGGCGCGCAGCTTGGTGAGGCGACCTTTTTTATGCCGTGATATTTTCAATCTTATCATACAGGAATTAGGGTTTAATTTGAATTGAAAACTTCTCAGTATTTTCGCCGCGCGCTGCTCGGTTTGCGCTGGGCCTATTTGAAATAGCAAGCATCGTGAAGGGTCCAATACTACTCGGCGGGAATCGACACACACGAGTCCCTACTCTATTTGTTTATGGTTTGGCAGTCTGTCGGGAGTTCCCGTGAACTACATACGCTTATAAGATCATTAATATAGTCTTCTCATCTCTAAGGACTTTCTATCTAACAATTTAAAGTAATTTATTTAATTATGTACCTAGTATTTTATTAATTATTATTCATACCCGTCTCCAATCTCCTTAAGCAATAATATGATGGCATATTTTTGGCATTTTCTGAAGTTGGATTTGGCAGATTTTGGCAGATTTTTTGCTAGTATCGGGCAGATTAGCCATTTTTGAGATGGTCACACTGTGCACCACGCGATGCACCGACGTGTCACGATTTGCGAATCATAGGCTTGGCTCAGAGAGGATTGGTCTATATTAAGGAACAATGAGGATCCGTACCGTTTTTAGCTGAGAATGCAGTTTTATAGAGCTAAGAAATCTATGAAATACAAGAAAGAATATAAGATATATAAGAATATATAAGATATAGAATAAGAATATAAGAAATACAGTGCAAAAATTTTTGTTCTACGACAAAAATTGACGAAGTTATGACCAAATGACTAGCGTAAAACGTAGTGATTATATGCTCTTTGGACTAGCGTTTACTGAGCGGTCACCGCACCGCGAAGGCTGTGACGTCACTCACTGCTGGGCTGGGACGATCGCCGCCCAGTGTTGCCAACTTAGTGGATTTTCCACCAGAACTGGTGGTTTGGACCCCCTTTTAGTGGGGGAAATATTGCGTTTAGTGGCTGGTGGTTTTTCTGGTGGTTTAGAGGAATATAATTTTTCGTTTTTTTTTTTTAATTTAGTACATAATCACGTCAGTATAAAGTTTGGACGTTGCGGTTCATAATATTTCTAATTTATTTTAGGGGTATTTACTTTACTATGTGAGCAACACTTAATCTCTGTTGTCAAGTAACACGGGGATTTCCCGTAAGAAATGTTTGTTTATGGCAGTTTTCTGTCAGGTGAAGCGGGGATTTCCAGCAAAATATTTTTTATATTTTAAACTTTCTCCTTTCTCAAATTGGTCTCATTCATTGTTTGAAATTTTCGCGAAGGATAGGTCACTTAATGAAAAACATGCCGAAACCTCAGTATTCTCAAAAGTTTCGGGATTCTTGGCTGCAAGATCCTGCTTTAAAAGATTGGCTTCAGATGATTGAAAGTACTACTGGCCAAGTAGCGAAGTGCAAATTTTGTGGTACCACTTTAAGGAGCCATTATGGAGACTTAAAATCACATGGGATGTCGAAGAAGCATCAACAAAATACAAAGGTAAGCTAACACGACTATTTTATTACGGTAAAGCATGGTCAATCATGTGTCCATGTGGTGCCGCATTTAGCATCTTCATCTTCCTGAGGGTGTCCTAATATGTGTCTGAGGGATATATCTGTGGAAATGGCAGCAGTGCTTCCCGTGAATGCAACATTTTGCATTGTGGTGTTCATAAATCCGCCTACCAAGTTTGATGAGTGTTAGCATAGTAGACAGAGTGCATTTATTTTTTACACGACTGCCCAAAAAAAGAGTTTAATTTGTTAGAGTTCATCTATGTATTCATCTATGTATATATGTACTACTATGTATGTATGTGAGTTTCTTTAACCACGCACAACTTGTAAATGGCTATGAACTGATTTGGATAAATGGGTTATCGTTGTTTGAAATCCTTACATTCTCCTCCCGAGTGACATAGGCTATATTTTTTTTGGAGATGGCTGTCGTGTTTTTGTTTTATTTATTTTTTAAACTTGTTACATTATTGTAAATTGTTGCAGATTATCACTGAGCATCCAAAACTAGCATTTAAACTAGAACCCATTGGAAGTCAAAAAAAGGAAGAGGCCAGGCTTGCTTTGTTTACAGCCATGCATACGAGTATACGAGTAGTTGACCATTTAGGTGAGGTAATCAATCATAGTCATCAAAGGGAAATAGATAAAATACAACTACACCGAACGAAGTGCACCGCGGTCATAAAAAATGTATTAGCATCACATTTCATTGAGATTTTAAAACAAGATATTAAGGATCAACCATACAGTTTATTGATTGATGAATCTACAGATATTGCTGTTCAGAAATATTTGGGTTTGGTTATAATTTATCACAGTAAAGCACACCAAAAAATTGTATCTACATACTTAGACCTTGCAGAGCTGCATGAATGCAACGCTGAGGGTATTGTCTCTACTATAAAAAAGACACTTAAACGATTCGATTTGAAACTAGAGAACTTTATGGGCATTGGCACAGATAACGCTTCCGTAATGGTTGGAGTAAATAATGGAGTTTTTGCGCAGTTAAAAGCAGAGGTACCACATTTGATTCTAGTGCGTTGTTTATGTCATTCCTTGCAACTGGCTGTTTCTGCTGCTGCAAAGCAATTTTTGCCGAGGAATTTAGAATTTTTAATTAGGGAGACCTATGATTGGTTTGCTCGCTCCTCTTCCAGACAAACTGTCTATAAGGAGCTATACAAAGCAATGAATGATGGCCATAAACCACTTAAAATTGTTCAAGCATGTCAGACACGATGGTTGTCAATAGAATCAGCAGTCTCGAGAATATATACGCAATGGCTAGAGCTAAAAACTCATTTTTCTATAGCCAAGATCCATGAAAGGTGTCACACAGCAGAATTATTGCACTCTATGTATGCGAACGAGATGAATTACGCATATATTTCATTTTTATATCCAATATTAATTGAGATAAACAGAGTCAACAAAATGTTTGAGTCAAAAGATACAGACCATACCAAATTGTGCGATGAGTTGCTCAACCTAATAGATATGCTTGTCAGCAAAGTCACGTTATCTATAAATAAAGTTAATATTTTCACCCAAAATATTCGTGATTTTTTGGATCAAAGATGTTATTTGGGATTCCGATTTGAAAAACAAATACAAGAGATGAGAGAAAAAGGATTACCAGCAGCAGAGGTAGTAGCAATACGGAATCGGTGTATACAGTTTATAGTTAGTCTGATTGAAGAAATTAAAAACAGGCTGCCGGAAAATGTGACTTTGATGAAAAAGATTTCCCGAATAAGTGTTCAACAAGCGCTAAATCACAACAAAGAAGATCTAATCGACATAATGTCTCAATTAAAAAAAAATAAGACTTCATTGCAAAAGTTGATGATCAGTGGCGACAAATACATTCATTGAAATGGAGTGAAACCAATGACACAAAAAAGTTTTGGATCGAAGTGTTGAATTTTAAAGATGCTCAAGGAGAAGCTAGATTTCAAGATTTAGCGAATTTTGCAATTTCTCTTTTAATATTACCACACTCTAATGCCGACGTCGAAAGATTGTTTAGCAGCATGAACATTATAAAAAATAAACAGAGGAATCGTATGAAGTTGAACCTTTTATGTGCCATATTAAGAGTACGCTGCGGTATGAGGGTGATAGGAAAATGCTGCAATGACTATCAAATTCCAATACATGTTATTAAAAAAATTGGCACCAATGAATCATATCGTTCCTTGGAAATTAATGATGATGTTGGCGGTGAAATAGACACATCTGATGACGATTTTTACTAATTTTAATATGTTCCATTTTAGTAATAAACGTTTTTCATATATCCCTGCATATTTTCTTTCATATTAACAATAAAAAAGATTTAGTGGCAAAAGTGGCTTTTTAACTTTTGTTGTTTTTGGTTAGTGGTTTTCTGGTGGTTTTAGAAGTCGAATCTGGTGGACAGCTGGTTCAACTGTTGGCAACACTGCTGTCATCAATGTTAGTTCCTCGAACATTCATGTCAGGACTTTGGTAATTTATTTTAATTGGATAAAATTGGCCAATGAGGTGAGGACTGAAACGTCGAACTCCGTCGTGATTTTTGATGGTGCTTTGTAAAATAACGAGAACAGGGAAGTGACATTTTGTGTATTCAATAGGAAATCAGCTAAACATGGTATAAAATATGGTCTTTACAACATGATTAAATATTATCAAATTTTCTTTTGCTAGCCAAGGTCAATTCAATAATAACGGCGCCTCGTATCGAGTGAAGTCTTTTGTCGGCAAGGGGCGCGCGCGGCGGCCTTTGACCATAGCGACATAAGGCGACTCAGCGCGGTTTCTTTTGCTAGTTAGTACTTAACCGCATTTATTATAAGGACGTGCTGTTAGTAATTGTGTTTAGTTTGTGTAGTGTTGATACGTTTCGCAAGTTTATTTGAAATGTCTTTATGCTTATTAATTAATGTGTTTCGGGTAGTCCGAATATCAATTAATCAACACGTCTTAAAAACACCTATTGTGTAAATCGTCAATATTGCTAAAGTGATGATCAGCTGAGTGATAACATATCGAAGCTCATATCATAGTTCTAGGTAGGTATCTATGCTTTCGTTATTTTGTGCTCTGGCGATATGAATAATGGGTTTATTCCCGATGAGTCATACCAAGATTAATAACACTGAGACTCAAAGGGAAAAAAGTATCAATGAGTCACAGTCTTACTTATTGCAACTGATGTTTTTCCAAATGAGTCACACTCTTACTCATTGGCACTCTGTATTCCCGTTGAGTAACACTGTTACTAAAAGAGACACTGTATTCCCGCTGAGTATCAGAAATTAAATAAAACAATTGAAAATATTAAATTATTGTATATTGATGTCCTTTCACACACATATAATAAATAGAAGTTTGAGCAGAGTGCCATTAGTCCGTGCACTCAGCAGCGGTCCGCACACCTCGACGTATCAACGTCATTTTGACGTAACTTCACGTTGACGTAACGTCATTTTGACATGACGTCTATTTTGTCAAATAATAGATGGCGTTACTATAATTGGTATCCCATGCCCACGGGAACCATTTTTTCCGGGATAAAAAGTAGCCTATGTGC
This sequence comes from Ephestia elutella, assembly GCA_018467065.1. NCBI lineage: Eukaryota > Metazoa > Arthropoda > Insecta > Lepidoptera > Pyralidae > Ephestia > Ephestia elutella. The sequence continues at coordinate 19,613,816 of CM031573.1, read as the reverse complement.
TATTCCAGGTCATTGTCTACCTCTGTACCAAATTTCATCGAAATCCGTCCAGTAGATTTTGCGTGATTGAGTAACAAACATCCTCACAAACTCACATCCAAATTTTCGCATTTATAATATTAGTATGGAAAACATTTTTAATTTGTTTTTTCCGAAATTTATTATATTGCTTCCTATACTGTTCCTCATCCTTAAAATCACAATGTAGGTATATTACAATATACAATACTAGCTTTTGCCCGCGGCTTCGCCCGCGTGTATTTCCCACGGGAACAGTGCTATTTCCCGGGATAAAAAGTAGCCTATGTGCTATTCCAGGTCATTATCTACCTCTGTGCTAAATTTCATCGAAATCCGTCCAGTAGATTTTGCGTGATTGAGTAACAAACATCCTCACAAACTCACAAATTCACAAACTCACATCTAAACATTCGCATTTATAATATTAGTATGGATGTACTTTAATATTCAATTGTTATCTTCAATTTCTGATACTCAACGGGATTACAGAGTTTCATTTAGTAACAGTGTTACTCAACGGGAATACAAAGTGCCGATGAGTAAGAGTGTGACTCATTGGGAAAAACATTAGTTGCAATGAGTAAGACTGTGACTCATCAATACTTTTTTCCCTTTGAGTCACAGTGTTACTAATCTTGGTATGACTCATCGGGAATAAATCGAATAATGAGTATTTTTACGAGTTTCACCTACACTGATAGTACTATTTTACGCAAAGCATGTTACAGGATGTTATAATGTTACGGTTTTCAAAAAACACAATCGTTAATTTTTCTCGAAAACTAGCGTGTAGAAAATTGAAAAAACCACTGATATCCTTTCTAAATAATATCAGTAATCAGCCCTGAAAATATTTGTAGTTAATTTGTGTCCACCTTATATATTTTAAAATAATACAATGAAACTGTGTTTTACTAGTTCTTGTAGCGGTAATACTCTTCCTCTTTAGATAAAACTTGAGTTTATTCAGTGGTGGCCAACTAATTAGGGACACGGACACCAGTCGATTTTCATACAAACGAGGTTACTTTGAAGCTTTGGCTTTTGGCAGGGATAGAATGGAGGACATCGAGATCGCTATACACACCAAACTAATCAGATCAGCATTCTAAGAGCTACACAGCTCAGCTATCCAAGTTTCAGGATTTCCATACATTTTGATGCTATTTTCACGGTTTTTTAAACATATCCAAACAGTTCTTCTAAGCATTCTAATGCTGATCTGATCAGTTGGTTGTTGAGTTGATCATTTGTATGAAAATCAACTGGTGTCCCTAATTAGCTGGCCACCACTATATATAGTGGTTGTAGTGTAGCTCTACTGTAGGAGTTTCATTTCATTTAATAAATTAATAGCAATCCATTCAAATAAAATTTATTTAAGTGATTTGTGGTCCTCTTTCTTTAATCATTGCTTTATGCCTTTTGTACACCCTTCCAGAGTCTTCAATGTCTGGGTTATTCTCATCAGCAAACTCATCTAATCTCTTTCTCAAGATAACTTTCAACTCCTGTATGCTTCGGGAATTAGTCAAAGCTGATATTCCAATAACATCTTGAAATGAGACTACTTTTTCTGGTCTTAGCTCCTCAGGTATAGTGTGTAGCATTTTGTCTATATTTGATAAAGACTCTCTAACTTCCTTGAAGATGTCTGTAGATCCTGGCAAATCCATCTTATTGATAGCTAGAATTGCAGGCTTGTCAAGCAACTCTGGGTCATAAAGTTCCAGTTCTTTGTTCAGGAGCAACACAGTTTCTAGGCAAGACCTCTTGGGATATTTCGGACTCAACTGGAACCCTTGAACATCTGCTATAAATAATAACAATTTTGTTCTCTCAACATGTTTCAGAAACGTGTGCCCTAACCCTACATTGACATGAGCCCCTTCAATGAGACCTGGTAAATCTGCTATAGATATTTGTCTGTGGTCTTCATAATATATTACACCTTTATTTGGCTTGATTGTTGTAAAGGGGTAGTTAGCTATTTTAGGCTTTGCTTTGGAAATGGATTTCAAAAGTGAACTTTTTCCAGCATTAGGGAATCCTACTAGCCCTATATCAGCAATCAATTTGAGATCAAGACGAATATGATGGGCTTGTCCAAAGTGCCCAAGGAAATTGTTTTCTTTAGTACCACCTGGGCCACCTCTTGCTAATATCACAGTTTGTCCTTCAGTATCTACAGACCCTAGAACTTTCCCGTCGTCTCTATAGACAGTAACCCCTAGGGGGACATCCAATTTAACGTCTGCGCCAGGGTTGCCAACAATTTTCGTTTTTCTGCTGTCTTCTCCGTGGCCGGCAGTTAATGTTTTACCGCGATGCATGGTCATAATTTTCCTGAGGTTCGCATCTTCCTTGCCGACGCAATAGACGCAGCCACCTTGACCCCCAAGTCCGCCATACTTCGGAAGGCCAGTACCACCTGTACCGCCTTTAACGTGTAGTCTCACTGAATCGATAAATTTGTTGCGTAAATAACTACGTGGCTTCTTAAATTCTTTGGAGAACAGTGTCTTTATAATAAAAACCATGTTGCACTTATATTGTCATAGAAATCTTTTCCTTTTGTTTTTATTATTTTTTCAAGTCGCACTCATCATACTCAGCTTTAAGGTTATATCGAATGTTTACAAATGTTGACACTTGACAGTGTCAGTGTCGTATGTCGTATGGTGTCGTGTATTTACTCTTTGCCTCCTCATTGAAACGAGGGAATCAACCAAAAAAAAAAAGGTGTCGTGTATTGTCAAAGTTGGTAAAAGCATGGTAAAAGTCACAAAAGTATTTTTTCCATGATCAAATCAAGAACATCTTCAAATCATTGTCATTTGTCTATCATTTGTTTGTAATCACAGACATATAATAATAAAAAAAAATTTATTTCTGTGTTTGTAATGTTCAACGTCATTAATTTCGAGTTCGGTTCGTTTTGTCATTGTCAGTAGTGTCAATGTCATGTCACATTCGAGTATATCCTCCCCGCGCCCCGCTGTTTGAAAATAAAATAAATTTAAATAAATAGGTAGGTACATACCTACACAAATAATTTAAAAAGTTCCTGATTTCGCATTGAAATGAAACCCATTTGTATAACTATGTTTATACTGTTTATATTGATCCAAAACTTTGGTTTAATCTCTACGAGTGACGGGGACCGTTCGCCGTTTTACCAGAATTGTTTGAATAGTTGTAAAAGTGCTAATTGTACGAAAGGTGAGCTTTATTACATATAAATAATAATGCTAACTACATAAGAAGGCGCCTATTCCTTATCAGGCTCTTTTTCCCAGATGGCTTGTCTTTGTCGCATAAAGCGTTAAAACAGCAAGATTTAGGAAGCAGACTGTTGAAATGGGGCTGCAAAGCCGAATGTCAGTATCATTGCATGTGGAGAACAGTAGAAGGCTTTCAGGAACGTGGCTATCAGACCCCCAAGTTTCATGGCAAGGTAATTTTATCAATCTAATTCTGGCAGAAATAAATGCTCTTTATTAATTTTATAATGATTTTTGTGTTTAGACTATCTGATGGAACTTGTGTTCATAATGCGCATCTTGAAGAAATTATAGAATAAAGAACATAAAAGTAAAAAGTTTTGTTATTACTTTGATTATAATTACCTTTCATAATAGTAATAAACATTGTTTCAGTGGCCATTTGTACGTTTATTCGGGATACAAGAACCAGGCTCAGCATTTGCATCACTCCTGAACCTAGCTGCTCATGTTTATATGTGTAGACAGATCTCCTCACAGTTCACCGCCAGGACCACACCGCTAGTGCTTTTTTGGCATGGATTTATTGCGGTAATAACTTCTACTTAATTCTTCTATACAGCGTTTTAGATAACAAAGATTGTACAATAGGTGCACAACCGGATTTGGTGTCTTGGTAATTGAAGGGTTTTTTCAGTGTTTTATTAAACCTGACATGATTTCTTCAAAAGATGCAACTTGGTCAAATACAACTTGTAGCATAAATAATTAACATGATGGAATCTGCTAAATTCTGGGGGCTTAAAATGGCCATTTTGATGAATCGCAATATGATACATTTCTAATTTTTCAAATATTTAAAAATGAACCTTATGTGTGGTTGAATAAGGTTCATTTTTAAATGTATATGAAATGAGAATGGTTAGCATGATGGAATCTGCTGGATACTACTCTGGGTTAAATTCTCAGATATTCATCTGAGGGCTTTAGCCTTCGTCATGAATGAGGCTATCGTACACAGAAATAATCTCTTAAAATGGGCCATTAGTTTCCAGTAGTTCAAACTCTTCATCTTATATTGTATAATAAATAAGCCTTTAGTTTATTTGTATTGTTTTTCCTAGGTCTGTGTACACGCTTGGACCTGGTCAACAATATTCCACACTAGAGACACTCCGTTCACAGAGTTCATGGACTATGCTTGTGCCTTGTCCATGGTGATGGCACTCTTTGTTGCAGCTGTAGTCAGGTAAAATAGCTACGACACTAATAGCTAAATGCTCTTTATTAATAATAATATGCTAATTATGTATACCTTGGACAAACAGTTCAGTTAGGTAAGTCCAACTTTGAGAAAAAGGTAAACCGTCGAATCCAACTCGGCTGGGCAGCATTCGGGAAGCTTTGTGATATCTTCTCGTCCAAAATACCGCAGTGTCTCAAGACTAAGGTCTTTGACCAGTGTGTGTTGCCAGTAATGACATACGGAACAGAGACGTGGTCGCTTACTATGGGCCTCATAAGAAGGCTCAAGGTCACCCAAAGGGCGATGGAGCGCGCTATGCTCGGAGTTTCCCTGCGTGATCGAATAAGAAATGAGGAGATCCGTAGGAGAACTAAAGTAACCGACATAGCCCGCAGAATTGCCAAACTTAAGTGGCAGTGGGCGGGGCACATAGCTCGTAGAACAGATAGCCGTTGGGGCAGAAAAGTTCTCGAGTGGCGACCACGAACCGGAAAACGTAGTGTTGGCAGGCCTCCCACTCGGTGGACCGACGACCTGGTGAAGGTCGCGGGATGCGCATGGATGCGGGCAGCGGTTGACCGATCGTTATGGAAATCCTTGGGGGAGGCCTTTGTCCAGCAGTGGACGTCTTTCGGCTGAGAGAGAGAGATGCGAATAACTGTTTAATCTGTCCCAATAAATTGGATTCAGATTATGAAATATCTGAAATAGCATTATTAAACCAGAGTGAATAGGCTGCTTCTAGGTAAGCTCGCTTCATCGTAGACCTCATCTCTGTCCTCGGGCAAGAGTGTGGTCAAGAGCAAACCCATATTTAATTAAAAAAAAAATATTATCCATTGTTATCCATTTACAATAATAGGTTTTTATGTTTGCAGAGTGTTTCACAGAAGCAAGAAATTGACGGTGACCGTATTAGCGTCGACACTTCTATATTACATTGAACATGTTAAATACCTGTACTCTGGAAGAATTGACTACGACTACAACATGAAAGTCAATGTGTTCTTTGGTGAGTTTATTTTAATAGTTCGACGCAGATGGCGACACTAGCACATTTGGTAGACAAATCACCCGTTGCCATGGTGCACAAGTCAATGTTAATGTCAAAATTAACAAAGGTTAAATATGGCTTCAACATGGGGTTGAAGTAGCCAAATATTGGTAAAAAAAATCTAAATTTGCCATTCCAACTCGAGATGACGTGAGGGTTGAACATTTATTACATATGTGCCCGCGGGAAAGAATTGTTTATTTTATTTATTATTCATCTATTTATGTGAAATACACATATGTTTTTGTGATATTGCATGTAACATGTGTTTGGAACATTGACTTTAATTAATTTTCTAAAATATAATGAAAATATCGAGCATTGTATCTGATTTTCTGTATCATAATTTCTGAACATACGTACAGGCGCCATGTCAGAATCGCCATTATACGATATTAAGCGAAAATCACGAAAAAACAAGTATATGATGGTCTTAATCGGTTTTTGATATTATTTCTGATTTTTGGGGAACTGCTCATGATGTAGCCTGCTATGCAACATGCCGTTTCATTGAAATTCCAGATTCCAGTAAATTTTGTTGATTTACTGGAATCGGTTTGGTTCACATCCAAACTTTCGCATTAGGCGTCATTAGGTCTTATATTATTATAGTAGGATTAACACGTATTTTATAAGTAAAAATATCTCTATATTGGCTGGAAAAAATTGCATTTGTGATAAGCCGTCCTTTGCGCTCATTTATGTATGGAGGATGATTCGACCTAATAGCCAAAAAACTGAACGTATTTAACTACTAGACCGATTAGAGTAAAGCAAGTGGACTGTATAGAAAGAGGATGATGGTTGGTGGTGGTAAGTGAATGCCCTACCTCCTCAGACAGTGGGGAATTATTGAGAGCCTTACCTTGGTCTTGCTGCTTGGCTGATGTCTTAAGCTTTGAAGTTCGTCTTCACGCTGCAGGAGGTACCTCACACTTCACCAGCACTAAAGTTCACGGCCACGGGCCTGATAGAAGTTCACAGATCACGGATCCGTATGGAAACCAAGGAACGTCCTCGGAGACACGTTGCTAATTACGAATTAGCTGATGAGTGCAAATCGACCGTCACGGACAGAATCTCAAAGCGCACTGATCGACACCTGTAATGGCGTCGTCTCATTTGTAAAAAGTGGAAGGTAGGCGCAACATGCATCGGCTACTCAAACTACCTCCCCGATATAAATCTGTCTGAGGATCGAACAATGTATTTACTTTTGTTACAACTTTGTATGTTCTTTTCTATGAAGTGTTGATCTATCCATCTATTCTATCTACATGTTTGTATTTGCATGCTATTTTAAAAGCAGAACATGAACCTACTTATCTACTGTAACACCTTTTACTACAATGTTTTATGGCAGATAAATGAATGATGTCCTCCAGGCGTGGTTGGCTCAGTGATATGGCTGGCGTGGTCGCTGAGCCAGTACCTGGGCGGACGCAGGTACGCGTGGCGCATGATCGTGTTCCCGCTGCTGTCGGGCGCGGCGCTGGCGCTCGAGCTGCTCGACTTCCCGCCGCAGTACCACGCGTGGGACGCGCACGCGCTGTGGCATCTCAGCACTGCGCCGCTGCCTGTCTTGTTCTATCGGTGAGTTGTATGGAGCTGCTCGACTTCCCGCCGCAGTACCACGCGTGGGACGCGCACGCGCTGTGGCATCTCAGCACTGCGCCGCTGCCTGTCTTGTTCTATCGGTGAGTTGTATGGAGCTGCTCGACTTCCCGCCGCAGTACCACGCGTGGGACGCGCACGCGCTGTGGCATCTCAGCACTGCGCCGCTGCCTGTCTTGTTCTATCGGTGAGTTGTATGGAGCTGCTCGAGAGCTGCTCGACTTCCCGCCGCAGTACCACGCGTGGGACGCGCACGCGCTGTGGCATCTCAGCACTGCGCCGCTGCCTGTCTTGTTCTATCGGTGAGTTGTATGGAGCTGCTCGACTTCCCGCCGCAGTACCACGCGTGGGACGCGCACGCGCTGTGGCATCTCAGCACTGCGCCGCTGCCTGTCTTGTTCTATCGGTGAGTTGTATGGAGCTGCTCGACTTCCCGCCGCAGTACCACGCGTGGGACGCGCACGCGCTGTGGCATCTCAGCACTGCGCCGCTGCCTGTCTTGTTCTATCGGTGAGTTTTATTACAGACTAGCCTTTGCTCTTGGCTTTCTTAGCATGAATTTAGTTTATGACACATTCTTTTCTGTTTTCATAACCTCTTACGTTAGTATTGCCCTCTAGCGTAATAATATTGCAGTAATATTCCCGATAAAATCGAGCACCTATGCATTTTCATTAGATGACAAGGGATTATGCAGCTTGCCTTATGTATCTTCACTTTGGATTAAGTCATTAACGGTGTATTGATTTCGCTATTTGTAAATTGATTGTTGTACTGATTTTGCGTTGTTTGTACGTACATTTTGCTTTGTAGGGTTTATATTCTAGAATTTTCTAGTGTCACATTTTTTTCATTTATACTTAAAGATAAAATCTGACAGAAGTTATTTATTTTATTTATTATATTTTATTTTATACATTCGGAAGACCAACAGCTAGATTAATATGAGAGTGATAAAATACAAGTTTCAAAGCCAATTATAGATCTTCACAAATATCACTCGCCATCAAAATATTTGCATTGCATAATGTTAGAAAAAACTTTTCTGTCTATGTTGCATTTTCGCCCGACGATGTTGCAAGTTTTAGGTCTTGACAGTAAGTATAGTTTTATATTTTCTATTGGTAAAACCTGAAGTCCACAGTTTGGGCAGAAAAGTGAAGATCATTAAGTCTTCTGCATTAAGTCCACCTATTGTGCCATACATTGTGTTTGTGCAGAGCAACTACGCTCTGCTGCCAGAAAATGTGGCAGAGAGAATCCGGACAAACGAAGCGGCGGGAAGAATTCTGTACCGGAACTTCACCGGGAAAAAACCACCGGTAAAAAATAAGTACCGGGAAAAAATCTCCACGCGGCACCACGTTTGCCCGACTAAAACCTAACTAACTTAACGCAGTCTGCTACCACCGTAGCTTATGAAGGGAGCTACAGGGCCCTATATGATAACCTAACCTATAAATTAACTACAATGGAACACTTACCAAACTAAATCTTCTTTCTCTTCGGATCCAAACTTGAGTGTCTTCGGGAAGGGGGAATTCCTAATCACCCTACCTAACCCTTGAGATCTCAATTCCCCATAACAACTAAATAGATTTCTTCCCGTAGTTTCACTCGGGAACAGCCAGATGTGAACAGCCAGCCACGTTTCACCTCTCACAAGAAAAAGTCACAATAACAGAGTTTTTCACAAACACAAATTCAATAGTTATTTAACAAACAGGAAATTCACAATTATCACTCAAACTAAACAACAAGCAAAAGACGCGAGACCGCTCCGCGTATTAAAATCAAACCGATATCGCCCTGGACAATGCAATGGCGGACACCACACGCGACGCCATCCACGCTAGCAGTGAAAACCCCGAAACGCCCTCTGGCGGCAGCAATGCGAAACGCCTGCGTTTAGTTTTACCCAATATATTACAAACATCCCCCCGTCCCGGTCTGAGAAACAGACCGCTAGCTTACTCTACGGGAAGGCGGGCGAGAGAGGTCACACCTCTCCTTAAAATCGAACCGTCGACCAACACCTCAGCCACACGCGGAGTGCCATCTCCGCCAAGAATCAAACGTAATATGCGAGCTCGTCGCCAAAGCAATGAGGGCAAATTTGCCTCTTTTAACAATACTAAATCACCCTCCCTGGGAGGCTCAGTCCTGTCTGTCCACTTCACTCTTTGCTGCAGCAAATGCAAATATTCAAGCGACCAGCGACGCCAAAAGTCCTGGCTCATTTGCTGCAACATTTGAAAACGCGACAACCGATATACGCGTTCATCCTTCCACGGGTATTCGGGCAGGGCATTCAACGGCCCTCCCACCAAAAAATGACCAGGGTGAGAGCTTCCAAGTCATTTGGATCTGGAGATAGCGGACAGAGAGGACGAGAGTTGAGGACCGCCTCAACTTTACAAAACACTGTGGCCAGCTCTTCAAAAGTTAGAGCCGTTTCTCCGATAATGCGGCGGAGGTGGGTCTTTGCGGATTTCACAGCCGCTTCAAAAATCCCTCCCCAATGGGGGCAACTTGGGGGACTAAACTTCCAGGTTATTCCCCTTTGGGCAGCAATTTGACTTAAACTAGTACAATTTTTATCAATAAACACAGAAACATCCTTAAGATAATTTACAGTTCCTTTATAGTTTGTGCCATTATCAGACCTAATAAGGGAAGGTAGACCTCGACGCGAAACAAAGCGATCCAACGCGGCGACGAAGGCCTCCGTAGTCAGAGCCGATACCACCTCCAAATGGACAGCCTTGGTGGCCAAACAAACAAATACACACAAATAGCCCTTCACAATACGGGCATTACGAAAGGGAGAAGCCTTGATCGAAAAGGGACCGGCAAAATCGGTTCCAACGCCGTCAAACGGTCTCGAAGGTCGGATTCGATCAGCGGGCAAATCACCCATCTGTGGTTGCATCGTGGATGCCTTCAACCTATAACATGCAATACATCGAAACAGAACACTACGGATTGCTCTTCGGGCAGACAATATCCAAAATTCGCGTTGCAAAATAGCCAACAAAGCATTGCACCCAGCATGGGCGTTACGAATGTGTCGATCAGACACCAAAAGCTGCACCAAGGGTCCGCCCTTGGGCAACAACAGAGGATGGCGAGTCTCATATGGAAGATCCGCCTTCCGGAGCCTGCCTCCAACCCGAAGAAGCCCATCCGAGTCGATGTACGGGTTCAAACGAGCGACCGCGCCCTTCAACTTAGCGCGTCCGTCGCGCAAAATCTGAAGCTCTGACTCAAACCGTCCGGTCTGCACGACACGGACCCAATGCAACAATGCGCTCCGGCGCTCTTCTGCACCTGCAATCGGCTCCAACCGCTTTGCCTGTGGGTTTCTACAATTATGTATGAAACGCTTAATCCAACTGGTGACACCCAGAAGCTTATCCAAGCTGCTATACCGAGCAAGTAGCCAATCCGGCTCCGACGTCGTCTCAGCGACTACAGCATGTACACGGAGCCCAGTCAAACTCAAAGAAGTAACGTCTGTCTGACAGACAGGCCAAGAAGTTTCTGATCCCATCAGCCACTCTGGACCCCACCAGAGCGGGTGTGACACCAATTCTGGTGCCGTACAACCTCGGGAGGCACAGTCCGCTGGGTTAAGCTCTCCCGGCACATGTCTCCATGTTATATCAATTCCGATATTCTGGATTTGGGAAACCCGATTTCCCACAAAAACCTCCAAGGTATGTGGGGCCGCGCGCAACCATGCAAGCGCGACCTGGCTATCCGACCAGGCGAAGATGTCCCGTATGTCGACCGTGGCCGCCAGTTCACTGGCAACGTGATGCAACAATTTAGAGAGAAGGTGAGCTCCACTCAACTCAAGCTTGGGAATAGTCAGCCTAGTCCTGATGGGGGCGACCTTGCTCTTCCCTAACAAAAGCGAGACATTGACCCGGCCATCGGCGTCAACTGTCCGCATATAGACTGACGCGGCGTAGCCTCGCTCCGACGCGTCACAAAAGCCATGCAGGCTGGCTCGATATTTCCCGGGGGCAATATTCGACGAGGCAAGGCAATCCGATTGACTTCCTTAATCGATGAAAACAACTCGAGCCAATCATCCAATGGAGAGCCAAACAGCGGCTCGTCCCACGAGACGCCCAAAGTCCAAAGTCTCTGAAGAAGACACTTTGCAGAGAATATCACTGGACTGATCCAACCGCTTGGATCAAACATACGAGCTATTACGGACAACACCGTTCTCTTAGTCCAGACCTTTGGTACTTCCAAGTCCACTTGGAATGTGAAAATATCGGTTAGCGGCTGGTACTGCATGCCCAGCACCGCTATCCTGTTGGGATCATCCACATCCTCAAACAGGTGAGGGTTCTGTTGGTGATCCTCCGGGATCCCTTCTAGAACTTTAGGCTCATTAGACAACCACTTACGTAGCTCGTAGCCACCTGTCTTCAATATTTCAATCAATTCATCCCGCAGTAGGAGGGCCTCCTCAATACTTTGGGCTCCGGTGCACACGTCATCAACATACAAGTCACGTGACAGCACGGAAGCCCCACGGGGAAAGCGGATCCGTTCCCGCTCTGCCAATTCAAGCAATGATCTGATGGCGATATAGGGACTAGATTTCAAACCATAGGTGTTTGTATTGAGTTCATACACCGTCACAGGATCCTCAGGGCGCTCACGCCAGAGTATCAACTGGAATCGCCTGTCCTCAGGATGTATGACTGTCTGGCGGAACATCATCCGGATGTCCGCGCCAAAAACCACTTGATGTCTTCTAAAGTTCAAGATGATGTCAATTATGTCCCTATGCAATTTGGGACCTGAATGCAAACATAGATTCAACGAAACTCCGTTCGAAGTGGGTGCGGACCCATCAAAGACAGTCCGCAGCTTGCCCGTTGAGGCCTTCACCACCGCGTGGTGGGGCAAAAAATAATGCTCAGTTGAGCTCCAATCAACTCGAGCCGGAGACATGTGACCCAAATCCTCGTACTCGCGCATAAATTCAATATATTTATCGCGAAGTACGTGGTCACGCTGCATACGTCGCTCCATGGACAGCAGTCGTTTCTCCGCAAGCGCCCTACTTTGCCCTAGGCTAGGACGAGAGGCAACAAAAGGTAACCTAGTTACAAACCGACCGGAGGGCAACCTCTCCGTGGTCGATCGAAAAAGGGCTTCGCACTCAGCATGTTCCGGATCCATCCTGGAACTCATAGGTGGCTCCTCCACCTCCCAAAACCTTTGCATGGTCTTGGCCAAGGACGCAGATGCGACAACCGGTGGCTCCTCCGCGGTGCCATTATCAAACACAGGGCCCATCAGGGCAAAACCAAAAATCGTAGACACTGCCATCAGTGAAGACGAACCCAGAGCCTTCTGTGTACCCAACAAAATCCAACCCAATACGTCCGAGCCCAGGAGCAAGTCCACTGGGCCGGGATGAAAGACAAAGGGGTCGGCCAAATCCAGACCCGAAACCAAAGACAACACACCCGGCGGTATGTCTGTCGAGGGTGCCAACCCGCAATGGTATCCATTACCATAGCCGAAGTCGTGATCCTCATTGTGGAGGACTTCAGCGAAGAAGGTGACAAGTGTCTGGCCCGTCAGACACTTCACTTGTATGCCACCAACTCCAAGAAGTGGCACAGGCGAGTCTTCCACGACTAAACCTAACTGGTGTGCCACTCGAGTGGTAACCAAACTGCTTTGAGCCCCTGAGTCCAACAGAGCTCTCAAATTAATGGATTCCCCCACGACCCCATACGCGGACCACCGCGGTAGGGAGCAGAACCGTCCGCGGCTCTGTCCCAGCAAGGGAGCAAGCTAGTTACGGGCTCCCCACTCTCTCCAAACCAGGGGCGCGCCACTGACCCGGATAATATGGCGGGCGAGTGCACATCCCCATCTGGAGGGGGGCATAACCCGCGGCCCGGCCATACATATGGTACGGCGGGTGGTACTCCAGCCGTGGGTACTCGTGCAGCGGCGGAGAAAACCGCTGCGGCTGCATGTGTTGGGTATTGGTAACCCGCGTGGAGGGGGTGTCCCCACTCTCACGTCCGATCTAGGGCCCCCGCCCATGGGGGCCCTATCCGGGGCCTGGCCAGCTACATACTGGCCATGACCTTGGGGCGCGTGGTCCCGGTCCGCCAAGACCCGCGCAGGTACGCGACCCCCTCCCGAGGGGGTGCGACGAGCGAAGCCGCGTCCTCCGTCCGGTGGTGGAGGGCTTCGCGCAGGAGCGCCCCCGCCCATAGGGGACCCCTGCCTCAACATCCGGGTGCCATCCCCGTTGCGGTTCATGCAAAGCATCGCGTGGTGCCGCCCACGGCATGCACTGCATGGTATGGCACTGGGACAGTCACGTGCATAGTGACCGCCCAAACAATAAAAGCAAAGTTCATGCCGCTTTGCCATGCGGCGCCGATCTTGTACTGGCAGTCCCTGCCAGTCCCTGCATTGCAGCAGGCTGTGGCCCATCCGACCACATTGCAGGCAGTCCGCGTCCCTCGCGACTGCTGCCGTGTGTGCAACCCGCGCACCAGCTCCACGCGGTGGCGGTTGCCGTCCCTGTTGGGGCCTCCCTCGCCATGAGGGTTCCAAGGGCCTACGTTCAGGCGCTCTGGATGGCGCTGAGTCCGTCATGGTATTCTCAGCAGCCCGTGCCTCAAACTCCAAAAACTTCACCAAGTCAGTGAATGTTGGTAGGGTGGTGCTATCCCGTTCCGCATTCTCGCGCTCAAATCGCGAGCGGATGTCATTGGGTAATTTGCCCAATACAATGTGCACCAGCAAAAAGGACCATTGGTCCACCGGCAGCCCCAGTGTGCGGAGCGCGTTACAGGCCACTGTAACGGGCGTGAGCAACTGCAGGCGCAACTGTGCCCTGTTGGCCACCTTGGGCAGGGCCATCAACTGTGCGGCGTGCGCATCCGCTAACAAACGTAAGTTTTGATAGCGGGAGTTCAATAACTCCCAAGCCGTGTCGTACTGGTCGTCCTCCACCCGGAGGTGCTGGATGAGCGACCGCGCTTCATCCTCAAGAGTGGAGAGGAGGTAGGCCATCTTCTGGGCCTTCGACAAATCCTGTCGTGCTACGACCAGGGACTCAAACATATTTTTATATGCTACCCACTCCTCCATCCTACCCCCAAAGTGGGACAGCTGAAGGGTGGGGAGCCGACCAGTAACCGCTGGTCCTTCCTGTCTAACAGGTGTGCGAGGGGCTGGTCCGCCAGCCTGTCTCGCCCTTATTGCGGTCACCGCCTCCGCGATATCATCGTGCAGACTCAGGATCTGGTCCATGTCCGCCATGTGACCTGCGTAGGCCTCCGGGGTAAGATCGGCTTCGGTAAGCGCCGCCATGGCCGCTTCCGCGCTAATCAATCGTGAGTGGAGGTGATCCGATCTTAGCAGTATGGCGCCCTCCCTGTCCTTCCGGGACAGGAGTCCTCCGGCCGTCACAAACCATCTCAATTCGTTGGCGAGTGTCGCCCTAGCATTGGAGGCCTTCGCCATCGCGTCAAGTCACAAACAAAAAATAACAAAAGGTAAATAAAAAACAACAAAATCAAGCAACTACACGAAGAACCGCGGTAGGTATGAGAATGGCACAAACCCGGAACGCACGGTACAAACCGCAAACAAATACAAAAAAGGTTACAAATATTCTTATACAAACAAACTAAGAAAAATCTAATAATTTTTACAAACAATTAATTATTTTTTACAAACGAACAAATAGAGGGTAGATAAACTACGCTCTGCTACCAGAAAATGTGCAGAGCAACTACGCTCTGCTGCCAGAAAATGTGGCAGAGAGAATCCGGACAAACGAAGCGGCGGGAAGAATTCTGTACCGGAACTTCACCGGGAAAAAACCACCGGTAAAAATAAGTACCGGGAAAAAATCTCCACGCGGCACCACGTTTGCCCGACTAAAACCTAACTAACTTAACGCAGTCTGCTACCACCGTAGCTTATGAAGGGAGCTACAGGGCCCTATATGATAACCTAACCTATAAATTAACTACAATTGAACACTTACCAAATTAAATCTTCTTTCTCTTCGGATCCAAACTTGAGTGTCTTCGGGAAGGGGAATTCCTAATCACCCTACCTAACCCTTGAGATCTCAATTCCCCAGGACAAATAAATAGATTTCTTCCCGTAGTTTCACTCGGGAACAGCCAGATGTGAACAGCCAGCCACGTTTCACCTCTCACAAGAAAAAGTCACAATAACAGAGTTTTTCACAAACACAAATTCAATAGTTATTTAACAAACAGGAAATTCACAATTATCACTCAAACTAAACAACAAGCAAAAGACGCGAGACCGCTCCGCGTATTAAAATCAAACCGATATCGCCCTGGACAATGCAATGGCGGACCACACGCGACGCCATCCACGCTAGCAGTGTGAGAACCCCGAAACGCCTGGCGGCGATAACAGGAAACGCCTGCGTTTAGTTTTACCCAATATATTACAAACAGGTAAGTAGGTATTACAATTGGGGGTAAGTACCTGATTACCTCTGTGAGCCTCTATAGCTGCGCTCCGACTGGTCGGTGGAGTACCGAGGGGGCCGCTGCTGGTACAAGAGCTGCTCGTTCCACTGTCTCCGGTACTCCTGCTCCATGGGCGATCGCCGCAGCTTCTCCTGGTTGCGACCTCTCGTATGTCTCGAATATGATACCTTAAAAAAAAAGCTCCATTATACCTATGTTTGACAAATAAATATATTGATTGATTGATCAATTTGTCTCAGTAAATTATTGCGCCTTTCCTCCTTTGCGATAGGTCTGTTATCCTACTTGTATTGAAAATAGTTAATTTTTTTCTTTTTTATTATGATATTTTTTTTTAAATTATCAACTTATAACCTTTGTCACCCGAACTCACCTTACAGTGGGGAACCTTACGGGGTGGCACATGTAATACTATTGGGGGCCTTCGGAACTGTCGTACTTGCTGGCTGTAAATAGTTTGGTAGTCGTCAGAGTCGCTTTCATCGTCTTCTTCAGAGGATATTTTGGATTTCTGACTCTTCTTTCTGTTCTTGAAGAGTTTCACCGACTGGATCATCTTTGAGAATAAACCTTTTTTCTTCTGCGTCTAAATATCAGAGGGCGTTCATTATTATAATTACTTTTAAAGCAGATGTGACGCTAGTTTTTTTCTCGATTCGTCGAATTTTGCGACCAACCTTTTTGGCTATGATCAGATGTGTTGTGTGACAAAAAATATTATACATTCATTGCATTACATTTGCTATTTCAAACTCTGAGTTGCCCCGTATAATTAATAATATTAATTTAACGTAATGATCAATTAAACATAACTTAAAAATAAGAACACGAGTATAGGAGAAGACTGAAAGAAAAATAATTTAAAATTTTACCTTTTCTTCGGCATCATATTGAGTTTGTTCAGAGTCGTCAGATTCATCACTGAGTGTTGTCGTTGTGACACCTGTGGTTGTAGTAGGCGGCTTTCGTTCTGCTCGCATGACTCTCTTCGGCGTCTCCTTGACCTTTATCTCGTCCTCAGAAGGCGTCTCCTGCGTGGCATCCAGGTAGTGTCCAAATTTGTTGGTTTTCATTCGGTGTATTGTTTTAGCGGAACCCAACCCGCGAGACTGCACACTCACGGTATTTGATGTCATCGTATTACTGAACGTATTTGAACTAAACGGAGTCAACGGTACCGAAGTCTTCATTTCCCTTCTCTTATTGCTCTGCGAACTCGAAGCTAATTGACTCAATGGTACAGTATTTCCTGTGCGTCTCTCATAAACAGGTTGTATCTCGGCAAAACACTGTCTGGCAGCTTTATCGGCTCTATAACTGGATTTAGTAGAAGTGCGACTAGATTGCCTCCAAGTTCTGCTACAGTTGCTAGTTGAGATATCTTTCTTAGGCACGTCTAAATTTAGTGCTATGGATTTGTAAATTTCTTTTATCAATGTATCAGTTTCATTTTTACGTTCCTCTCGGCTTGTGGTATTGGTAGCCGCACTGGTCGCTTTCCGTGTAGGTTGATGTGTTAAAGGTTTAGACACGTGCGAGGCTTGTTTGTAATAAGCACCGTAGGGTATGCGTCCTGGCGTTTGGATGAATACGGGAAAATTGTGCATACATTTTGGTGAATAAGGCATGCCTGGCCAATGTTGGCCAGAGTTTATTGCGTGTGAACACGACGGTCCATAAGGTCCCGCGTTGTAACTGCCGTATGAAAAGCTGTTTAAAAGACGCGAGCTTCCTGGTATGATACCGAAAGAAGCGCCTTTTTGTACAACAGCATCTCTCTTTAATTTTTCTTCAGGAGCGGCCTTTAGTTTACCATTTGTTTTAACTTCTGTCAGCACTGATTGTAGTATAGATTTTATTTGGTTTAGAGTTTCTTCAGTTTTGTCATCAGATGGCGTTGAGTTGTTTTCTACGTTTTGTATTGTAGTTACAGTTTGACATTCTGTGTTATTAAACGTAGTTGTCTCGGCGTAAGTAACTGTATGGTTTTTTATCTCTATCTTTTTCGGTGGTTTAGGTTTTTTACAAGTTGGTTTTTTATACACATCTCCGCATTCTACGCGACAACTATTTGAAGTATAATCGTGTGTACTCTCATTTGCTTCACTGTAAATGTCCATTCGTCGATTTAGGGTCTTTGTTCTATATGTTTTGCGAGCAGGCCTGGGTATAGTCCTGGGTATAGTCTGCGCAACAACTCTAGGTGTTGGCACTATAGTGTGATAATTGACAAATACCGGGCGATCATAAGGTCTATCAGTATGATTATCAATATAGTTGGAAAAATCAATTTCATTTCTATAGTGTCTTTTAGTTTTCGGCAGTTCTAAGTTTTTCTTAACTTTTACTGGGGCTTCTTTGACAGGCACTAAATCATAGAGACTCGAGTCGTAGTACATGTTTTGGCTATTTATCTGGTCCTGAAAAGTAGGACTGAATCCAAAATGTTGACTTACTCTACCTTTGTCGATGTTGAGGAAGTCCTTATAACAGCACGAGCATATATCAGATCTATTACCTGCGGTAGAGCTACTGCATTCTATGTCTCTACAGATTGGCGAAGAAAAGTCGCTTTCACCTGACAGCTGATGCATTAGCGGCTGGTACTGCCTGCGCACTATATCACTCAGATTAAAATGACTCGGAGCCGTGATCGCCTTTTTCACGTTGATTTTCTCCAATTTCTTCTCCACAACATTAGTAGTTTTCTTCTGTACTTGTTTATTTTTACTTGTTCTAATTTTAAAAGGTGAATTGTCTGTCTGTGCGTAGAATACCATGTGACTCTTTGGTTTGCTGTTTCTCTTCTTCTCTTGCTTTTTCCTTGATTTTTTGAAAAAGTTACTTTTGATATTCTTCTCACAATTTCCGCTTAAGAAAGTGATTAAACTGGAGCTAATATGGTTTGCTCTAAAATTTTTTTCGTCTTTATCTATGTTAATATTTTTCTGTACAGGCAAATGTTTAGAACTGACTTTAAATGTTAATGTTTTTTGTTCATCTAAATATTTAACTTCCTTTAAAATATTTTCACAAGCTGTACTCTCTGGAAGGGGTTTTTCTTGGAGGCTGGGAGACTCGGCAGAATCGCAGAGGGCCGGCTCGCAGAGAGCAGTGTGCACTATTGCAGGCGGCTTGTGCAATTTTGTGACTACTCTCTCCAAATCACATATTTTTTGTTGGAGGTCAGTGACGTCTATAGGAATGCAGGAGATAATTTTGACTTCAGTTTGTGATGGCGAGTTTCCTTTAACAACAAAAGATCATCATCAACATGTTTAACCCTCTTCATCAAAATGCAAAAAAAAACCATTGATATTTTGCGAGCGAGTGAGATAAATTATCCCAAATCATACAATTGCGTCAGGTTTACGTGAAATATTTAGGAGGTGCTAAGACGAATAAACCTTAAGATACTCACCTAAATTAAAAGCAATTCTGCGAAGGAAGTTTTCTACCCCCTTAAAGCGTTGCTTTAAATTATTTGGGACTTCTTCACCCATTTTGCCGGACCTTTTGCTGTAATAGACCATTCATTATTGTATACATCTCGAACTTCGAGATCTGATCCTAGAGGATCTTAATATAGCTTTAAAGATTTGACTCGTAACTTTAAGAGACATGAGATTTCAAAAATAAATGTCTAGAAATAGAAATCGTGAAATTAAAACTAAAAATCTCTTTGCTATAAAAACATAAGGCGAGGTTAAGCTTTATCAGATCCATACTAAAGCCAACCCAGTTAAAAGTATGTAGGTACCTACGTAAGGTACCTAACAATGACTCACCTGGTGAGAAACGAAGTCTACATAGAACACCAGGGACAAATTTTGCGTTGGTTTTACTGACATTCAAAACATGGTTTATTTTAAATAACTAATACCCACTAAAAAATAAAAACCAAAAATTTTAAATTTTAAGTTTCACATTAGTTGTTCAATTTGAAATATCTAGCAAAAAATAATGTTCTAGCAATATTTGGCATGATTTATGTCATCATGGCAAACCTATGCAACCAGCATTCTTTGGATAAGTTTATCATAGCGAGAAGAATGCTATTGACATAGATAATAAAAATAAACCTGTTCGCGCCACAGAAATATTTTTTTTTTTAATCGCTATTATATCATGCGTCAGTAAATTTAAAAAAAATTGGGTAAATTAAAAATAGGGTATCGATAATATAGTTCAGAAACATTATTTATATATTATTTTATTTTTTTTATTTTATTTATTAATTTGAGTGTAGATAAAAGTTCTTATTTTTCCCACAGACATAAAATACTCTTTTAAAAAAAGTGCGATACAGCGATACAGTAGAAGACGTTCAACATGTGTTGATGGAGTGTGTCCGCAATGAGGCACTCCGTCGAGACGCGAGCTTGGCTACCTCTACCTACACTACTTCTCTGTTGGTACATACAATAGTATTCTAGCTACGCCATTGTCGGACGATGCCAAGCCACTAATCAAACTGTGCGATTATGTTTGGTAATCCCTTTGGTAGTTAACCTTAGGAGGGTGACATAGTCACTATATTTCTGTGATTTTTCCATATACTGTCATCGAGATATTATGTACTACGTGTATATAGTAGTTGTATTTCGATGTATACTGTTGATTTATTAATTTCATGATTACATAGGTACTGGTGCACACTGTGCGGAAACTACACATTGTTACGTCGTACATTGCTTAGTCTTGTCTTGTGCCGAAACATAGCTCACATTAAAAGTAAGCAATGTATTTGAGATTTGTCGAGGTTTGCCAAGCATGATTTTAATATGATATCAATTGCTATCATGAAAGTTATAAGTACCTAATAAGTACTTCCATGGTTGCTTTAGAAAACAAAATAGTTTTCGTTATTTTCTTTGGTAACGTTTACGACTTATTATATAATATGGAAATAACCCATTAAGATTTAATACATAGATACACAAGGTCGAGGAATGAATAAATACACTGTGAATTCTTTTAAAAGTTTTCTTAATAACAACACACAAAATGACAATCAAAACATCACAAACCGATCAATATTTTTTAGTCACCTCACAATTTAGAGACAGGACTGCAAGTTTTACAAGAACAATTTAGGACGATACATTTTTGGTGGTTCTCCGAAACTAGACGGATCTCTTCCAATTAAAGTTTTCACAAGTAGGTTGTTCGGTGAAAAGGGATTCCTTTTATGAAACAACTTTTTCATCATTGCATTTTTAAGTTTTGCGTCGCCTGTTGCTAGTTGTTTCTGCTTTTTTAAAGAAAACATTCGAGGGTCAGATTCTGTCATCGGTTTCGGTGTATTTAGTTTCTGCCAAAAACTTGGTTTATTTTGCTTTGTCTGCGTGGAAATGGTCTTGGGCGGCGGCATTGAGTTCTGCTGCATCAGGGGCGGCACATCCTGGGGTCTCCTGCCGAATTTTCCAAAGAATGGCAACTTTCTATCGCTCTGTGTCGCAGTACTCTTCACTTCAATTTCTTTGAGACACAAAGGCACCTCTGGCTGTCTATTATGTGGGTTATAAAAGCTTTGTTGATTATGATGTGAATTAGGATGGTTTTGTGGGTTATGAAGATATTGTAGATCCTCATGTGGGCTCGTGCATGGGCATGGTGGGGCTGTAGGCTGAATTAATGGACCTGGATATCCTAAATATGGACTGTAATGGTGATTAAGCAAGCTTGGGTGGTGCGCCAGATACTCGTGATGATGATGTGGCGACGGTATCGGAGGTAGATGAAAATATTCCTGGCCATGCATCGCGTAATTCAATATTTCTTGAGGAAATTCTGGACGCTTTTTTTTCTTTCTAATCTTGACTTCGGTAGAACTTTCAGTTTCACTCTCGTCTTCATCCTCTTCCTCAATCATGTCTTTTTTCTTTTGTTTTATGAGTCCAATTGACCGCAGTACTTTAGAAAGTCGACCTTGATCCTGTGAACATGAATAAAATTTGTTGTTACAAAAAAAAAAACCGGCCGGTTCCGTAGACGCAAAGCATCTCACATTATAGCTCTAACTAAAAGACATACTAGTTTCAAAAACAAACTTAACTTGCAGTCCGATCCCTAGGATTCATACTGCATCGAGCGCAAAAATGAGTTTGTAACGCTTTTTTTAGCTATTTACAAAATTCAGATTTATTCCTGGATAAGTACTATTAGACCTTGCTTTTTGCCAAATTTCATAATTTTAGGTCAACGTTGATTGCTGTCTAAAATCGCAACAATTACGGTAATATCTCCTGGTTATTGGGTTCACTTATAATTTTGATTATTTTTTAGCTGAAAGAGACCGGATCCGATTATACGATATTAATTACAACTTGATACCTTTAAACGTTCTTGAGAAAAAAAAGTTTGACAGACGGATAAGAAAGGGATCTTATAAGAGTTCTGTTTTTCCTTTGGAGGTACGGAACCCTAAAAAACCTATTAAACTTAACCTAAGGATAATGATACCTTTTTTTCTGTCGAAGTCAAATCAGTGCTGATTTCTGTTTCTGTTGTAGTTGAATCTGCTCCTGTCGCTTCTAGACTTAGTTTGCCTATAACTGTATCAGAAAAGCTGGCAGTAGTACGGGCAGAGTGTTCCTCATCTAAGGTAGAGCCAATCGCCTCGCAACTTTTGGAGTAATATTTAAGTTTCGGTGTTCCGACCTTCGCATCATGTCTTGTTATTCTAATACTGTCACCTACGCTTCTCGTAACTACTGCTTGCATTTTCTCTTTTCTGGAAGATATATAACCTTTTTCCTCTTTCTTACGTGTAGTTTGAGGAGATTGGGTAACTAAATTATATATTTCTTTTATTAGTTTATCCGTTTCGGTGTTATTGTTAGTTTTTTTAATATTAGTATTGGTTGCATTATCTTTGTTGTTAGTGACGGGTTGCTCTAGCTTATTGGTGCAGGTACAAATGCAACTTGGGCTCGGAACAACAAAGCTATTTTGCATGCAATTCATTGGATATGTAGGAAACACTGGATAGCAACAAGGATTCAAATATGATGGGCTCAAGAACGGCGGTGGTATCGGAAATGGGCCCATGCTGCAGTTATTAGTATCACAGTGAGAAGTAGGGTCTTCAAAGGATGTGTTTGTTTTTATATTATTTTGTTTATTCTCAGTTGATGGGTTGGGTTCGCTTTTGCTGCTCGAATCTACGGAAACACTTTCTTTTTTTATTTCTTGTAAGAAATGTTGAAGAATATCTTTAATTTCACATAATGCTTTATCAGTTTTATCAGTTGTGCTCTCTAAATCATGTGATTTGTTAATTGTTGTGTTTGTGGTTTGGGCTTGGTCAGCATTTGTAGCATGATTAATTAATTGTGTTGGCTGTATTGACTCTCGAAAATCTAGTGTGCCCATTATTTGTTGATCATTTTCTCGTTTGTTTGTTTTCATATTATAGGGAATTTTCTGATTCGTTAATAACGAAGAATTGTCACTACAACAATCAATGTAATTATTATTAATAAGTCTCTCATTTCTATTTTGAGAATATTTTCTGTTCTTATAGTATTCATCATCGTCCATATCCATGTTACTAAAATTTTGCGCTTTCAAATTTAAACGTGGTCGATGAGTCCTGGGCGAAGGAGGAACCTCCTTGTAATTAGAATAACACATTAAGTCCTCTATACATTTTCTTTGCGTTTTGGGACTACATTTTTCCCTGACAGGAACTACGTCGTACATTGAAGAATCATTATAATTGTAATTAGATGGTCGTCTATATACCTTGTGTCTAGTATTCCTTTTTGAGCTGTAGAGTCTCGTATCACAAATGCTTCTCATATCAGTTAAATCATTGTACTGAGCTATTTTGCGTGTCCGATCAGCATAGCAACAAGAACATAGATCTGACCCCTCTAAAATATTTTCAGAATTTTTAAATTCTTGGTCGCGGCAAATCGGAGCTGTAAATTGACTAACATTTGATTCTCTTTTGCCAAACATCGTGACAGGTCTATATTGTCTTTTTATAATATTATTAATAAAATCTGAATCTAAGTCGCGGTGTTGTCGTGAAGATTTATCTTTTCGTCTCCTTTCACGCTTGTCTTCGTTTCTAACAGTTCTTTTTGGTGAGGCTTCATTGGGTTCAATATGCGGAATATGCTTTTTGCTTTTCAACTCCTTCACGTGTATGATGTCTGTCATATCCTGATGTGTGACGCGAATGATTATGGGCATTGTAATCAGCACGTAGAGTGCGCTCATGTCTTGGTTCAATCAGCGAATGATAACTAGTTGTAGAGTAAGTAGAAGAGAAACGTCCATAAGTCGATTTCGATTTTTGTTTCCCAAAATAAAGTTGACTTTCTTCCATCTCTGCCTTTTGTCTATGCTTGCTTTTTTTGACTTAGTATGAATTTTGGGATTGGTTTTTGATTTTCTGCAGTCGGCATATTTTAATTCCTTACCATCAGGTTCTGAATTTTCTAGTAGTAAATCACTATCATCATTCCTATCATGTAATGTCTGGTAAAGAAACTTTGTTTTACTATCACGCGAATATCTATCAGTTGACGTGTCTGGCCTTAGTATTATTGTTTCTGTGCCTCTAGATTTAGTCCTTCTAATGGAAGAAGTAGAATCATTTGAGTTATTACATTCTGAACACAACAAATGCTTGCTAACTTCATTCAGTTGTCGTTCAATGCCTACTATTTGGTGTTTTAAGTTGGTTACATTGACAGCAATACTGGAATTAATTTTTATATCCGGTTGCGATGTGCTTCCTGAAAAAAATAGTATGCATTTAAATATTTCACATATACAGCGTAGATTTTAGGTAAGTACCTACGTGGAGCCTACGCGGTACCTACGTTTGTGTAGGTACCACTGTGGAGGCTAATCTGCGTGAGCTGGGAGGATAACTGGCGAGCTAGGTACCGCCACAGAATTAATATAAGTACGTTGCTACCGCGCAGAATAATTGAAGTATATTGCGCTCTCTCGTTTCGGAGGCCACAATCCACTTTGGGGTCACTGAGCCAGCGGAGTAAGTAGTAAGGTACAGCTACGTGTATATAAGAAATTTTCGATAACAGCTACTCTCAATTTTTATTTCGTAGTTAGGTACAAACTACGAAATAAAAATTTAAAGGTAAGCGAGTGCAGCATAGGACATAGTCTGAACATTTTTAATATCCTACGAAAATGCTATACAAAATCATTCCCAACCAAAGACAGAGAAAATCTTACATATCAATAGTATGTCAACATCGTACATATCAATCAACAAAATTCTGAAAACTATAGATTTGACTTAGAGAAAGTTTATACAGATCACTCCAGAAACTGTCGTTGTTTTATTATTTGAATGACGTAAGAAAGAATTTGCGTCGGACGAGACTGATTGATCTACCTTCTGCTATACCGTTCTCGACAGAACCACTGGGCTTTCTATTGGACCAAGGAGATAAAACATAAAGGAGAATGTTTACCAATCGCGCGTCGCAAGAAGTCCTTGAAGGCTCGGTACCGACGCTTGGTCCGAGGGGAGATGCGGCGTCGTGGTGTGCGCAGGGTCATCACAGACGCCGGCGCAACCACGCTCTGTAACCAACAAAAAGTATTTATTTGGCACTTATTATACAAAATCTAAACAAAATTTATTATCTATCAATGAAAAATAAGATGTCCGTCGAATAGGCGACCCATCTCGGCCTGCTCAGCCAAAGCGCGATTTTCAGCTAACAGACTACATGTGTATGAAATGAAGGTACGCTGTCGTGAGAAATTCGGAATAAGTAAGCAGGGGTTTATTAAGTTTAGATAGGGACAATCGGTGAGGTGCTTGCTGGTGAAGACCATTTGACGCGCACTGTTAGAAAGAAACCCAATGGTATCCTGTGCTTTTCCAGAATAAATAAGTAGCAGCTACTTACACTTCAAGGCTGATTCAAGAGTTTAAATTCAAACTGGTATTTCTCCATTGTTCATTCCAAATATACATATTTTGAGAATAGATTATATTTACCTAAAATAGTGTGCTTAAAGTTAATGCTTATAAAATTTATATATAAATGAAATGAAGTAAAAAAATAACGACTGACTTTAAAATTTATAATGACAAGGTCATATGACGAAGTCAAATATAGTATTTTTTTTCTGCTAGAATTTAAAACCAGCGTTAAATTTTTTGAATACTGACAAGTTTTTTTTTCATATTCTAACCACAGACATATAATAATAGTAATTATATTTAAAAAAAAATTTAATTCTGTGATTCTAACAGAGGCTTCGAGCAACACGGACTTCCACACGCGAAACGGATGAGCCTGTGTTGATGAACAGAGAAACCACTAGTCTTTAAAAATATAAAATATATTTTTTTAAATAGTATTTAACAAGGAATTTTTTTTTTATAGAATAGTAGGCAAACGAGCATGCGGGTTGCCTGATGGTAAGCAATCACCGCAGTCCATAGACACCAACGACCCTAAAAAGGTCACTGATGCGTTGCCGACTCTTTGAGAAAGCGATAGGCTCTTTTCTTGAAAGTCCCAATGTCGAATCTATTCGGGAACACCGCTAAGGGAAGCTTATTCCACAGCTTCCACAGGAATGCTGCGCGCGGTGGAGGTCCGCGTTGCTCTGTGCCGTAGAATAGAAGTTCATTCCATGGAAGGATTTTCCGAGACCCAAATTAAAAAAAAAATAGTTCCAGATGACTTCATAGATGGCGCTTAAGGGTCAGAAAGCGTGAATAAGAAAGTTAGATTTCACCCCCGACCCCCCTGTAAACTACAAGGGCGCCCCTCAGAGGAACTAAATAGTAAAATTTAGCTCCATCTATCTCATAATCTCTAAAACATCTAATAAACTGTTTTTTTATTTCAACCTTGTTCAACAAATTTGTTCTTGAAATACCTACTTATTTAAAAATGAAAATCAAGAAAACTCAAATTAATGAATGCAAAACTAAGGAAAAGTATACAAAAAATGTGTTTTAGTCAGTGTTTTCGTAAAGCCACTTACGTAGTAAGTAATACATGTATAGTACGTGGAAATATGTAATGTAACATTTCGACAGTGATGTCATATTAGCGTTTGGCCAAACGGTTAAGTTGATGAAGTTAGATTAGGAGAGTGCTAGGTTCAAATCCTTGCTATTATTTGGGAATTCGGTTTTCTTTTTTTATTAAACATAATTTTATGGTGAAAGTGATTTTGTTTTTTTGTTAGGTACCTCTTCACGTTTTATGTACCTACTGAACCAATCTTCCTGAAATTTCAAATACACATACCTAGTTAGAAGGACGGTGATATTTTTTTTGATTTTTTTAAATTCTAATACATTTTTTTATATTTTATTTTACAATTATATACCGACTACGTCGGCACGTGGGAGATATATAAGAAGAAAAAATATAAACACAGTCTGTCAAGAAAGTCGTGTCGTGGGTAAAAAGTGAACAAACATTATCCGATACATAAACGGTACAAATTAGAAAAAGAGGCGCCCTCTTGTCTGTCGGCTTTCTTATCGCAGTATAATTTTATTAGAACTTCAGAGAAAAATTCGCAGTTTCGATTCCCAGTACAATTTTTTTTACTTTGTTTTTTATTTTTTATTTGGTAATTATTTTTATTAATAATATTGTTGACCATTAATGAGTGTATTAAAAATGCATTTATTCAAGAATAAGCAAGTCTGATTTTCGTGATTCACGTCGCAAAGCAGCATCGTGCTGTTTTGACGACTTTTTGAGAGCGCCATCTAGTTCTTGATTTGTATAACAACCCCCATGTTAATATATTTTACGTAAGTAAATTTGCGGAGCAATTTGACATGCGTCTGCCTTGTCTAAATGCCACCGGCAGTCTGAGGACAGAGAGGTAAGACGAGTTGCCATATGAACGACAAGGAAGGTATGATGTTTCCATTAAAAATTGCGATGGACGTAGGTGAATAATGTTATAATTTAAGATTGTGTAGAAATAAATAACTTGTTTTAATAAATTCTTTAATTAAAAATTCAGTAATCATATGAACTACATTAATGTGAAATAATTTTATTTTAAATATCATTGTACTACAGAGTTTTTTGGTAATTTAGGTACAATGTTTAGGATTATTTTTTATCGAGCAAACTTAGTCAAATCATGTTTTCGGTTCTTGCACTGTGTTGCTAATTTCCTAATCTATTATTAGCAAAAAATTCAGAACTGTACAGTAAGTGCAAGCAAAGTAATTTGGTAGGCAAAACGCGAAATTCTGAGCCTTAAGCAAAGGCGAGAGAAAAAGTTCCATACAAAAAGCAAAAATTCACGGGATTGCCATTTAAAAAAAATAATACTTAGTAAAAAAAAACATCTAAAAAGTATTAATATTGTGATTTGTGCAACTGTCAAACTGTTAGGTGTTTTTTTTTTCTGCCTCTGGCTGCCAATAAAAAGCGCACATTATAGGTACAGCCATAATTACAACTCGGCTTTCAATAAACCTCCATCTGTTAAGATTTTTTTATACTGATTTTTTTTTTCTTAATTAGCTGTCAGAAAAATCGCTCATTAAGTAGTACTTATTACTTCCATGCTTCATTCATCCAGCCACAGAATTAATAGCATGGAATGAGGGATTTTCCTACTATCATAAACAGGATGCAAATATTATCAATGTGTGTGAATTTGTGTTTGTTCTGTTCCTATTTAAAAAAAATATTTCTGTGCATCTAGCCCATGGCAAAGAAAAAATACACTAACGCGAACCCATGGGTAGTGTATTTGTTTGCCCATGGTAAAAAATAGAAATATTCAAATGTAGAATATCCATGACATATTCAGTGCCATTTACACATTTACCGTTTTCCAAGCCACCTCGTCGTAGTGCAAAAGATAAATTGATGTGAAATCTAAACTAAAGTTACGGACTAGATCTCAGAATTTATATTCTGAGATCCAGATTGTCCGTATTTTTTATTTAAAAACCGATGTCAGATTTACACAAAAAAATTGAGACGTCGGGTGTTTTTATAAAGGGTTTTTGATACAAAAAAGTCCAAATAAATACAAGAATGCTGTCCAAATTTTTACGCGGTGCGGGATTGTATACGCCTTTGTTTACTGCAAAAGTCTTAGGGCCCTCAGTTTTTTCAGGCATGGGGAATAAGATCCCAGTCCCCATGAAGCCCATGGTGGTGCCGACCCGAGCCATGTCTCACCTGATCCCTCCGAGCCAGTACGACATGCCGTGGTCCAAGAAGCTGAGCATCTTGTACGTGATGCGGACGTACTGGGAAACTATTCCACTGTTTTTCACTTCTTTCTTCGCCATTTTCGTTGTGTTCTGTGCTATCGCTTGGTCTTGCAACAATAAGGTAAGTGGCACCCGCAGTAATTTAAATCATAGTTTAATGTGTCTAATCCTAACTAATATTGCAATTGCAAAAGTGAGTTTGTTTATTTATTTGTTACCCCTTCACGCTTTATCTACTGAACCAATTTTCTTGAAATTTTGCATACACATAGGTAGAAGTACTGACAAAACATAGGGTACCTTTCATCCCGGGAAAGTGCTGTTCCGGTGGATAATTCACGCGGGCGAAGCCGCGAGCAAAAGCTAGTATCCAATAACTAAAAAATGTATTGTGGTGATCCATGCAGATTTTCAGGTTCTCCATATCCTCAACTATATTATATACATTCTCATGTCAGTAAAATCGTCACATACCTATGTAGAGTATGATAGATAATTTTCCTTTCTGTTTGAAGGGATTATTGAACAAACCACGGCGATGTGTGCGTGACCTCTCACCGACGCACGGTTCACGTACGCGTCACTGGAGTACAAAATAGTTTCCGCCAGCTCAGTTAGAGGACAATCAACAGAGAGCTTTCTCTGTTGAGAGAACCTTGACTATAGATACCGATCGTGTGGTTACGTTAAAGCCATATCATGTTTATACAGGTTGACATAGTCTTCTCGACGCACAGTCGCGGCAACATCTCTCGCACTATGGACCTGCGGAACCCCAGCATCCACAAGTTCCGCATCATCAACCAGCGCTACGCGCCCTGGCCCGAGATGCAGGAGGCTTTAGACAAGATGAAGGAAGCTGAGAAAAGGGCATTGACCCGCGCCCAGTCCTGTTCTACACCTTAGTATTTGTCAATGTATCGTCGATATTGTTGATAAGTAAATGAGTCCATGTAACATTGTCTTAATATTCGCAAATTCGAAGTCCTCATCTCTCTTGCTGATTTTACGATCTAGTAGGTAACCGATCGGACTTCTGCTGTAAAAGTTGCATTACCCGGACTAACAACCGAACTGCTACTAAAGGATTTTATCCAAGTCTTGTTTCGTCCAACCGCTGTGAAAATAGGAAACTCATATTCAACTGTTATGAAT
Organism: Ephestia elutella; assembly: GCA_018467065.1. Classification (NCBI taxonomy): domain Eukaryota; kingdom Metazoa; phylum Arthropoda; class Insecta; order Lepidoptera; family Pyralidae; genus Ephestia; species Ephestia elutella. The sequence goes on along the minus strand of CM031573.1, from coordinate 19,583,740 downwards.
GGTCCCCCATTCCGAAACAGTTGGAGCTCAACAACAGGGGGAGCTCATTCCTTCCGTTGAATTTGAGTTGCTATGATTTTCCCTAGAGTATACCTACTTGTTTTTCAAAAAGTGCGTAAAAATATTTATCCAGAGTTGGCATTGCGCGTGTGACACTTCTGGTGTTGCGGTGACCAAGCCCGCAGACGCAGACTGCAGTAACCGCGCATCGCGTGACGCTGAAGGGAATATTTCACGTGATAACGACGCCGCCAACATAGACTACAAGCTACAAGTATACACGTTCATACATTTGACCTTGACGCATTTGCTGCTCACGCAGGACATGGGGTTAGTCCGGTTGACCCATGGAAAAAATAAGAATTTCGTACAGCTGTTTTTAGTTCCATAGGTTGACCGAACAACACAACCGTACTATGGGCAAAAAGTACACCATCTGGTAGGCCGCATGCCTATTTCCCCAGGGTTTGCCAGGGTGGATTTATTCATACTCGTTGATCATTCGGGTTTGCCTATTCTTACCTGCAGTGTTGGCTTAAAATAAGCAAAGTCTCGTCGCCGGCTCTTAGTTCATTGGAAAAAATGAAACAGCCACTTGAGACAACTTGTTCTGCTTGTTTTCAATAGTCGCTTGAGAAATTGCGGTAAATGTTTATGTAAATGCAAGAGTAATTACCATGACACTCAGGTCTCAAGAAGATACTCATATCTTCTTGAGAACATGTCACGCATTAAGGTATGGAGAAAAAAAATCTACTTGCATCTATTTAACCCCAACGCATTTCGTCCGTTATAAAATGTTTATACCGTGAAGGATTTTTTGCTATGAACAAGTTATATTTCAGACCCTCTAGTGTCTTAGATTTTGAAAGAATTCTAAAATATAGAATTTAAATACGATTTGTATTAAATTAGAGTGTACTGGGTAGGTAATATTATTAACTTTTACTTAAGGGTTATCGCGTTTTCGCTCACTAGTTAGCGCTACTGGCGACTGCGGTCTGTTGAATAGTACAAAACTGACAAACGGACTGCGAAGTTGTTAAAAACGGTTTCTTTTTTTTCGTCTGAGATACGGAACTCTACAAACAATTCTAAAACGATACTTAGAAGCGTTAAGTCCATTGTGCCCACATATTTTTTTTAAATTTTGGTGAATAAAATTATTAAAAATAAAAAAAACTGCAACTCATGTCTGTAAGACCTTCGTCCTTGTACCAGTGTAGTGACACGGATATTATTTTTTTGCTCGTGTTACAATAAAAAATCTATGAGGCTTTATAGGGCCTTAATAGGAGTGAAAATTATTTTTATAGAATTTTATAAAATTTGGTGCGGTTCTCACAGTTACATTGCTACAAATGCAATTGTTATTGTTGTTAAAGTCGAACTTAAAATCTGGCGCAGGTTTCTTCTTGATTTGAGATATAGATAATAATAATAGGGTGATTATTTGAAGATGCGCATTTTGGCCTAATAAAAGAGATCGTGAAAAATTTTGCTCATAGAACGTTCTTTATATGTTAAAGGCGTTCTTTGATTCTATCCATACAATATTCTTTAGGAGGGCCACTAAAAACTCTTTTAGTTTTTCAGTTTTCAGCTATTATTTTTTTATGCAAACGGTAATGATGAATTTAAACAAATGGTAATTATGTTCAAAAATGGTAAAGAGAAAAATATGAAATGGTAAGTAGATTTCAGGAAAAAACAAAAGAAAATAATTGAAAATCAGGTTTATTGGCTTTAGGTGTCGCACTGAGTATAATTTCAATTTCAAATTTACCCTCCAAATGACCACCGAACTGAACCTCGCTCGAAATGTCGATCCCCAGAATTCCAATACTTGGCTTCGCATTTAGGGCAGTGCCTTCAAAATGGCTCTATCGCAAAAGGGGTTTCTTGGCAGAGAACTCACAGACTTGTGTCTTGTTAGGGTTGTATTGGACTAGGTTAAGACTCATTCCGAGACTCGCTCAAGAGACACGTTAACGTCAAACGCAATCCTGTTTCGACACTCCTCAGTAGCCTCACGAGAGAGATTAGCACGTCCATGATATAAGTAATCTCCAGTACTGTCATCTGCATAACAATGCATTTTGCTGATTTACAACATGTCATTGATATGCAGAATGAACAGTGTGGGTGACAGGACTTGGGGGACGCCAGCTTTCACAGGTTTAAATTCAGAGCATGATCCGTCAATAGCGACCTTTATGCTACGTTCCCGGAGAAAGCTGTCCAGCCTTGCGCAAAATCACTCGGGAAACCCGTACGAAGGTAATTTGGAGAGACACGCCTTGTGCCATACCCGATTAAAGGCTTCGCCACGTTCAAACTAAAGCCACAAACAAGAAGATAACCAGCTGAGCGGCTGCGACAGAATCCATATTGGCGATCACTTAGCAGCTGGTGATCCTCAAGATACCCTAGAAGCTGCTGATTAATAATGGTTGCCATTATTTCGCATAGTATGGAGGTAATGGCAAAAGGCCTGTAGTTTGACGGATCTGAGCGATCTCCTTTTTTAGGGATCTGGTGGCTTGAAAGATCGGCCCTTGGCCGATCTTCAAGATTTCGGAACAATACCTGAGGAGTAGGAGAGCCAAAACAACCGCATCAAAACCAATACCAGCTCAGGGGCTCATGTTTTTAGTACGACAGCTGGGGATGCCATCAGGCCCGCACGACTTGTTGATGTTCAGGGAACGGAGTACTTTGCGCACAGTACTTTGCACGAAGCGGACGTCAGGTATAGAAGCACTACACTTTGGGATTAATGGAGGGGTGTTTCCCTGGTCATCAAGGGTTGAGTTCGCCGCGAAAAGAGAGGTCAGTAGGTCGGTTTTGTCTTTCGGGGAGTAGGAAAAAGAGTCGTAACCCTGCGTAGAGGTGGGAGCGATGGCCGACAGAAGTTACCCTGGACAGCTTCAGCGAGAGACCAAAACGCATGACTTCCAAAGGGATGACGGGATAGGCTCTCGCTAACTCTGCCGATGAACTAGGCCTTAGCAGCAGCCATGTGGCTTTTGTAGGACCTGGAGGCAGAGTTATATTTTTTCATTCGTATTTGGATCAGCGGCAGCCCGCTCTGCAGCCCAGGCTTGGTAAGAGTCCTGTTTCTGGCTAGATGCCGAACGCCAAGGCCCCCCAAACCAGAATGAATGAATGAATGAATGTTTATTTGCAGTAAAAGTGGTACAAGAAAATACAGTTGTTAAATAATATGTGTGAATCTCACTTTTAACCTATCTAGGCATGCAAAATCTTTAAATCAATATCTAATATAGCAATTATAATGATGAATTAATAACAATAGGCACTGCAGAATTTGAAATGGGATAGGCACTGCAGAATTTGAAATGGATAATTCCATCCCCTGCAGTATCACATCGGCGACAGCGTCAGCATCAGCATAGGCGCTGGGATCATCCAGCGAAAAACAAACCATCCTAATCTGCCGATCTGTTGTGCCATATGCAGCGAGAACCAGTAACTGGTAAGTGTGACATGCGTAATAGGCACGATATTCCTTTCCAGTAGTGCTCAGGATGCGAGGTTAGCAGGAGGTCCAACAAGGATGGGAACTGGTCGTTCACGTCTGGTACCCGCATGGGAGTGGAAACAAGCTGCGTTAAGTTGTAGGCCAAAGCGAAGTAGCGTACAGATCTTTCCGCGTATCGGTTCTATTTGATCCAAGCCAGTCGATGTGGTGGGCGTTGAAATCACCCAGAACCACAATTTCGGCGGAAGGGACCTGTGCGAGAAGGGTGTCAGCTACAGTCTGAATGTGCTCGATCAGCCGGTCGGTCTCGAGGTCCCCGCTGTGGGATCTGTACAGGCATGCATAAAAAAGAATGCGGTCAACGCATTCTACTCGCAGCCAGATGATAGACAGATCCCTACCATCAAGATTCACTAGGCAATGACAGCAAATACCCTCACCAACGTACACGCACACTCCGGCTTGGTGCACAAAGTTGTGTTCCAGATTATAACCCGGGTATAACAGATACAAAGTGTCAGCTGGGAAGGATATTTTCGTCTCAGAGAAAAAGAGCAGGTCAGACCTTGCCGTCTCGAGGTGATGGTGGACGACGTTATGATTGGAATGAAGTCCCCTAATAATATTAGTCCCCTAATAAATAAAGTTCGGAGGAGTTTGACTCTCGTTTCCTATTTATTTAAGATACTAAGAGGTAGAATGGATCATGCGGATGTATTGGCGCAGATCGGGCTGTATGTGCCAAACAGGTACGTGCGACGCCGTCACCGCCCCCCCCTGCTAGCGGTGCCGCTCGCGCGGACCAATCTGCTGCGGAAGGCTCCTCTGACGCGGGCGCTGCGCACACTCAACCTCATAGCTAATGAGATAGATTTGTTTTATTGCTCGTTGAGTGAATTCACACGAGTAGGGTTATCCATTATATGTTACAGGATGTAAATATTAATAATAAGCTGCACTATCGCATTAGGCTAACCTGTCATGATAGCTGTAAGTTGTGAATAAATAAATAAATAAATAAAAAATAAAATTAGTGAAGTTTATAGAAAGCGTAGAAGGGGATGCCTGTACTTTATCGCTAGAGAAATGAGCGGCACTGTGCCCTCCCCCAGCATACATAATGCAGCCTGAGCTTATAGGCTCAGGGGGGGATTCTCCGGTACTGGTACCCTCCTGGGGTAGTTGTTATTTTAGTTCCGCTGGCATATTAGTCGTCATAATAACTCAAAACGTATAAAAATAACATAACAGTAGTCAGCAAATAAAATTAAAATATAATTTCTCATCACCATTCATATTAGCTAATTACCGTACCGCACCATATTCGTAAACAGTGAATGGTATAATATGGTAAATAGCAAAATGGTAATTAGAAAGGACTTCGTTCAAAATGTATGGGAGCTTGGCTTACTGCGGACAGTTCGTTCAATAAATAATAGTATTATCATTCACCATAATTAATGTCAAATAGATTTTCGGAATATATCTTGGAGTATGAATATCTGTAATTAAAATATACAATTAAGTAAGTATTGTTTGCGTTTCCGTTATTAAAATCAAAGATGTCGGCCTTCACGTCTGTTCTGGGATGCCATTATCTAAAATAATATCACATTTAAGTAGTATATTTTTTATTCTTTGATGAAAGATTGGATTAATTAAGTATTTTTTTAGCATATTATGTTAGTTTTATATTAATTACATGCATATCATTTCGTATTTATATTTTAGAATGAATTATTTATTTTAATTTTTACTTAAATACTTAATTCAATATTGCATTTTCTTTACCTGGTAACACTCGATTCTTGAGCGCGGCTTTATTTTGACGTTGACAGTTGTTGACAAGTATCCAAGTGTCAATGTCGACCGAAGACAACATGTCAACGTCAAAATAAAGCCGCGCTGAAGAATCGAGTGTTACCAGGTAAAGAAAATGCAATATTGAATTACTTAAGTAAAAATTAAAATAAATACATAATTCTTCATTCAAAAATATAAATATGAAATGATATGAGTGTACTTAATACATAAAACTAACATATTATGCTAAAAAATTACTTAATTAATCCAGTCTTTCATCAAAGAATAAAAAATAAACTACTTAAATGTAATATTATTTTAGATAATGGCATCCCAGCACAGACGTAAATGCCGACATCTTTGATTTTAATAACGGAAACGCAAAAAATACTTACTAAATTGTATATTTTAATTATAGATATTCATACTCCAATATATATTAAGAAAATCTATTTGACATTAATTATGATGAATGATAATACTTTTATTTATTGCACGAACTGTCTGCAGTAAGCCGGCGATGAACAATGTCTTTTAGATGTTTGTTCATTTTGATCACGTTTCGTACTACTTACTATTTTGAAACCTACAAATACTCAAAACAAACCGTTAAATGTCTATAATAAAACCTTATTAATGCAATGTTATACATCTACTTACCACAAAACACACAAACTGTAAAGAGAACGTGAAAAAAATAAAATCGAATTCGGAGTCTTTGACCACAAAATTTTCGACACTGAAGCATTATTTGGCATGTTTGCTCCGATCGATCGACGAGCGATGCTGCATGCAGTCTGCACGACAAAGTATTAAGGGTAAGCGCAAGTTAATTAGAAGCAAAGAAATTAAGGTGACAACGTTCTCGAACGGTAGTGAGTGTGTAACGCTGGGACATTTTTAAACCTCATTTTTAACTATTGTAAACTAATCTTTGAGTATTTTTATTTTAACGTGGACTTAACAACAACATTCTATTTAAAGAATTTATTGCGTAAAGTACGTTCTTTATGATACAACTAGAGAAATAAAATATTTTGTGTCAAAATCCGGGAAAAGGGACACGGATGGTAATGTGAATTTCGAAAGATAATTGAAAATATAACAAAATCTATTTAATTTAACATTAGTTTAATAACTGCCCCCGTTAAAATAGATAAGGGTCAACCTCAAAGTTAGCCAAAAAGTTAAAAATAAATGAAATTTAAATAGTTCTTTTAGCCTTGAACAGCGATTTGCACGTATTCAAATAATCACCCAATAGCACATTCGAAGCGGGCGAAGTCGCGGGCAAATGCTAATAAGTGAATAAAACTCGTATCATTTCCAATATTTTTATTTTTAAATTAGTGGCAGTGAAGTTGTGTCGGGTACGTCGCTAGTGTTGAACTGAAACCGGTACTGCCTCAGTCGCACAGTGTAGTCCGAATACAAAAATAACTCTCCGATTACCGATTACGTAATCGATTGGTTTCCGATTATAATCGGGCCGAAACCTAAACTCCCGTATGACGTATGTCAGATTGACAATAATAGTGATGTACCTAAACACGAGTCGCTACGATTATTTAATTTTACGTAAAAAAAACAAATCCAAATAATATCATTATTTTTATTAATCAGAAGTCTGAACGATCAAAGTAGCTGTCATAGTCATTAACATGGATAATAAATTCATGGTGAATAATATTATATCTACTCTGTATCTATGTGATGTCACGATTCGATACGATTGCGCGAATTCTTGTCCCTCTTTCTATTTTTTTTGTATTGCTTTATTGTTATTTTTTTTAAATTCTAAAGTGCAATAATTGTTATATTCAGCATTTAAACATCAATAACAAACCTTATTAAATAAATCGAAAAATTAAACGATGTATCGCGATTTATTATATTTTCACGATCGATTTATTGTAGCCGGATGCAATGGAACTCTCTAAACGGGCAAGCCGGAAGTTCAAGTACTACATTTCCGCGCATAGATTTAAAAATCAAAAAATTCGGAACTTCATGGGCTTGACCCTGATGACACCTGTCATACGGGAGTTTAGGTTTCGGCCCGATTATAGATAGGGCTCTAAGTGAACTTAAGTCTATAGCCGGCTGTCCACTAAAGTTAGCTTAGCTTCATATATTTTCGCTATTGAACTCTCCTGAGATTCGATATTCTTTGATGAGATGCATTTTTGAAAAAACATATTTTAGAGAAGAAATTAATTTTTACTGAAAAAAAAGAAGAAAGATGTCCGAATAGCTTTTTATAAAGTATTATGATTTCAAAAGATAGTAAATGCCATCACGGTAAATAAATTAATTTTAATAGTCTTTCTTTTGTTCGTAACAATGTAACTCATATTTAAGACACCAGGCCTAAGAAAATCCTGACGGTTCACCTAGGTCCTCCGAGGGATTAGGATTTTCCCATGGTGTCCCCATCACGGGAGTCATGAATCTGTATGGAAAATAGCATAGCTTCAGATGGACAACCGGCTTATGCGAAGTCTCTGAAGTAATACTCGACTGTGAACTTGTGCACGATGATCACTAACTACAATACATTTCACTAATGAATATTTATTATTTCCAATTTCATTTATTTTTATAACAAGACGAGTTCTTGACCTCAAATAATTTGCTCTACTAAATTCGATTTTTATTTTAGTGATTATCTGTAGTCGATTAAGTATATTTGTCAATTTTATTTATTATTTTAAATTTTATTTTAACATCGTGAAATATAATGCTAATTTTCAATTCAAAGTCGAGTTATAGAAATAAACGAACGTTAAAAATGGCCGCCCTCGATTATTGGAATATTTCAGAAATTAAGTTTTTAGGGTTCCGAAGTAAACAAGGAACACTTATAGTTTCGTCATGTCTGTCTGTTTGTCTGTCCGAGGCTTAGCTCAGAGACTAGTACTATTAAGTTGTTATTTGGTATACATTTTAACTACGCGAAAGAACTGGAGAATAAAATCATTTTTTTTGTGAATATTATAATTTGTACTTGATAAAATTTAGGCTAAGTTTTTTGGGTTTACTTTTACATTCTTATGATATTGATTTTTTGTTGTATATGTTAATAGTTTTAAAAAATCCAATAAATCGAGGTGGATATTGTTGTTCATAGCAGAGACTTCAGTATGTGGGGAACGACGTTCCGATGTGAACAAATCGGTGGAGACACTAATACTGATACCCATAGCAACAAATATTGGCACTAACAAATAATCGAATAGCATACGTCATTATGTATTTCATATAATATTTCATATTTAATTTTCATAAGATATATTCCAAAATGTACTTTTTGCCATTTTGGAATATGCATATAGTTTGAATATTATCAAAATATTTCATGAAATACACGATAAAATATTTACAAAAACATACAACAAATTAATAATTATACTATAAATCAATTTATTTCAGACCAGACAAGTCCATTTAATATAGCATTTGGCACGTAATTTGAAATGAAATAGAATCTTAGTGCTATTTACGCTGTATCGGTTATATTTTATCTAACATCAATATTTACGTATCTGTGGTTCGCGGGGTGACGATTATTTCGAAACGACTCGGCTATAAAAACGATATTCCAAAACAAGATACCATCGAAAAAACATCGTGTTGTTATATCTAAGTTTATGTTATAATCGAAAGTACCAGTGGTTGGTACGTCACCGTCTTGTTGCTACTCAGAGCTCCGTATGAATAAGTAAAACAAAATGTAATGTGACAGTGGTTTATGACTATTTTAGGCACACCCAGATATTAAATGAGTAAATTGCCTTAGGAATTTTTAATCTTTCTGTGTACCTAACACAGAAAGATTAATTCCTAAGGCAGTTGCCTCATTATTTAACTTTGTAAATATCATTTAATCCAAAAAATAATTGCTTGACAACAGAATGATATTTCATCGATATCATTCTGTTGTCAAGCAATTATTGATTAGGTAACCGAATAGCATTCGATAGATAAATAACTGGAGTCGAGAAAAATAAATTACCGGAGCATTCGCAGATCGATGTTTTTAATGTAATTATGTCACATCTTGTTGTTTTACTTACAGGGCTCTGCAATAGACGGCGAGTGGCGGTTCGGCAAATCTTAATATTAGTTCAGTCGTGAACTCGTGCTACCGGCGCACACGAGGCAACGTATTCTAGCGGCAGAGCGGCATTTTCAATTGCAACGTTCCTCTGAAGTTGCAACGTTTCTCTGTAGTTGCAACGTCTGTCATTCGCAGCTTGCTAGCTTACGACGACGTCGAGCCAAATACGATTTTATGATCGTTATCCAAAGTAGTCTGACGTTGTAAACTAGCACTCGATAGCGTCAGCAACTTCAGAGTAAAGTCCCAAAACAATGTCCACACACGTACTTGCGTCCAGGGGATTCCTTACCTTCATCTTAAAGACTGGAAAGTATAGCAAGGGTCACATATTAATCATATTTGCTATTATTTCAGCTTATGTATGATCACCGTAATAAGGGAACATGATCATGAAAGGGAAGATTGATTAAGTGCTTATAAAAACGTACTTTTCATTTCAGCAAAAAACTGGCGCGTTGGAGACCCCCGGACGCCCAAACCGCACGGCCACATTCCAGTTATACAATTTACCTCATATTATTCCTATACACATAAAAATATTAAAACGGAACACTTTAACTAGATATAATATAATGTGCGTAACGGACCGTAACACCATAGACTCACCATTAGCTGTACAAACGAATCAAACAACAATGAATTGATAAACTGGAGGGGAAACCACCGGATACCACACGAGTCTCAACCGCGCCTCATACATACACGATATTTATAGCAACATTTGTTAGATAAATTTATCAAAAATGCATTTACGTACAATTTGATCCACATCGAAGGAAGAGCGATATTATTTTCTCGTCATTGAAGAGTTTCATCGCATCACAAACATAATTTCTTAAAAGTGTTACTCAGTTATTTCGATAAATTTAATTAATTACAAATATGTATATTTGGTAACAAGAAGAAGGAAGAGATTTTGTCATTTCAAATCCATGTTCAATTGAAGTTAATACTTTCGCCTGCAACTGCGCGTTTTATAATAAAAAATAGTTATGACTCATTTAACCGTACTTAATAATGTCATTCAGTTAATGTATTATTTTTTTATTTTTGGTGAAAAATTCGACTGAAAATTGATATTTTCCTGTTTATTTTTCATCAAAACAATTTAACCTTATAATTCTTTAGATGTTACGTCATTCCCATCGCAGTGGATCAGTTTATTACTCGCAGGCGACGGCGCGTTACAATTTTTAAAATGAAGACTTAACAAAGTACCCGAATCGTTAAAGTTGCTGATGCGTTAAGAAAGACAAAGTGCTATAAATTTGAAAATTCTTTACTTATTCTTGCGATAGATATCTCACAACTTCGTACCGAAGACGTTTCGAGCTGCGTCGCGCAACCTTGGCCACATGTCTCGAATAGTTAACGAAAGTTACAGCTAACCTTAATAGCGAGAATAATTTGAAAACCCAATTAATTTTACGACAAGTCACAATATCAAACCTTAGAACCAAACGGCCTATAAATACAAATGTAGGAAAACATCAAAAACGTGATAATCGGCTCAAGAAATATACTGAAATGTCATGTCAACTCGAGGCTAGGGATGCACACTGCAGTTGATGCTTTCCACAAGTACCTAATTTTCATTTGAGCACCGTTTTTCTGTAAATAATCATTTTCATTTCTTAAAGCTGCCATTTTAATTACCTTTTACAAAAATCTCCTAAATCTCGATAATAATTCAATAATCGTTTCACAAAATTGCTCTGTACTGACGATACCTAATGCTCACATGAAAATTACGCATTCACCACTCAAACCAAACTATTTTTGAACAAGAATAAACTATGAGGTAGTATAGTTGAGACTAGTTTCCATGAACCATCAAGAACATATCAACGGGAAAGAAATAGCAACAAGTAAGCAAAACACGTATGAAGAACACCAAAAGTTATCGACCGCCTTCTGACGGCCACAATGCGCCACCAACGGCCAAACCGCGTATAGGTTCTATATCCACGTATTCAATAATAATGTAATAATAATAGTTAATGTTACATCTTAAATAACTTTACAATTTATGAAACCCCCGCGGGGATGTAAAACTTATTAGACTTCATTATATCATACAATAGTGCGTGAGACGCTCACGTATCGGTACTATACAAAAATTAAAAACATTATACAATATTACTACCATACCATATAGCTAATAAATACAAGAATCAACTTACGACTACCAATACCCCATTTGGCACGATGACAATGTGGTGACGATATATTCGTATTTTAGTTACAACCTCTTTTATAACATTCAATTTATTAATTAATATAATTTTAATATATCTATTATAAATGTATGTGCTCTCTCTGAACGATCGTCTGACGTCCGACACTCCGGCGTGTTCCTATATAATATCGCTAACTTCGTAACAGCCTCACAGTTATTCGCTGTCAAACCCTACCTCATATAACTTCTCGCGAATACGTACATTATAATATATAACTGAATATATGAGCAAAATTATTTGCCGCCAAATACTTAGGTACGCTTATGCCGTATACCATGTGTATAATAGACGGCCTACTTTGTATATTATTGTTTCACGATTATGGTGTTATTAAAATTTAGACCTCGATGGCATCGTTCGCAGGTGCCGGTATCGCAGAAGTTATACCCAGAACATTTCCAAATATTAGGCCGAGTGCGTGGACTGGTCCCGTGGGAGGGTGTTGTTGCCGCTACCGGCACTGTCCACTGCACGTACGGAATGGTATCGTAATCGTCGCTAACACGTGTATAATTTATTAAATACCTAAGAACATTGACGATCTCGATGATAATTTGTGCTGCTGTAGTCCGGCGAGCGGAGCGGTGAGCGCCGGCGAGAGCGTCGGCGTCTGTCGCCGGGTAGTACACTTAATAAATCACCTTAGAAATCGATAGGAAGTCAGTTTTACTTACAATAATTCCGCTATTATTAACTAGGGTCGGCGGCGCGCCTCGCAACGCGAATTGACGTGTCGTGTCGACGAGCGGCCGCTACAAAATTTCATAAAAGTCTCTAATCGTTCACTGCGTGCCTTCCATCCCGAGCATCGATGACTGTCTCCTGTCCGACCTTGTGTTGGCTTCGTCCAACAATGACCGACGAATCCCAATAGAATTAGGTGCTGTTTGTCGGCGGGTCAAAATAGATAGTGTGGTCACTACAATCAATGCAGGATTACTCTACAGCCTTGGCGACCAAGTGATTGTTCACTTCGTTCTTTCGTTCATCTCTTTGCTGCTTTCACGTAATGTTCTTACAAATTGGCATTTATACCACTTACAGCCCTCCCTCGTGGCGGTTCGACGCGTTACTCAAACGATGAAGAGAGTGTGTAACAGACGCGACCTTTTCCGGGCTGGGGAGGTGGAGATGGGTTGCGGGCAAGAGTAGTGCGGCGCGAGCGCTGCGCCCGCTCAGCGCGCGGCGATGCGGCACAGCGCGTGGCGCACGGCGGCGGCGGCGGCGGGCACGGCGGCGCCGCACAGGCCCGATCAGAGCCGGTCCTCCTCCTCTTCCTCCTCGCCCTCGTCACCCGCCTCTTCGTTCTCTTCCCGATAGCCCGGATGTTCACTGATCGCATAGTAATTTCCATTGTAAATCACTCCCAATTCCCTCAACGCGTCACCTCGTATCGTCGCCTTGATCGTCCAGTTGTAGCAGTCGTCCGATTCGGACTCGCGGTCGAGCCTCTCCACGTCTAGAATTTTAGAACTGAGCCTCTCCAGAATGATGCCTATATCTTTGATGGTGAGATGCCTTTTCTGGTCGACGCTAAGTTGATCTATTAGAAGCAGAAACTTCTCGGAGGTGACGGCCTCGTCTTCGACGAGCGTGTTCTCCGTTTCACTTTCCGAGGAGTCCCTATCTCCGCGTCGTGCGGATTCAGCGTCTAGAAATCGAACGTGTCCTTTCGGTCGTCCCTGAGGTGAAGCTCTCGGCTGTGCGTCTTGGATGGGGGATGTGGCGACGCTTTTGTGAACGGCGATCCGTCTTCCTTCTTCATGGAGCGCGCAGCAATGAAAGTCGCACTCGTCGGGCGGCGGGCGGGAGATGGGCACGGGCGCGGGCGAGGCGGAGCCGGCGCGGCACTCGGAGGTGTGGACGTGCACGGCGCCGGGCGGGTGCTCCAGCGAGCCCGAGGCGCGGGAGAGGCGCCGCGCGGCGCGGGGCCGGGCTCGTCGTGGTTGACGACGGTGATGTGCGGCGGCGGCGGCTGCGGCCGGTCCAGCGACGTCTGGATCACGAGCGAGGGCCGCCGGTCGGGCTTGGCTTGCCGCGAGGGCGAGCGCGCGGCCGGCGAGGCTTGCGGCCGCTGGTCCCAGTGCAGCACCACTGTGACACGCCCCTTGTTGTCCATGATCTTCCATGAAGGCGTCTCATCGTGCAACTCGAGCGCGTGGATCGTCTCGCATACTATTTTCGGGATCGCTGATATAGCTGGAAATTGTTAAGATGCAAGTTAAAGTAAAACTATAATCATAAACTGAGAAACAAAACAGACCTTATTTCAAAACAGTAGTTATAACTGAACATAAACTTTCATATGCCATCGCCATTAGACGACTTCTTAGCCCGCTAAAAAATAGTCGATCCATGGACTCTTGGCAATTTCTGAGGAGTTAGTAGACCTAATCCCCGACTATGAAATATCGAAGGGATCCCGATACTGACCCGCCTTGATGACGTCGACGCCGGTGGGGTACCATCTCTCGCCCTGCCGCAGCAATAGGAGGACAGTGTTGGGGGGCAGCGTCCGCCAGTAGTCCCCGTCTTCCACCTGAGTGCCGTCACTCTCAAGAACCAGCCGCACGGGCTCGCCAGCCGCTACTGATAGCTTCTCCTTTCCTACGAACAAATGGTTAAACTTAGTCTTACTGAGTTATAAGAACTTTTTGCAAGTCAATCATTACAGAGCGGATTTTGGTGAAGTTACGACATTTAGATACACGGGATCTATGCTTGGATATTTTACGGGAAGATAAAGGATTGGTATCATGTCATGCTTTTGAAAGTATTTTCACCATACTATTTAAATATTTTTTTAGGTTTTGTTGCCATTTATCCTCAAACGAATTATATTTTTTGGCTTCGTTTTTCTTTTTATAAATTTAAAAGTCAATTGCTGTTCGGTAGTTGCACAATCGAATACACCCAATTCTATTATCGAACTTAGTCATGAGCACGTATGTAATTGAAATATAGAATTACCTCAATAGTAGATGACTGCATTTTTCTTACATCTTAAAACGGCAACAGAACTTAGAACTGTTTTTAAATCTAACAAAATATTATATAAACACTCAACAAACAATATTATATTCTATTCAATTAGATAAAAATCCTTCTTAAGCTACACGTCAATCACGCACCGTGTCACGAAGCCAACTGGCGTTAAACTTGACATGGTATATCTAAAAGCAATTCATCCCTGCTGGGGTGAATACAGGTCAGGCGCGAGCTGCAAACCTCATTGACCTGGAGCGGCACGGCTGAACGGTTAACCGGTTTAGAGTCCGGACGGTAACCGGATCACGCGAACTTCTGAGCTAATTAGAATTAGCAGTGGTTTATGCAGAGAGGTCGAATTTGGGATTCTATTAGTGCTAACTCCGGGTGGGTGAATAAGCAAGTTGACTACTGATTAATCATGATTTAGAAACTGTACATATGTTTACGAAATAAATGATGATGATTAGAATTGTTGACGCAAATGCAGGTGCGTTTTAAGTTCACGAAATTGACAAATTTCGGAAATTCGACCCTCACGGATAAAAGGGATTAAAACGATATTCATACGAGTGAATCTAAGGGGAAAAGAAGGTCCCACATATAACAGCCTTTTGTACAGCATTAATAACTCATATTAAAAATGTAAGTACTTTAATGGAATAATTTTATTACAAACTTAATGGAGGTGATATAGTTTCCAGCAGACGGTACGCGACGGATGTAGGTCGACTAATTATATTAACTTAAAGTTGAGCTGCATCGGGGTCGATCATACTTTTTAGGTCATGCATGTCACGTGGAAATGGCCTTATTTTCAACCACGAATTTAAATTCTATTTGTCTCGGAATAGACGAAGCAGGCTGTCAGGTACCATTATCTTTTTAGTTGGCATATTTTTCTTAATCACTTGTGGTACATACATATTATTATTCAATGTTTTGTGGTGGTCCGATCGCGAAGTTCCACTGGTCGATTCAAGGGTCATTTTTTTGCCTATGACGCGACAATATCACCTTAATTTGGCTTATTTTTAAACAGTACTCGATATAATATACATGAAAGAATCTGAAAATAACACAAAATAGTAAAAAGACACCAAATATAAGTTGTCCTTCGCGCCCTCCAGACGCGTGCAATCGATTGTAAGGGAAAGGACACAGCCGCAGGCAAGACGAGGTCGTAAGGATTCACTAGCAGAAACTGTTATCTTTCTTTTTGTATGTGTGAGTTACAGTACAGCTAAGGGAAAAGGCATGGCCACTGGCCACATTAGCGACTACAACACACTCGATCTTCTTCTTTGCGTGTCAATCGATTCCCCCAAAGATTTCTAAACACGTCAAATGTTGTGCCACAACCTCGGCCTCGTTGATGGCCAGCATTAGGTCGTCTCGTGTGTCGAGCACAGGGGGCAAGATAGTAAGTGCCCCATTGTTTGTGGCGAAGCACCACACTCGCAAAAGATTTGCACACATACAAAAACACTCGTTACAAAAAAATATTTGACTTCTCCTTTAACCCATTAAAGATACTGAACCGGGCGTTTACCGTGGCACTACCGGTTGCGCTACTAGTAATCCCACTACATCAATCCACTCATATCCGGTCATGTGACAATGACAGTATACGTGTCGTAGCAGTGCTACGGACTTGTAGCACGCTAGATGTTGTGTCGTAGCAGTGCTACAGACTTGCAGCACAGCACAGTAGACGTTTCGTAGCATGTGTACGATTATTGATGAGACTGGTGATCTAATGGGGGAAAGACGTCAAAATCTGTACAACACATTGGTGAATTATTGTCATAAGACAGCGGCTTTTGCTGGCAGTTTCCGCTACTTATCAACCAAATGTTGGAACAATATCCCTCCTCCCATAAGGCACCTATTATCTAAATTTTCTTTTAAAAAAAGTTTAAATAATTTCTTTTAAACAAACAGAAAATAGGATTACCACATGGTTGGTCGGTGGCGGATTTTGCTATCTAATGTCTAATAATATTTTACAGTTTAGTATGGCGCTGATGCATTTATTTTATTATTGCTTCCCCTTAGATGTACTATTTTATTAATCTGTTTTCTACACTGTGCAGTATCTACTTGTGTGTCCAGTTCTATTGTTTTTTTAAGTTCGTTCGTCAAATAGGTTATGACAGAATACCAGTGCTTTGGCTGACAGTATTTATGTTGTGAGTAAGGTTATTAGCTGAGTCATGACCTCTTTGAACTGCTGCAACGCACACATGATGTTTTTATAGTATTAAATTATTTTTATCGTATATATAACAATGCTGAATGTATTGTAAATAACCTGTGTGTGTTTTAGTTTGTGTCAAATAAATTTTTATTCTATTCTAACGTATGTAGTTGTAGGTGATGTCTTTGGAGAAAATGCAGCAGTGGAGTTTGTTGCGCCGCCTCTCAACTTGCGCTTTGGAGGCGGTACTAATTTTAGCTTAAGTCATTTTCTGACGTCAACTAACAATCTAGTTTATTAAGTATGTGTCGATTTAAAGCCTATTAAATAAAAACAACTTTGCCTATGCAATAATATTGAGAAATTGCGCAAAAATATCTGATCCCGACTGATGGAAAAACATCGAGAGGAAAGCACTAAATAAGATGCTCTTATAAACTGTGTGCCTTCAACATGCAATATAACAGTGGGAGACAGAATAAGCAGGCTTTTGCCCAGCAGTGGGACCTATTAACTAAAAAAAAATTCTGAACTAATATTAACTACTTGCATAAATAATTATATTTGAAAAAGAAAATGATTATAGCGACGAAATAATGATTGTGTGTGTAAGCTGTACGCAATATGATAGTGAGGATTTTACGATTGGGATTTTTTTATTTTATAAATTTTAACTGGACTTTCTCAACAAAGTTTTATCTCTAATAAATCAGGCTTATAAACTCAGACTAACAACCTGGAGCGTAATGTAATATTATCACATTGTTGCACATGTAACAATTCTCAGCCGTTGTCATCATCCCCATTGATACGCAATTCGTTCTATATTTAGCAAGAGTTAACTCGAGTTCATGTTCAAGGTGACCGACGTGTGACCGAGTGGGAGATGTTGTTGCCGATATTTATGTGCGCTATTTTAAAGATAAAGTGAATACAAAAATAAACTAAAGCTATCTAGATTTAGATATATAAAAAAATTCCTATTTATAGAAGTATTTACGTTGGATTAGAAAATATATTATTTCAATAGTTTCAATGGGCTTCATCGGGTTTACATAAACATTAAGTTTTGGTCTAAAACGTGAAAGAGCCGTCCAAAACAAAATTTCAAAGCAAGTTTCTCTAAACATTTTTATTTTGGCACTTATTTTTGCGAAAAATTTATCTTTGACTTTAAAATTTTAATCTAAGGCACATGATAAAAAATAGACTCAAATATGCCTACTAAAAAATACAATTTCTAGCACGTCAATATGGGTGATTTTTTTAGTCGAACGTCCCACATTTAGACTAGAAGTGGAGAAGTTCGGAAATGTTTGGACTAAAGTGGAGGTTCTCTTTCGTACATTTAATACCACTGAAACTTTTGTAAAGTCAAAGTCAAAGAATCAAAGTCAATTAATTTTTTATTGAAACTTGGCCTTCAAAGAAGGCTCAAATATTTTTTCACGTCTGCTAGATAACTTGTATTATTTAAGGCTCATAATATTTTATGTCTAAATTCAAATTTTTCGGAACGACCACTGCTGAGAAGAAATGCCGACTTTAATACTCACAAACTTGGTCGTAATGTATTTTTCTTATGTGTATGAGCAATAAAAGAGCTTTACAAACAAACAAACGGAACTTGACTCGAAACGGAACAAACAAACAAAATACTTTGTGGTATGGTAATTTTTTTGCTCTCTGTCTATTGGAGTGTCGTAGCAGTGCAACGCAAGTGCTACAGATTTCTTGTAGCACAGTAGACGTGTCGTAGCAGTGCTACGTAGATGCTACAGATTGTCTTGTAGCACCACAGTAGACGTGTCGTAGCACTGCTACGACACGTCTACTGTGGTGGTAAATGCTAAAGATTGTCTTGTAGCACCACAGTAGACGTGTCGTAGCAGTGCTACGTAAATGCTACAGATTGTCTTGTATGTAGCACCACAATAGATTTGTCGTAGCAGTGCTACGTAAATGCTACAGATTGTCTTGTAGCACCACAATAGTTTGTCGTAGCAGTGCTACGTAAATGCTACAGACTTGTAGCACACTTCATAGTAGATGTTCGTAGTAAGTGGAAATTCATAGTATCTGCCTACATTCACGGGTATAATATGTATGTAATTATTAGATGCAGAATGAGATATGCCAAAAATTATAGCCTAGGATGCGACTGGCGTACATTTATCATCTTTTAACATTTAATATACTGCTAAACTACTACTTTAATGTATTTACTTTTGTTACTAATTTGTATTTCTTTTTAAATGGTGCAATAAAGATTGATCTATCTATCTATCTATCTATCTAAACATTATAACTTTAACAAAAAACTAAAGATAATCTCTAAGAACGTGTCTCATCATGAATACAGCGGCCATTCCACGCCGCTCGCTCGTCCAATCACAGCACACCGCTAGTGACGTGCCGTGCTTATAGGGTTGGGCAATCATCGTTTTTCTCGTCTAACAGTATGTATATGTACGAGTATGTATGTACTGACCTCTATGTATCAACTCCTCGAAGCTGGTGACCACCAACCCCTTCCTTACATTCCGCGAGCTGTCCCATATCTTGAAAGGCCTCTTTCCTCTAACCTCCTGCAAACAAACAAACATTTTGTTAGTACTCAGTTTCAAATAAATCATAAAAACATATTTTTTTTATATCTATGATCGCTTTCACGTGTACTACTAGTTATATAATTTTGTTTGTCCTTTTTCAGCAAGGTCGCTTTTGAGTTTAATCCATTCTAAAGCGAACCCAAAATTTTGCCTTTTTTTTAATTTACCTGTATATCTATACTAATACTAATGAAATAAAGCTGAAGAGTATGATTGTATATTTGTACACGCTAATCTCGGGACTACCGACCCGATTTGAAAAATTCTTTCTGTGACTATGATAAGTACATTCATGAGGAAGGCTACAGCCTATCCAGAATCCCGAAATTCCCACGTGAGGAATATATAACTAAAGTTATTTCTCCATAAGATAGGTACAAATCTTGAATAATTACGGTTCAAATTGAGTCAGAACTGGTGAAAAATTAAATAGTTGTAGATCGTTCACGATTATTTACTTTGCTACCAACAGATTATATCTATTTTAATCAGCTGATGCCAAACCATGTCAGGGCTTGAGGCATTTCAGCCTTATATGGCTTTCGATGAGAAATAAATAATCCATATAATATCCACATTTACACAAGTAAAATACTAATACTTAACTAATATTACAAAAATGCATAAACACGATAGTTCTAGACGTCACATAGGCTATGTTACACACATTTCTTAAGGCGTTTACAAATTAAGAAGACTCCATTCATAAATACATACATGAACCCTGAAAACATAACACTCTGTTTTCGTGTAGTCGTGTAATGAATTGCAAGGTCCAATTCACGGAATCTATGGCCGTGTGATCAGATAACAGATTCAATTTTTATCACGCAAAAATCGTCCTTATTTACTAATTAAAAAAAAAACTTATACTGATTAAAATGCATAGGATAGAACGATCCGCCCGGGGCGTACGGCGTAGCGGCTACGAGTGCTACGCCGTAGCGGCTACGAGGGCTCCGTGCGGCCTGCACTGGCTGCAGCGGTGCAACGCCCGTGCGAGGTCTCCCCCGCGCACACCCCGCCCTTCACCCCCTAACTCGCCTACTCGCTCTAGCACGCACTGTGCGTTGACCCACTGACATCGCCGCCCTACACGATCTTTAATCTAGACTGGGACTTCTGAACTTCACTAAAAAAAAGAAAAATATCTCATTCCACAACTAAGTATCAATATATCAACAAACGATCAATTTCAACACATTTATCAGCTCGTAAACGCCGAAAAATCTTCAAAGACCCGCCACAACACTGGAGCCGTTTGCGCCATATTTCACATCACGATATTAAGATACCATTTACTGCGTCCGGTGCACCGTTTCTATCGATATTCGCGTCGTAAAAACATGCATTAACACATTTTTATAGTGTACTTAACAAAATGACGTACCTCCTGAATTTCGACTATCATTTTCCCGCGGACTTGCGTCTTAATTGATATAAGGTTATAAAATTGCAGTTTAGGTGAAATAAGTTGAGATTCGCTGCGGCGCGGTGCGCGCCGGCAAAAGGCCGGGCCGCACTGTCGCCGTGACCGGGTCGCGCCCCCCCCCGGGCCCTCCTAGCTCCGCCCCCCGGCCCCCGCGGCCCTCCCCCGCCCCTGGGCCCCGCACTGCAGCTCGCCGTAATCTCTTGATGCCGTAAGATGTTGAAATTAGCGACTTCAATGATGCACTTTTAGCCGTTGTATGGCCCTTAATTCATTTTGTGTTTTATTTACTATTAACTACCTTTCGTGTGAGAGTGAAGTGTAAGAAAGTAGCAATAATATACAATGGAATAAATTAGTCAATGTAATTTTGATTTATTAAAACAGTTGTGCCTCAGGGCTTAGCTCCAGGGGAAATTTCGGGATTTGGATAGCCATAGCCTTTCTTATGAATGTGGCTATCAAACACTAAAAGAAGATTTTTTTCAAAATAGAACAAGTAGTTCCAGTGATAAGCGCGTCCAAACAAACAAATATACAAATCCTCTTTAGATTTACTAGGTATATTAGTGTTAAGTATATGTCAAATATAGCCACTCCTGTGAATTCTACTCAATTACTGTAGATTTATAGGTCAAGACCGTGTCTCATTTTAAGGGTATTAATATTTAAACACCAAGAGATGCCGTGGAAAGTGCGATTAAAGGAGAGACAGTGCTTAAACAATATGTTTCCATTTTGACAGTTGCTGTGGCAGTTTCCTCAAGACTAACACTTTATCCCTATTATAAGTAGAAGATCCCCAGTGATCTCTAATCCAAATGTTACATTGTTCTTATTGTGGGAATTGAAAGGTATGGTGCAATTTGGCTGGTCAGATGAAGATTAAGAAATTGCCTTTTTCAACATTATGACTCTGGATCTTTGATGGTTATTTGGCACAGAGTTTGGAATAAAGCGCATATGAAGTGCCATCTAATGTCGCTCTGATGCTCACTAAAAGACTACAACGAGGCTAAGTCAAAGTAACACTTCCTGATCTCATAGCGACATAATATCTAAATTCGTACTATCTTTTTCTTTAGATAACAATAACTACTTTTCTTCGTAAAACTTGTCAAAGGTGCCTGTTGTACGCGTTACCTACATATTGAAGTCAAATATTACAATCCTTAATTTTTTGGATTTTGCAATAAAGTATTTTTATTTTACTTACTTACTTACTAGTGTACTCATTTATTTACGTTTCAAACTTTATTGCACAGAAACATAATATGTAAAAGTACAATGGGCATATGGACTTAATGCAAAAGCATTTTCTGACCAGTCTACCAGTGTCATTCAGAGAACATTAAGTGGGTGCAAATACTTAAATAAATTGACTATATATTATATCCCAATTACTAATATTATAAATGCGAAAGTTTGGATGTGAGTTTGTGAATTTGTGAGTTTGTGAGTCCTGTGAGTTTCAGAGGATGTTTTGTTACTCAATCACGCAAAAATCTACTGAACGGATTTCGATGAAATTTGGTACAGAGGTAGATAATGACCTGGAATAGCACATAGGATACTTTTCATCCCGGGAAAAAGCACTGTTCCCGTGGGAAATTCACGCGAGCGAAGCCGCGGGCAAAAGCTAGTACTTAAATAAATTGACTATATATTATATATGATAGCGCGGCTACAAACATTGTTAATTAATTTAAATTTAAATTACACAATTAATTTATTATTGATTACCAATTAATGTTGTTAATTATTGTTAAATAGAATTATTTAAATTGTAAACGACTCGTGCCTTGCACCTGCAACTTCCGTCAAAACAACACGTGTCACTTGTTTACAACTTTGCAGGTGCGGGACTCGTGCCTTGCACCTGCAACTTCCGTCAAAACAACACGTGTCACTTGTTTACAACTTTGCAGGTGCGGGTTGTAAACGGGGAGACTCGCATAAAAGTCGATGCAGCGCACGTGTCGATTCATTATTGTTTCTGAGCTCGAAGTGTTGAAGTCAAAATAAATTACCTATTAAAATAAGTCATCGTTTCACTGGAGCAATGCACCGTTCCCAGCGATCACCTTCCCTATTATTGGGTTGCCTCGTGGAGATCCACCAACACCTCCCGCAAGAGGTTCAAGAGATTGTAACGTTCTAACATCAGAAGAGAGGATTGAAGAACCTACAACAAACCCGCATATTGAAGAAGACCTCGCATCATACTCGCCCATCCCAAGAAGAACAACTGACAGCAATTACAATGAAGAAGTCTTGCTTCTCCGGAAGCAAATCGATCTACTGGAAAGAATGGTATTTCTTAACCGAAATTCTCCTCAACCAAGCCAAAAAATGAACGAAATTTATTTACCCAACTACGACCCCGATGAAAATAAGTTAACTGTGGAAGAATGGTGCAAGCAAGTAGACTCATTAATAACGCTTCGAGGTTGCTCCCCATTTGTTGCTATGATGAAAGCGCTATCAAGTTTAAAAGGACGCGCTAAGGATTGGGCAGAATACTCAATCTCATACACTAGCTACATGGGCAGACATCAAAAAAGAAATTACTACACAGTTTAGTGGTGAAACCAGACACATTGTCTACGTTAATAAATTTCGAGAGTATACCTCCAATAACGCCAAAACGTATGCTGAATACGTAACTGAAGCCTGGCGATTATTTAGTAGAATATCGCCAAATGCACCTATGGATTTAATGATAGAAGCTGTTATATCCGGTATCAGACCGAAATTCTATCAAGCCGAATTATTGCGGTCAGTCCCTCAGTCACAGGCAGAATTAATAGCTACTCTCGCGAATTACAGAAAAAGACCTGTGGACAATGCTACTACTGAAGATGAAGTTCCTAAAAAGGTACCACGTTATAATGAAACAATCAAATGCAGCAATTGCGGAAAAAATGGACACAAGTCACAGGAATGCCGCTCCAGAACATCAGTTGCAAATAAAGGAATCTGCAGCAATTGCAAGAAAGTTGGACATCCCTCCGAGCGCTGTTGGTATAAGTCTACAACATCAAAAAACGCAGCTTCGTCGTCACTCCAGCAGACCGTGAACAGCATCCAGAGCTCATCACCAAGCCAGAGGCAGCTGGAAATTGGTAATATAGTTCTTAATTGTTTGATTGATACAGGTGCCGAATGTTCCCTCGTCAAAAGTAAAATTGCTGGATCTATAAGGGGCAAACGTAGTGTTGAAATTGTTTCTTTAAAGGGATTTTCGGGTAACCTAATAACGTCAAATGAAGTAATCAATACTATAGCAAAACTTTGACGATGTAACATTTGAAGTAAAACTACATGTTGTGGACTATTTGAATCATGATGTTATCCTTGGAATCGATTCGTTACGTATACCGGGCTTAAAAATATCCATTTCAGACAATGGTGTTTCAATACATAGGGAAAAACACATATTTTCTTGTGATATTTCTCCGATTTCGTTCAGTTCATTAGATTCTGATCTTGAAAATATTCAGCCCCTCAAAATAATTCTTGATAAATACAAAGAGTCATTTAAACTTAATGAAACCAAACGAGTAAAAACAGGAAATCTTGTTATTAGACTTAAAGACCCTAACCGCATCGTTCCAAAGACGTCCTTATAGGCTAGCCCCTGTTGAAAGAGAAAAGGTCAGAAATATTATTGAAGATCTAAAATCCAAAGGCATAGTAAGAGAAAGCTGTTCTCCTTTTTCTAGTCCCATACTTTTAGTAAAAAGAAGAATGGAGATGATCGTCTCTGCGTTGACTTTCGAGAGCTCAACTCCAATACCATCCGCGATCATTACCCCTCCCATTAATTCAAGATCAAATAGACAAACTGGGAAATGCTCAATATTTCACAAGTTTAGACATGCAATCGGGATTCCATCAAATTCCTATTGATGAGAGTTCTATTGAAAAAACAGCATTTGTAACACCAGACGGACAATACGAGTATGTTACCATGCCATTTGGATTATGTAATGCACCTTCTGTTTATCAACGCGCTATAAATGCCGCTTTGGGTGATTATAGGGATAAAATAGCCCTAGTTTATATGGACGATATACTAATACCATCTGATAATGAACAAGAAGGACTTGACCGACTGGACTTAGTGCTCAAACGACTTTCTGAAGCAGGCTTCACTATCAATCCAACGAAGTGTAAATTTTTAAAACGCTCAGTAGAATATTTAGGTAATATTATTGAGAATGGCCAAGTAAAACCAAATCCCCAAAAAATTTCTGCTCTGAGAAATTCTGAGCCCCCTAAAAATTTGAGAACAACTTCGCCAATTTAATGGTCTCGCAAGCTACTTTCGGCGCTTCATTCCTAATTTTTCTTTGTTAATGGCACCATTATACAAGTTGACGAAAGAATGACGTTAAATTTGAATGGACTGAGAACCATGAAAAAATTAGACTTGATGTAATAAAATTTTTGACATCTGAACCCATTCTCTGTATATTTGACCCAGATTTACCAACAGAGGTTCACACTGATGCCAGTTCTAAGGGCCTTGGGGCAATGCTTATACAAGTAGACAATAATCGTAAAAAGTTGTAGAATATTTTAGCATGCGTACTACCGTTTCTGAAGAAAAATACCATTCGTATGAACTTGAAACATTAGCCGTAGTAAGAGCCCTAAAACACTTTAGACATTTTCTTTATGGTCGTAAATTTACCATTCATACAGATTGTAATGCCCTGAAAGCTTCTAGCACTAAAAAAGAATTAACCCCACGCGTTCACCGTTGGTGGGCATTTTTACAAAATTTTGACTTCGAAATTATTTATCGTAAGGGAGAACAAATGGCTCACGTAGACTTTTTGAGTAGAAATCTTCAAATCAACAATTTAACTAAGGATCCATCTTGGATGATTATAGAACAGGAAAGGGACCCTGAATTAGCTGAAATACGTAATGCAATTCAGAATAAAGACGATGTTGACAAAAAATATCGACTCAAAAATAATCTATTGATGATAACCATTCAAACACAAAACGGTACATCTCTCACTCGTACATTAGTACCAGATTCACTTGTGATACCACTAATCAATCGATATCATGACACTCTTATGCATGCAGGTTGGGAACGAACTTTAGAAAAAATCAGGAACAATTCTGGTTTAAACACATGACTAAAAGGGTTCGTAATTTTTGTGACAAATGCCTTCCATGTAAAATAGGGAAGGAGCATTCAGGCAAAAAACAAATATGCCTTCATCCTATAGATAAAAATGAATCACCTTTTCAAACTATCCACGTTGATTTAATGGGTAACTTGACTGGTTCTACGCGTAAAGCTTACGCCTTTGTTGCCATAGATGCTTTTACAAAATTTACTTTCATTCGATCTTTAAAAGATAAAAAGCTCAATTCTAATATTGAAATGTTTCCACGAATTAATCCACCTCTTTGGTACTCCATCTAGAATCATATCAGATCGAGAATCAGCTATAATGGGGTCTGAAATACAATCTTTTTTTAAAGAAGGCAATATAGAACACCATGCCATTGCGCGCGGAACTCCTCGAGCTAATGGACAAATCGAAAGAATGATGAGAACATTAAAAGACCATTTGGCCGTAATTGCCCAAAGTCAAGCTAGGGTTTGGATCACAAAACTTGGTGAATTACAATTAACAATCAATAGCACTAAATGTAAAGCCACTGGCTATTCCCCATTAGAGCTTTTGATAGGTAAACAAGCATCTGCTCCTGCAATCGAACAGATGAGTCTTTTATCTAATTCCATCGATAGAGACAAAATTCGTGCTAATGCCGTTATCAGAATGACCGAACAGTCAACTAAATGTAAAGAACGTTTTGATTCCAAATGTTCCAAAGTGAAATTGTTTCAGTTAGGAGATTTTGTACTTTGTAAAGACACACAATGGTCTAGCAATAAACTAGGTCCTAAATATCTTGGACCATATAAAATTGTAAAATTACTTGATCATGACCGATACGAGGTACAGAGTCTCCGTCCTGGTCAGAAAAATACTGTAATATCTCACGAACATGTAAGACCAGTGCCACATCCGAATCTAGAATGAACCGTGATAGCACATAATTATAAAAATAAAGGCACTTGACAAAACAAGCCTTAAAGTAGCCTCTGAGTTTTTCAGAATATCTTTGCAACTGGAACTTTTTTCAATACAAGCTTTAAGCCTCTGAGATCGATGAAACTTCCTTTTGCATTACTACTGAGTGAAACAAGCTATAGATAGGGCCTCTGAGTTTGTCAACTGAACCTAAATATGAAAGGCAAAATAATAAAGAAAATAAATAAAGACTAAACAGAATTGAAAGAAAAAGATCTATAATAATAAATATGGAATAGTTTGTAATGAAATAATGTATATTTTCAGATTAATACCAGCTCGAGCACGAGCTGTCTGTCAGTACGGCCGTGATAGCGCGGCTACAAACATTGTTAATTAATTTAAATTTAAATTACACAATTAATTTATTATTGATTACCAATTAATGTTGTTAATTATTGTTAAATAGAATTATTTAAATTGTAAACGACTCGTGCCTTGCACCTGCAACTTCCGTCAAAACAACACGTGTCACTTGTTTACAACTTTGCAGGTGCGGGACTCGTGCCTTGCACCTGCAACTTCCGTCAAAACAACACGTGTCACTTGTTTACAACTTTGCAGGTGCGGGTTGTAAACGGGGAGACTCGCATAAAAGTCGATGCAGCGCACGTGTCGATTCATTATTGTTTCTGAGCTCGAAGTGTTGAAGTCAAAATAAATTACCTATTAAAATAAGTCATCGTTTCACTGGAGCAATGCACCGTTCCCAGCGATCACCTTCCCCTATTATTGGGTTGCCTCGTGGAGATCCACCAACACCTCCCGCAAGAGGTTCAAGAGATTGTAACGTTCTAACATATATATAATAAAATACATAAACTAAGATAAATACATATGACAAATTTATATATATATATATATATATATATATATATATATAATGTATATAAATAAGTAAATATATCCATTGTAAAAACTATAATAGAAACAAGTTTGCAATGTATTTTTGCGAATTTATAACTAAAAGAAACAATATTGGCTAAAATGGAAATTGACAAAACATCTACCACAGCGTAGTGTTTTGTATCATCTACAGCTGGCTACGATGGTGCTACGAACTTCGTAGAGCTTCGTAGCACAGTGCTACGCGCACCTACATCGTAGCACAGATATCGTAGCCCAGAACGCTAACCGTAATAAAAGGTGAAGAGCTAAATAGTCAACTATTTCGTCTTTATTATTTACGAGGTAAACAGTGCTTTGCCAAACTTTTGACGCCTCGTCAATTAGTCTTTCTTTATTTATTATTATCTATGCCCGCGAATTCGGACCCGTGATAATTTCGGGATTCTAAATAACACTTAGTATTATAAGTATATTGACAAAAATATTTTTTGTGTCGATTAATGAGTACCATATAAAGTGATTTTAGGCGTTATCTTCCTATTCGTTGAAAAAAACTCTGTCCACATCTTGAATCAGCAAAAAATAAAGGTTTAACCTCAAGTTTACAAGTATATAGCGTGAGTGAATAACAATATAATATGAGTTAAATTACTTGAATATAGCATTTGAATTTAATTGCAATTAAATGTTAACTAATTTAAATAACCAAAATAAATAATAACTAAATTAAATGTTACCTAATTTAAGGCCAAAAAGTTTAACGCCAACCTCATACAAACCGAGATGTCTAGAAAAAGCAGAGACAATCAATTTATAAGACAAACCCGGGGGAAATCCAATCTCTTATCAGCAGCTTAATGCCTATTTATCGCTTATTTATCATCTCCTTCGCTGACGTTGGGAATTATCCCGATAACATCCTCCGTTTTAATTTTAATTCACTGCGAAGTTGAATATAAAGCCGTGCCAGCTATTTTTGCGTGGTTTTTGAAACGTATATATACGAACGTGTTTACGAATGGACGTACGGACTGAATTTGTTTTTAAAAGCAAATGCATTTTTATGGAATCTGTTTTAAATTCTATAAAAATTCAATTTTTCTAAGGAGTGCTTCATTTAATGCATATTTCTGACTCGTTATTTAAGGAAGTTAACACATTTTTAATAACATCCAATGTAATTTGATTAAAACTAACGTGAGAAATAGTTATAATGATTTTGAATACGGATACTCACGCGTGTTGTTAGCTGGAACCGCCGTATAGATTTCGACTTCATACGGAAGTCATTTTTCAAGGCGAGTTAGGACCGTCTTTCCGACGTGACAGACGGCCCAGTACTGTTCGCGTTAGCTGCGAGCAAGACGCGTGATTATCCGTGTTAAAAATCATTAGCATCCAATGTTTTAATCCTTTAACAACGAAGGAACCAATTGGGCCTTGCGTCTATTGTTAAATATTGATATCGAAAAAGCCGGTAAGTGAAGGATTAATCCAATACACAATAAGGTAAAATTAAAGATTTAAGCAGGAAAAGTAAATATACAGATTTAATAGATAATACGGAAGATAAGAATGGAAGTTCTGAAAACATTTTTGGGCGAGTTGGTATTGTACGACTTAAAATAGCTGACTTTGTTTTTGGGATATTAGCGAGTCTGTCAAAAAGTAAATAACAAAAATTGCACAGATTTTAAGTACGTTCCCCTGTAGAAATTTAGCGAATGTTTTTTAATTCACCCTGTACTTAAATTATTCCAGACTTTTTAAATCAAACAAAAGTCCACAATC
This sequence comes from Ephestia elutella, assembly GCA_018467065.1. Classification (NCBI taxonomy): domain Eukaryota; kingdom Metazoa; phylum Arthropoda; class Insecta; order Lepidoptera; family Pyralidae; genus Ephestia; species Ephestia elutella. The sequence continues at coordinate 19,554,072 of CM031573.1, read as the reverse complement.
CGAGAGGACTCTGATCACAGCATCGATAACTCATAACAGTAATTGAAGGAAGTGGCAATCGGGGGCTTCTGACGACTTTATGGCGACGGATTAACGGCCGAAAGGAATTAAATCCCCCTTTCGATCCCCTTCTCAATCAATACTTCGGCTGCCCCCTGAATGGAATGGTTGAAATGGTAACCTATTTGAACATTCCAGTTTTTATACAGTTGCATAGATATAGGGATATGTCGGCTGCTCAAAGTTGAAAACATGTACCTTATCATAAGGCCGATTTTTTACTTGATAGAGTTTTACAAAATAAAATCATTTGGTAAATATCGACCATATGATACGAGCAGGTAACCAGTTACTTCTTTTTAACTTTGAGCAGCCGGATTGTATCGCTGTCGGATACCGTATCTGTAAAGATATAGGTATCTCCAAATTACATACCAGAAAGTAGAGGTCACCTTAAACGTCTTAAAGAAAATTTACGTTTACAGTCAAGATATAAGTAACAAGATTTCTGCGTGATATATGACTATTTACAGTAGGCCTAATTTAATTATAGGTACTTCGCGATAAAAAACGTCTACCTACTTACTGTAGGAGAATTAATCTGTTAAGCGGTGGTCAAATACAGTGTAGTAATAAGCGAGTGGTCAGGAGACGTTCGCCTGAGTTCGAGACGTCCCAGGGTCAAATCCTACTCGTGCCTGACTCATGTATTGTATAGTTTTCATATAGCACCACTTATCGTGAGGAAACCTGCACTCTGGTTCAATAATTTATCAGCTAGTGTATGAAATAGAAAAGGCAATGTCAAAACCACTCCATTGATATAACAGTAATAGTTATGTATTTACGTTAAAGACTTGTGAGAGAGATACATTTTTGATTTGATTGCCAAGTACGTACACCGACATGCATAGCCTAAAAAGGAAGAAGTCATGTTATTCTAGACTTAACCCTGGCCGTGTACTTTATTTCATCGAAATCTGTTCGGTAGATATTGCATAAAAGAGCAACGAACATCCCCACCAACTTTTTTTATATACATCTACTATATTTAAGCATTAGTAGTGGCATTTAAAGGTCGAATTGGGCAATTAGCGATGTCACATGTCAATAATCCATCATTATTAGTTCTAATCTAATCATGATCACAGATGGTGTTGATTAGTTAATTGTTAATTCAAAGTTAACTTGAGGGCGTCAACTTTAACTACGACCGAACTTCACTCATCCATGTATGCCGCCCACGACAGTACCCCACAATACCCGAAACTGTGGGTTGTTGTGTGGGTGCAATTTGTGTATATTTAATTTGTAAATGTGAACCTTTGAATTAATTAATCGTTTAATCATTTATATCATAACAAAATTGCTATTTTGATAGACCTTTTAAAACATGTATTTTAACCTACACATAAAAAAAAAACTGGTAAATGAAATGTTTGTACATTGTATTTAAGAAAAAATGTATGAGGGGTTTTTAGAAAATATTTTTTTTAGAATCTGTATGTTTGTACGCGTCTCACGCAAAAACTACGATATTAAAAACTTCAAATCTAGCGTAAATTTTATCTTTTTATATGCTGCTTAAAACCTTAGTTACTAATAATAGTTATTTTCGTGCAGATGAACTTTAATAACAAGTACATTTCTTTTCTATGGGCAGAAAAAATTAACCATACCAGTTTAACAAATAAGATTGAAAAAAAAAGCATTTTTTATGGTTCAACAACTATGTAACTACTTACGGTTTAAAAAACATAAGAAGAAAAATTAAATGTTAATGTTAATTATACTATGAATATTATTAACCGAACTTATTCGTAATTTTTCTACGTGAAGAAACCCGTTTCAACAAACATCTTAAATGTACATATTATATTATGTGTGAAAAAATTTCTGTGTTGTTTATATCATTGTCAGGTATGACACTGTAATAACTACTGAACCTTTGTAATCTAAATTATGAATGATATCGTATATATAATTATATGGAAACTACCTATTTGTCTACTCTACATTCGGTGCTAGTGGCTACGAGCCTACGACCGCTACGCGGTGCTACGGACGTGCTACGCATGTGCTACGAGCCGCTACGAGTTGTTGGTACTTGCTACGAACTCTTGCCATCATAGAGTTATGGTTCTAATTACTAGGTATTTAGTAAAAAAGCTGACTAATATTCATTATTTTATATCATTTTCATAAATGCGATCAAATTTCTTGAAAAATCTTAAATAGCATTCACCAATACATTAGAAAAGAACCAATCGATAGTATCCATCCAAAAATACCCTACAAACACTAAATTGGCACGGGATTTGGTACACAATGCAGGTTGCATGTGCAGCGCCGGTCTACGGCAGAGTGAGCGAGACAGACAGATCCTCGGCCGGGGCGCGCGAGCGGGACAGCGGCTGCGGCAACCGAAAGCCCATCTACTAGCACCATCACTGATGGGGAACCACTGGCACTGGTCGGGTTGAAGCTAGGGTTGGATCCCAAGCGCACAAGCACAGGGTTGCTAATAGCGCTGATAATAACCATATCTGCGGGCGTGTCGTCGTCGGTTACATAAGACGGGAGCGTGGGCGCCGCTCGCGGACGGTTACCTCTCTCGCCATCGCGGCATGCTCGCCGGAGGCCGCGGGCGGCGCGTCTCACGCCGCCATCGTCGTGGGGCGAAGCCCGGGAACTCGCGTCGCGTCTCGCGGAGCACTTGGGCGACGCTGCCGCGTGGGCGGCGATCGATGCCGTCTCCGCGCCTGCGCCCCCGAACCTGCCCGACGGCGGCCGAAGGATCACGAACGGAGGTGCATCCGAATACGCCCTGACCCAGTTCGCGCGCACACTGACCTCGTTCCCGCCTTGTACAGCTCGGATGCGGTACATACAGCTTGGGAATATGGAGGGTGTAGAATGTATCGAGATTGATATTAAACCAACTAAAAAAGTGGAGGTGCCACCTATGTATCGTATAACTAATGAAATGAATAGGTACGAGTATTAAGCAGAAAATGTGCAGAGCAACTACGCTCTGCTGCCAGAAAATGTGCGCAGAGCGAATCCGGACAAACGAAGCGGCGGGAAGAATTCTGTACCGGAACTTCACCGGGAAAAAACCACCGGTAAAAAATAAGTACCGGGAAGAAATCTCCACGCGGCACCACGTTTGCCCGACTAAAACCTAAATAACTTAACGCAGTCTGCTACCACCGTAGCTTATGAAGGGAGCTACAGGGCCCTATATGATAACCTAACCTATAAATTAATTACACTTAAAAAACACTTACCAAGCTAAATCTTCTTTCTCTTCGGATCCAAATTTGAGTGTCTTCGGGAAGGGGGAATTCCTAATCACCCTACCTAACCCATGAGATCTCAATTCCCCAGGACAAATAAATAGATTTCTTCCCGTAGTTTCACTCGGGAACAGCCAGATGTGAACAGCCAGCCACGTTTCACCTCTCACAAGAAAAAGTCACCATGACGGGTACACAAACACAAATTCAATAGTTATTTAACAAACAGGAAATTCACAAACACAACTCAAGCTAATTAGCAATCAAAGAACGCGGAACCTCTCGCGTATTAAAAATCAAACCGATATCGCATAGGGCAATGGCGACCGTCCGCGAGCCATTCGCACGAGCAGCGTGAAAACCCCGAACGCCCTCTGGCGGCAGCAATGCGAAACGCCTGCGTTTAGTTTTACCCAATATATTACAAACATCCCCCGTCCCGGTCTGAGAAGCAGACCGCTAGCTTACTCTACGGGAAGGCGGGCGAGAGAGGTCACACCTCTCCTTAAAATCGAACCGTCGACCAACACCTCAGCCACACGCGGAGTGCCATCTCCGCCAAGAATCAAACGTAATATGCGAGCTCGTCGCCAAAGCAATGAGGGCAAATTTGCCTCTTTTAACAATACTAAATCACCCTCCCTGGGAGGCTCAGTCCTGTCTGTCCACTTCACTCTTTGCTGCAGCAAATGCAAATATTCAAGCGACCAGCGACGCCAAAAGTCCTGGCTCATTTGCTGCAACATTTGAAAACGCGACAACCGATATACGCGTTCATCCTTCCACGGGTATTCGGGCAGGGCATTCAACGGCCCTCCCACCAAAAAATGACCAGGGGTGAGAGCTTCCAAGTCATTTGGATCTGGAGATAGCGGACAGAGAGGACGAGAGTTGAGGACCGCCTCAACTTTACAAAACACTGTGGCCAACTCTTCAAAAGTTAGAGCCGTTTCTCCGATAATGCGGCGGAGGTGGGTCTTTGCGGATTTCACAGCCGCTTCAAAAATCCCTCCCCAATGGGGGCAACTTGGGGGACTAAACTTCCAGGTTATTCCCCTTTGGGCAGCAATTTGACTTAAACTAGTACAATTTTTATCAATAAACACGGAAACATCCTTAAGATAATTTACAGTTCCTTTATAGTTTGTGCCATTGTCAGACCTAATAAGGGAAGGTAGACCTCGACGCGAAACAAAGCGATCCAACGCGGCGACGAAGGCCTCCGTAGTCAGAGCCGATACCACCTCCAAATGGACAGCCTTGGTGGCCAAACAAACAAATACACACAAATAGCCCTTCACAATACGGGCATTACGAAAGGGAGAAGCCTTGATCGAAAAAGGACCGGCAAAATCGGTTCCAACGCCGTCAAACGGTCTCGAAGGTCGGATTCGATCAGCGGGCAAATCACCCATCTGTGGTTGCATCGTGGATGCCTTCAACCTATAACATGCAATACATCGAAACAGAACACTACGGATTGCTCTTCGGGCAGACAATATCCAAAATTCGCGTTGCAAAATAGCCAACAAAGCATTGCACCCAGCATGGGCGTTACGAATGTGTCGATCAGACACCAAAAGCTGCACCAAGGGTCCGCCCTTGGGCAACAACAGAGGATGGCGAGTCTCATATGGAAGATCCGCCTTCCGGAGCCTGCCTCCAACCCGAAGAAGCCCATCCGAGTCGATGTACGGGTTCAAACGAGCGACCGCGCCCTTCAACTTAGCGCGTCCGTCGCGCAAAATACGAAGCTCTGACTCAAACCGTCCGGTCTGCACGACACGGACCCAATGCAACAATGCGCTCCGGCGCTCTTCTGCACCTGCAATCGGCTCCAACCGCTTTGCCTGTGGGTTTCCACAATTATGTATGAAACGCTTAATCCAACTGGTGACACCCAGAAGCTTATCCAAGCTGCTATACCGAGCAAGTAGCCAATCCGGCTCCGACGTCGTCTCAGCGACTACAGCATGTAAGCACGGAGCCCAGTCAAATTCAAAGAAGGAACATCTGTCTGACAGACAGGCCAAGAAGTTTCTGATCCCATCAGCCACTCTGGACCCCACCAGAGCGGGTGTGACACCAATTCTGGTGCCGTACAACCTCGGGAGGCACAGTCCGCTGGGTTAAGCTCTCCCGGCACATGTCTCCATGTTATATCAATTCCGATATTCTGGATTTGGGAAACCCTGTTTCCAACAAAAACCTCCAAGGTATGTGGGGCCGCGCGCAACCATGCAAGCGCGACCTGGCTATCCGACCAGGCGAAGATGTCCCGTATCTCGACCGTGGCCGCCAGCTCACATGCAACGTGATGCAACAATTTAGAGAGAAGGTGAGCTCCACTCAACTCAAGCTTGGGAATAGTCAGCCTAGTCCTGATGGGGGCGACCTTGCTCTTCCCTAACAAAAGCGAGACATTGACCCGGCCCTCGGCGTCAACTGTCCGCATATAGACTGACGCGGCGTAGCCTCGCTCCGACGCGTCACAAAAGCCATGCAGGCTGGCTCGATATTTCCCGGGGGGCAATATTCGACGAGGCAAGGCAATCCGATTGACTTCCTTAATCGATGAAAACAACTCGAGCCAATCATCCAATGGAGGACCAAACAGCGGCTCGTCCCACGAGACGCTCAAAGTCCAAAGTCTCTGAAGAAGACACTTCGCAGAGAATATCACTGGACTGATCCAACCGCTTGGATCAAACATACGGGCTATTACGGACAACACCGTTCTCTTAGTCCAGACCTTTGGTATTTCCAAGTCCACTTGGAATGTAAAAATATCGGTTAGCGGCTGGTACTGCATGCCCAGCACCGCTATCCTGTTGGGATCATCCACATCCTCAAACAGGTGAGGGTTCTGTTGGTGATCCTCCGGGATCCACTTCTAGAACTTTTAGGCTCATTAGACAACCACTTACGTAGCTCGTAGCCACCTGTCTTCAAATATTTCAATCAATTCATCCCCGCAGTAGGAGGGCCTCCTCAATACTTTGGGCTCCGGTGCACACGTCATCAACATACAAGTCACGTGTACAGCACGGAAGCCTCAGCCGGGGGAAAGCGGATCCGTTCCCGCTCTGCCAATCTCAAGCAAATGATCTGATGGCGATATAGGGACTAGATTTCAAAACCATACGTGTTTGTGTTGAGAGTTCTATACACCGTCACAGGATCCTCAGGGCGCTCACGCCAGAGTATCAACTGGAATCGCCCTGTCCTCAGGATGTATGACTGTCTGGCGGAACATCATCCGGATATCCTGCACCAAAAACCACTTCTGATGTCTTCTAGAAAAGTTCAAGATGATGTCAATTATGTCCTGTGCCAGAGGCAACTACGCTCTGCTGCCAGAAAATGTGCGCAGAGCGAATCCGGACAAACGAAGCGGCGGGAAGAATCCTGTACCGGAACGTCACCGGGAAAAAACCACCGGTAAAAAATAAGTACCGGGAAGAAATCTCCACGCGGCACCACGTTTGCCCGACTAAAACCTAAATAACTTAACGCAGTCTGCTACCACCGTAGCTTATGAAGGGAGCTACAGGGCCCTATATGATAACCTAACCTATAAATTAATTACACTTAAAAAACACTTACCAAGCTAAATCTTTCTCTTTTCTCTTTCGGATCCAAACTTGGAAGTATCTTTCAGAAGGAAGGGGGAATTCCTAATCACCCTACCTAACCTCTTGAGATCTCAATTCCCCAGGACAAATAAATAGATTTCTTCCCGAAATCGGCTCTCGGCAACAGGTAGATGTGAGCGAGCAGCTACGCGTCACATCCCACAGGAGAAAGTCACAATGACGGGTACACAAACACAAAGTTCAATAGTTATTTAACAAACAGGAAATTCACAAACACAACTCAAGCTAATTAGCAATCAAAGAACGCGGAACCTCTCGCGTATTAAAAATCAAACCGATATCGCATAGCAATGGCGACCGTCCGCGAGCCATTCGCGCTAGCAGTGTGAAAACCCCGAACGCCCTCTGGCGGCAGCAATGCGAAACGCCTGCGTTTAGTTTTACCCAATATATTACAAACATCCCCTTCGTCCCGGTCTGAGAAGCAGACCGCTACGCTTACTCTTACGGAAGGCGGGCGAGAGAGGTCACACTCTCTCCTTAGAAATCGAACCGTCGACCAACACCTCAGCCACACGCGGAGTGCCATCTCCGCCAAGAATCAAACGTAATATGCGAGCTCGTCGCCAAAGCAATGGAGGGCAAATTTGCTCTCTTTTAACAATACTAAATCATCCCTCCCTGGGAGGCTCAGTCCTGTCTGTCCACTTCACCTTTTGCTGCAGCAAATGCAAATATTCAAGCGACCAGCGACGCCAAAAAGTCCTTGGCTCATTTGCTGCAACATTTGAAAACGCGACAACCGATATACGCGTTCATCCTTCCACGGGTATTCGGGCAGGGCATTCAACGGCCCTCCCACCAAAAAATGACCAGGGGTGAGAGCTTCCAAGTCATTTGGATCTTGAGATAGCGGACAGAGAGGACGAGAGTTGAGGACCGCCTCAACTTTACAAAACACTGTGGCCAGCTCTTCAAAAGTTAGAGCCGTTTCTCCGATAATGCGGCGGAGGTGGGTCTTTGCGGATTTCACAGCCGCTTCAAAAATCCCTCCCCAATGGGGGCAACTTGGGGGACTAAACTTCCAGGTTAGTTCCCTTGAGCAGCAATTTGACTTAAACTAGTAAGCAATTCCTTATCAATAAATACAGAAGAACATCCTTAAGATAATTTACAGTTCCCTTAGAGTTTGTGCCATTATCAGACCTAATAAGGGAAGGTAGACCTCGACGCGAAACAAAGCGATCCAACGCGGCGACGAAGGCCTCCGTAGTCAGAGCCGATACCACCTCCAAGTGGACCGCCTTGGTGGCCAAACAAACAAATACACACAAATAGCCCTTCACAATACGGGCATTACGAAAGGGAGAAGCCTTGATCGAAAAGGGACCGGCAAAATCGGTTCCAACGCCGTCAAACGGCCTCGAAGGTCGGATTCGATCAGCGGGCAAATCACCCATCCGTGGTTGCATCGTGGATGCCTTCAACCTATAACATACGCAATACATCGAAACAGGACACTACGGATTGCTCTTCGGGCAGACAAAATCCAAAACTCGCGTTGCAAAATAGCCAACAAAGCATTGCACCCAGCATGGGCGTTACGAATGTGTCGATCAGACACCAAAAGCTGCACCACCAAGGGTCCGCCCTTGGGCAACAACAGAGAATGGCGAGTCTCATATGGAAGATCCGCCCTCCGGAGCCTGCCTCCAACCCGAAGAAGCCCAGCCGAGTCGATGTACGGGTTCAAACGAGCGACCGCGCCCTTCAACTTAGCGCGTCCGTCGCGCAAAATACGAAGCTCTGACTCAAACCGTCCGGTCTGCACGACACGGACCCAATGCAACAATGCGCTCCGGCGCTCTTTCTGCACCTGCAAAATCGGTCTCCAACCGCTTTGCCTGTGGGTTTGGCTACAATTATGTATGAAACGCTTAATCCAACTGGTAACACTCTGTAGAAGCTTATCCAAGCTGCTATACCGATTTACAAGTAGCCAATCCGGCTCCGACGTCGTCTCAGCGACTACAGCATGTACACGGAGCCCAGTCAAACTCAAAGAAGTAACATCTGTCTGACAGACAGGCCAAGAAGTTTCTGGATCCCATCAGCCACTCTGGACCCCACCAGAGCGGGTGTGACACCAATTCCCTGCGCTGCCGTACAACCTCGAGGCACAGTCCGCTGGGTTAAGCTCTCCCGGCACATGTCTCCATGTTATATCAATTCCGATATCTCTGGATTTGGGAAACCCTGTTTCCAACAAAAACCTCCAAGGTATGTGGGGCCGCGCGCAACCATGCAAGCGCGACCTGGCTATCCGACCAGGCGAAGATGTCTCGTATCTCGACCGTGGCCGCCAGCTCACATGCAACGTGATGCAACAATTTAGAGAGAAGGTGAGCTCCACTCAACTCAAGCTTGGGAATAGTCAGCCTAGTCCTGATGGGGGCGACCTTGCTTTTCCCTAACAAAAGCGAGACATTGACCCGGCCATCGGCGTCAACTGTCCGCATATAGACTGACGCGGCGTAGCCTCGCTCCGACGCGTCACAAAAGCCATGCAGGCTGGCTCGATATTTCCTGGGGGCAATATTCGACGAGGCAAGGCAATCCGATTGACTTCCTTAATCGATGAAAACAACTCGAGCCAATCATCCAATGGAGGATCAAACAGCGGCTCGTCCCACGAGACGCCCAAAGTCCAAAGTCTCTGAAGAAGACACTTCGCAGAGAATATCACCGATCTGATCCAATCATTGGATCAAACATACGAGCCGACATGGACAACACCGTTCTCTTAGTCCAGACCTTTGGTATTTCCAAGTCCACTTGGAATGTAAAAATATCGGTTACAGGCTGGTACCGCATGCTCAGCACCGCTATCCTGTTGGGATTCATCCACATCCTCAAACAGGTGAGGGTTCTGTTGGTGATCCTCCGGGATCCCTTCTAGAACTTTAGGCTCATTAGACAACCACTTACGTAGCTCGTAGCCACCTGTCTTCAATATTTCAATCAATTCATCCCGCAGTAGGAGGGCCTCCTCAATACTTTGGGCTCCAGTGCACACGTCATCAACATACAAGTCACGTGACAGCACGGAAGCCCCACGGGGAAAGCGGATCCGTTCCCGCTCTGCCAATTCAAGCAATGATCTGATGGCGATATAGGGACTAGATTTCAAACCATACGTGTTTGTGTTGAGTTCATACACCGTCACAGGATCCTCAGGGCGCTCACGCCAGAGTATCAACTGGAATCGCCTGTCCTCAGGATGTATGACTGTCTGGCGGAACATCATCCGGATGTCCGCACCAAAAACCACTTGATGTCTTCTAAAGTTCAAGATGATGTCAATTATGTCCCTATGCAATTTGGGACCCGAATGCAAACATAGATTCAACGAAACTCCGTTCGAAGTGGGTGCGGACCCATCAAAGACAGTCCGCAACTTGCCCGTTGAGGCCTTCACCACCGCGTGGTGGGGCAAAAAATAATGCTCAGTTGAGCTCCAATCAACTCGAGCCGGAGACATGTGACCCAAATCCTCGTACTCGCGCATAAATTCAATATATTTATCGCGAAGTACGTGGTCACGCTGCATACGTCGCTCAATGGACAGCAGTCGTTTCTCCGCAAGCGCCCTACTTTGCCCTAGGCTAGGACGAGAGGCAACAAAGGGTAACCTAGTTACAAACCGACCGGAGGGCAACCTCTCCGTGGTCGATCGAAAAAGGGCTTCGCACTCAGCGTGTTCCGGATCCATCCTGGAACTCATAGGTGGCTCCTCGACCTCCCAAAACCTTTGCATGGTCTTGGCCAAGGACGCAGATGCGACAACCGGTGGCTCCTCCACGGTGCCATTATCAAACACAGGGCCCATCAGGGCGAAACCAAAGATAGTAGACACTGCCATCAGTGAAGACGAACCCAGAGCTTTCTGGGTACCCAACAAAATCCAACCCAATACGTCCGAGCCCAGGAGCAAGTCCACTGGGCCGGGATGAAAGACAAAGGGGTCGGCCAAATCCAGACCCGAAACCAAAGACAACACACCCGGCGGTATGTCTGTCGAGGGGTGCCAACCCGCAACGGTATCCATATTACCATAGCCGAAGCCGTGATCCCTACATTGTGGAGGACTTCATGAAGAAAAGGTGACAAGTGTCTGGCCCGTCAGACACTTCACTTGTGGCTGCCACCAACTCCAAGAAGTGGCACAGGCGAGTCTTCCACGACTAAACCTAACTGGTGTGCCACTCGAGTGGTAACCAAACTGCTTCTTGAGCCCCTGAGTCCAACAGAGCTTCAAATTAATGGCTTCCCCCGTATGACCCCATACGCGGACCACCGCGGTAGGGAGCAGAACCGTCCGCGGCTCTGTCCCAGCA
>CM031573.1:19450040-19542680 GCA_018467065.1 Ephestia elutella | reverse complement strand
GCAATTGTATCATCTGGCATTTAATTCAGAATGATCTGAAGTCTGCTTTCATAAGCTAAAGTCCGTTTCTAAGCCTGACGGAAAATCAGATAAGGACCTACCTAGGTTAATTTATCATTGAATAAAAAATATTTCCACATTTTCCATCGTGTTCTTTTATAAAATTGTTGACAACCACCCTAGCTCTATGTTGACAACACACGAACGTCAAAAAAAATGGTATAGGTACTTATAAATTTCTTGGATTTTCCTCATGTGATTAAGCTCATAAATAACCCGTTCTACACTCTCTTTATTTTGCGACCAGCGATTGCACTATTTAGATAACGGGCGATAGGTATGTACTATGCTATATGATTTACAGAGCTCCAGTGGATAACGAACTGTGAAATAAAAGTAAATGCCAGCTTGCCGTTCGTGTGTACTTGCAATTAGGCTACAAGTGCGGGATTGCAGGTTCCCGTTAGGCTGAGACTTCACTGAAGAGCGTGTCCCTCTTTTCCTTAAGGCGCTTTGGGCATGTACCCAGGTCTTAAGATGTGGGGGCTCCCCTTTGATCATTGCAAAGATCAGTTTTTTTTTTATCTGAAATTACATTCTTTATTTTCGACATAGGATGTAGTACAGTAGGCCATATAGAAAAGTTTACTTAATTACCACATTTTATGGCAGTATTTCGGGTGGTATACTTTTATTTGTGACCCCTTACAACATCGCTTATTGACGTCAATAATTTACTTATAGCCAAGTTTACTACCGCCTCCAAAATCCAAGTAAATAGAAGAAGAAAGCGAAGTAGAAGCGGCGCAACAAACTCCACCGCATCTTTATCTACAAGGACAATAATCTTTTCCTAACACCGCTCTCCTCTGTTCTCCTCTCTCCGTGAGCGGTGCGATGGGCACTTAGATAAACTATCTACCTGTTTATTAATAAGAGTACATTTCAATACGGTTCCTCGCTCCATTGAACAATCGCTGCTCACTGCTGTCGATTAGAGCCTATGATTAAATACTGATGAAAGCCTTAAACCACAGAAGTAATTTTTTTTTTTAATATAAGCAGAAGGAACACAAATTTCACACACACACTGATGATATTTGACAATATTTGCATCCTGTTCATGATAAGGACTGTCACATAACTCTGTCCCTTTCCTTCCTTAGCATTGCAATGTATTGCAACACGAACCACTACACTGAAAGATTTAAAATCCGAGCCGGTTTTTTCATGCGAAATGTTCTTAACTGTCATGTTTGTTGTGTTGTCATAGTTGTCATATATATTTAAAATTATTTTTTACTGTTTTGTGCTTTTAAACCCAATAGAAATGATAAAATGCAACGTGTACAATGTGTGGAAGTGATTTTTATAAAAATATTCCTGGAATATCGTTCCATCGGTAAGCAATTCATGTTTTTTGACGTGCCCAATGATAATATACAATTTCGTGTTATTTTTGAAAGAATAACCATTATTAGACTTTTGAATGCTATTTATCACCAATATCATTATTTATTTTATAAAGTAGTGTATTAATTATAACCATTTCATAAGAAATACTACAAGTAATTTAATAATTTCGTAAATAGCATAGATCATTTGACAGATCCAGTTTTGTTTACTATGGCTGGGCCGAATCAAGGCAAATATACGAATTTAGTACCTATTCTATAAAAATATCAGGAATTCTTTCTTGAAGATTAAAATGCACATTTTATAAAAATACTGACAGTGAATTTTATTTCAGGACAACGAAAATATGCCAGAAAATAATACCTCAAGAAAGAGAACTAGGTTATGGGGAGTATTTCTCTTACGTACTACGAGTACCAGGACAGTGAATGGACGCCAGCAACCATCAACATCATTGCAATGTTTCATTGCACGTGATTTTAAATAATTTAAAATAAATTTTATTTATTTAATGACTAGTATTTTTTCCCAAAAAGGGATAGAATTTCCCATTGTAAAAAGCTGATGCAGATCCGTCCGCATACCGCGCACGGCACAAGATTCAGCGTCTCAAAATTTTTGGTTTTGCTACACTGTACTGAATATAATTAATTATCTCAGATCCGACCCTGTAGTTTGTCGTTGTGTGAATAATAATCTTAGTGTGTGTTTTTGCCATGCAATTTCAAATGACATGTTCTGTCTGCTTACTATTATTATATGTCTGTGCCTTAAACTGACCGAATAAGAGGCTGTCCCACATCAAAACTTTATTTATATTGTGTGATTGTACAAAAACATAGATATCGACAAGTTTCAAAGCAGAAATTGATAAAATGAATCAGTATGATTTCTTTTCTCGGAAATAGAATCGGCTGTTGATCTCTCATCGTCTTTGCTTTCAAACCAAAATGCGTCGTATCGGGTAAATAAATTTACATAAAAAAGAAAACAAACATGTGTCAAGAGATGTTGTCATGTTATGTCAGTGCCAAAGTGTCAGCTGCCAGCTGCGCACGGCAATGGATTCAGCCGCAGTTTGTGTTGCGTGATTTTTATGAAAATAAAATTCTTTCACGCTAAGTATCTTGTGAAAGTAGCAATATTATTGTATGTTTTGATATTCTAGTGCATCAGCAATGTGACACCAACGAGTTTCATATGAAAAGTGTGCGGTTTGTGCGTTTGGAACGGCGACGGTACGGATGGAATGTCGCTGTATACAAAGTAAGTATGCTCTAATTTAAAATGTATGAATGCTTTGGCTTCACTTGTTACTTAAAGTTTGAGTAAATAGCAGTAATAGGCTGTGTATTGTGGTCCATCACGGCGTCTCCTCGTTGGCTTGTTTTCCTCGCCCACGCACATTCCGAAGGGCCTGTTTGGGACGAAACTTGGGCTATAATTAACCTAATTTGTCGGGACAGTTTTAGAATTATGCACATACATTTATGGATTTAGGCCTCTGTACAGGTCAGTAAATGTTATTGCCCCGTTTTTATGTGTTTCAAAGATGTTGTTATCATTTATGGTACCTATCAGTTGTAAAATATTTTGATGAACCATAACAAGTAGTTAGAATCTAAATGACATGCCTCATTCAGATTAATTTAATTTATAAAAGTTGCCCCTACATTGTGTTTGAAAACTTGGGATTCCTGAGATTAGCTTTGCAAACAGACATGCATATAATATTATGAGTGGAGATCATAATTCCAGCACATATTTACCTAAACTTTGATGAAGTCTGTAACATACTCTCTCTCACTCTCTCTGGCTATAAGTGTTTTAAATCTTATATAATCAGGAAAGATTCATAGTATTTAACAAATAAAATCTGAATATTATTACAGTGATGTCCATATAGGTAAATAAGATTTTAATACATTGATATTAAAATAAAACATAAAATATGATGCCATTTTATTGTACAAAGTTTTTGAGTTTCCAATTAAAAATATACTATAGTAAACTCTCATAAAATATTGAGAGATTCATAGTAAGTTACCAGTATTTCAGTTACGTACCAAGAAGAATGGTATTACTATTTAAAAATAATATTTTTATGGTTCCGTACCCTTTTTGTATATAATGATCATGTGCATGTATGTTTTACCCATTACTATTTATCTGATAGGCGTTGGACATGATGGTGGGGCGCATCAACCTGCGCGCGGCGCTGGGCGCGCTCTGCGTGCTCGCGATACTGCTCATGCTGTTCTGGAGCCGCTGCGGGGAGCTGTCCCACCGGCCCAGTGAGTAGATTGTACCAATAAATATATTACACCAAGATCAAGTACCCTACAGAATTGCTGTAAATTTCTGATTGAGATAAAAGTGCACCTTATTTAAAACTGATATCTTATTTTTTATTTTATTTTATTTATTTACATGGAAGACCAACAACTTTCTTAGATTCTATAGATAACAACTTAAAAATAGTCAATTACAGGTCCTCACATCTAGAAACGGACTAAAGTAACATTCAATTGTGATCTCAGAAAACCAGAATAAGGACAATAAAGAATATTAATTCTAAAAAATAAATAAAAAATAAGTTCTCTCTCTCTCACAGCGTTAAGATGGTAAACTAGTTATGTTTAATAAATTTATCTCACAAAATTATATAAATAGTTATTATATAATTACTCAAGAAATATTTATAAATAAATTAATGTCAGTTCCCCATATAGAAACTGATTAAGAGACTTCTTAGCCTTGGAAGGCTGGTGTGGAATAAGTCGAGATCAAGTTCATCTGCAATGTGGTTGAACCTATTGCCAGTTCGCCAGAGAAATGAGTTTTGCCTGTAATTCGTGCTAACAACACGAGTATAAATGAGCGGTCTGTATCTCAATATTCTGGGAGGAGCTAAGAAACCTATTCGTTCAAGCAGACCTATTCGTTTTATTATTTTCTTATAAGAATTAATTACAATAATTCACTTACTGAGAAAAACTAGTTACATATTTACAAAATGACCCAATGGTCATGTTTTTGTACAATAAAACATATAGCACCGTTACATATTGCAAAGTAAGTATGTTAAAAATATATATATTAGATGGGTAGCTGGCAGTTGAACTAATCAAGTAACGATATCTATACCGACTAATCGTCTTACGAGTATTTATGTTTTGACATTTAAGTATGTTATTCATGTTTTGTGTTTGTATATCTCTTTTCAATATCTGTCATTAAAGAACTACTTATTGGATATAAAAAAAACTTTTTTTAGCTACGGCTATCAGGAGTCCAAAATTTCAAGAGTGAAGCTGCGGCGCAGAGCTAATCCTAACTAATATTATAAATGCGAAAGTGAGTTTGTTTGTTTGTTTGTTACGCTTCACGCTTTATCTACTGAACCAATCTTCCTGAAATTTCGCATACACTTAGCTGGAAGTACGGAAAAGGACATAGGGTACCTTTCATCCCGGGAAAAAGCACAGTTCTCGTGGGAAATTCACGCGGGCGAAGCCGCCGGCAAAAGCTAGTTAAACATAAACTGAATAAATTATTTTTTAATGTGATAAAATTACAAATAAACATCATTTTTCTTGCTATTTCTTTGTAAATATTTGCTTATGTTATGACGTATCCCAAACGTACAATTATTTCCCCCCGGCAGTAGGCTCGGGCTCCAGCGGCCTGTCGGAGCGCCCCGCAGCCGACATCGCGTGCTCCATCAACGGCGAGTACTCCGTCGCCTGCAAGCGGGACCGGGACGAGGTCTATCTACCTTTCTCATTCATACACAAGTATTTTGAGGTAAGTGTGTCGGATTTCCTGTTCGCATTTGACTCTGTCAATGATAAATGCCTTTGCTACTGTTTAAGCCATTAATATAGTATATATTATTAGTAAATCTATGGTTTAAGCCATGTTTAAGCACTACTATTAAAAACCATTGAGACAAAATCATGACTTGATCTTAGCTGAATTTCTATGACCAAAATTATGAGTGTTCACATCAAACGATGTAAAAACAATAAACAACAAAAATAACAATATAAAAAAATTCGATATCGATATTTTATATTAAAACGAATATTTGCATTACTCTAAATTTATACTCTAGCTATTGCTCATGGCTTCGCCTACATAAATTTATTCACCGAAAACCCCATCCATCGATGAAAACCAAATATTACGAACAGATAGACATGGCGCAGCCTGAGACATTATTTTTTATTTTATAGGATAAAGTAGTAATGTAGTTAGTTGACTTTGTTTGACTTGACGTGCTATTAAAATATTTGCAATTCGAAATAACTCCCAAAATTTCCTATCCTAATAATACGCAGCCAAACCAATATAGTTAATAGGTGTCTAAATATAGTCCACTTAGTCCTATCAATGTTGCATGTACCGAATGCAAACAAGATAATGCATGTGGTCAGCAGATATAACATTTAGAGTACTGCGTTTTAGATTAACCTATAGTACTGACATCATCGTTATTTTAATGTGGCTTGTGTTTTGCATTTAACATCATCTTCTTGTCAAGTAAAAATGGCAAGAATCTTTATATTTTCCCTGACCAATTTATTATTATTATTGGCTATTTGGGGACGCCAGCGCGAGCACCAGACGGGTGAACAGTCCACTTATGCCGGGACCCCATTTCACCCAATTCCCCGAGACCTGTATAGTATTCCCTGACCAATCATGAGGCTGTGTTTACCCCGGAAGGGATACAGGCATTGGCAGATATATGAACGTGTGTAATATGACGAGTGAACTAATATGTAATATGCCTATAGGTATATTAGGTATATCAATCTATATGAAAGAGGCCTGGCTTTTTGATACATGTATCAACGCGGATACGAAACAACTGAACGTCGAAACTTGAATTTTTGCAGAGAGATATAAGGTATTTTGCAAATTCCATTAGAGATGATAGGGGTTAAAACCGCATTTACGCAGACGATGCCTCTGGCAGAAATCTTTGCTATTTTATTATCTTTTATTTACAAGCCCTACGGTAAAAGCTCATGATGATTATCAAAATTGCTTAAATCAATAACAAAACATTGCAGTTCCCAGTAAAACTCGGCAAACAGGAAACATAACATAAAATTAGTTCAGTGTACGTACATATGTTACATTTGCGTTCACCTTGTATCGTGTTTGTGCATACTGCATGTGGTAGTATTTGTTGTTAGGATCATAATATATAAGTATCTATTAAAGAGAAATGCAAGATAATTGTTCTATTATCTATAAAGAAATGATATAATAATTGTTTTGTGGTATTCCATAGAAATCATGCTCATTTTCGCCATAATTTTATTTTGATTCAAAAACTTTGTTCATTGTTTCAATTTTGGGCTCGAACATACATAATACTTAGGTGATAAAATTTACTATAAGTAAAACAAGTCGAGTTGCTTAATAACTTTGATAACTCTAGAACTGCTGTACTGATTTTAATGAAATTTGGTAAGGCATGAATATGGTAAGGCCTGACATAGGGTCTTTTTATCTCAAAATTCCAACAGGAGCGAATTCCTGTTGGTTATTTACATATCTCATGACATCAAAACTCTAAGCATCGCTTTGTATCCTTGTTGTAAATATAGAAAAATCAATTTGAACACGAAATTGGTGTAGACAATGAAGGCCATCGATATTTGTACCTATGTAAAAGTGAATGACGTCAATGAGTGATTTGGTGTATCATGTATGTAAATATGTATATGTACTACTCAACAGATGGTACCCGATGTTATCCTGCATAACAACATTTGTTTGTTATTTTGATTTATTTTTTATTCGATTTGCGCCGGGGGGTTTCCGTCCCATGGGAATGTTGGAATAAAACATTTTACCTATCTATGTCCTTATCATATCACCGAAATTTCAGAAATGGATAAAGCGTGAAGAGTTAAGAAGCAAACAGGTATACAAACTCACTTTCGCATTTATGATATTAGTTTTGATTGTTTGTGCCCTTGTGAATAAAATGTGTCAAATGGCGCAGCATAGAACACTTATTTCTGTATCCTATACTACGATATACACCTTGTACTAGGAGTACCTATGTCTGACGAAATAAATAAATGATTTATGGAAAAAAAAGTTTTTTTTATCAGGTATACGGCAAAATAACGGCGACGGATGGCGTGGAAAAATTCGAATGGTCCCACAGCTACAGCAAGATCTACCATCCGAAGAAGAAGTACGACCCTCGTGGCACCTTCACCACTTTCGAGAACTATAATGTGGAGGTCCGGGACAGGGTGAAATGTATCAGCGGGATTGAGGGGGTCCCTGTGTCCATCCAGTGGGAACCCAGGGGGTTTTTTTACGCAACCCAGATAGCTCAGTTCGGATTGGCGCATTACAGGTATGATATTTGAATCTATCATTATCATTTTAGCTGCAGGAAGTCCATTGCTGGACATAGGCCTCTTTGCGACCTTCGTCAGGTCATCCGACCATCTGGTGGGTGCGTTCGTATCCGTTAGTTCATAATGTGACGAGTTAGATTCGTTTATTGTAATTTTCCTAAATGTTAGATTATTATTTCTCTAATTTCATTAGTACGTGCTTACTATACCTACTTACTATACCTACGCCAGTATGTATGTTCATTACCGTGGATGGATGAGACGAGGGTCTTTCCACACGAAAAATAAAAGTATGTATGTTCATTAAAAGTACCGTCGGATGCGGCGTGAGACATCTTGCCCAAAACACTCTTGCTAATGGGAAAAGATTTGACACATCCGGTAAACAAATTATGTAATTTATACTCCGACGGAGTCGACTCACATAATTTGCAAATGCCAATGCCTGTATTGAAAAACTTTATCATATACTAGCCGCGCTCCGGTGCCTCGCTCCCATGGGAATTTCGGGTTAAAAAGTACCCTATGTGCTATTTCCGGTATTTTTCTACCCGTGTACCAAATTGCATCGAAATCCGTCCAGTAGATGTTGCGTGATTGAGTATCAAACATCCTCACAAACTCACATCTAAACTTTCGCATTTATAATATGGATTTTATTTTATCTCAGCAAAAACGTAACAGAACCGGAGCCAAGACGGAGGATACTGGATGACGGCGAGAAGTACGTGGGAGACTGGATTGTCAGTAAAGACGCGTACATGGCTCGCGACTTCGACACGGGGTTGCAGACCAACGTTATGCGGTTCTCGACCACTGACCACCCCGCCAGCCAGATCTGGCTGAAGGTAAAGTAATCGAATGAATGAATGAAAATCGCTTTATTTAAGTAGGCTTAAAAATAGCGCGAAGCTTACGCGAGCTGCAAGTTGGCGACGACTGGCGTGCTCTTGTGTTGAAGACCAAGACCCACTTTGGGTCACTGAGCCCGGATAGTAAGTAAGAAAACATTTCACTTTTAAATCGTTTTATACTTAATCTATGCCCCACTGCTGGGAAAAGTTCTCCCATAATTTCTTCCACTCCGTTTCTATGGCATTTTCTATGAGTTATTCCCAGTATTTTTCTTCACGTGTTCCAATTTAAAGACAGATACTTGCAAAATAAGAGATTTTGAATTTTCTCTAATTTTTTTATAGAATAGTAGCCAAACGAGCATGCTGATTGTTTACCATCAGGTCCATGGTCACCAGCGACCCTAGGTCACTGATGCGTTACCAACTTTTTTTATTTTCGTAGATATCTAAAATTGACCCTAATTGCTTGTACTGTAGGTGAACGTGTCCCAAGACTTCGTGCTCAGCCTAGACCTGGTGATGAAGAGGAACTCCTCGCTGAGCGTCGTGCTGCAGAACAAGGACAGGAAAGAAACAGTGTACCTGCATTATGTCACCTCTCTGGACCTTATCAAAGCTAAGGTCATAAGAGCTTCGGTGAGTATTTCAAACTAGCTTTTGCTTTCGACTTTTCCCGTGTGAATTTGGTTTTTCACCGATTTAACCCCTTGTGATGCAATTTCAAAAAAGCCAATTAGTAGAAAACTGTAATTTTGTAGAAGTTTTTTACATAGCGCAAGTACGAACTATTCAAGTACGAACTAATACCAATCAGTTTGCGTCCAATGTTATAGGTATACTTTGATATTTAGATTTAGAAAAAAAACAAGGACAGATTTCTGAATAAATGACTATTTATTTCAGATAATGTACAGTCTTTATGTTACTAGCATTTATAGCTGTTAGGAAAATCTAATCAAAATCAAACAGATTAAAATTCAAAGAAAAATCTATATTCCAAGAGAGTACTTGTCAATCTATACAAACCTACGTCACACTCCAGACACTATACAACACTTACAAATTAGTTACCTATACTACTACATAGGCAAATGACGTTGTACACGCGCAAATGTGCACGTGAAATTTTGTAGGGCTGCTTGCGTATCGTGGTTATCAATCACAATGGCTCGAAAAGTGCGTGATTACGCACAAGCCCTCGCACAAGTGTCAGTTATAGCTACACCGAAGTGCGGGGTGGGGTGTGGTATTTGAAATGAGTGCGGGGCGGTGAGTGGCCGTTCTGTACGTTAGTACCTACATTTTTCACTTATATCTTCTTCCACCCAAAGGTTGACTGGAAGAAATTGCATTTGCGATAAGCCCGCCTTTGCGCTCATTTATGTATTTTTGTCACTACTTTATGTATGTTCTTTTCTGCAAATTGTGCAATAAAGTGTCGATCTATCTATACATTATGACTTAAGGGCCATTTAGACGGTGCAAGTTTCTTGAACATAAAATAAAATAAAATAGCCATTTATTCTACTACCATGCCATATGTCTAATATTTGTCGTGTATAAAAAATAAAAAAAAATAAAAGTGTATGTTGGTGCGGGGTGCGCAGGGGTCTTCAGCTATTTGAAGCGAAGACGGGCAATATCCCTGCGCAGTGCGATTATACACGAACAATTACTTTAGAGAGAGCCGGATGTAGTGCTCAGGATAGAGCCTCGTACTTTTGAAGTACAAGGACCTCTTGTCTAGTAAGCCTTAGGTCCTGGGAGTCATGGGCAGGGTGATATCATTAATACAATATGGTTGGGATAGAATATAGCATTTTATTCCATAAACACACTAGCCGCTGAGGGCGGGCACATGTTATACTAATACCAAAATCTGATAAGTCTTTGCCGCAATTAAAAGTTAAAATTAACATAAACCAAATATAAGGTACCTGGCCAGGTCCGTACACAAACGTCTGTGCGCACTTAGAACGTTGTCCCGTTCACCGTTTTGTGATCCATTGGGTTCGAGCACTGGTGCTGGTCGCGTCCTCAAAGCGACGCGGCGCTCCTGCACGCTCCGTTGTATGCGAGATAGTAGACGCTGGCTGGACCTTCCGAGGTTTGCGCTGAGCCACTACGGGGACCTCGGATCGGAGGCGGCGACGCGGCCTTTGGAAATAAGGTTAGGATCCGTGTGTTGCACCTTGGGGTCGCCGACGACGGGGCCTGCGCCGTGGCATGCGGTCCACGGTCCGGGAGAACCGCACCCTCTGGTGATGGGAGGACACTCCAGGAAGCGCCAATTCATACGGCCGGGCGGGCACGTGGATATCAACAGCTCATCCTCCTGACAACTTCGTGGCGGCAAATATCCCCTGTGTCCTTGCGCGTATCGCGGATTTTAAAGCTAAAGGTTAAACTATAGTCCCATGACGGGGTGCCGAGGGCGGCGAAAGTGAAAAAAACCCAAAAAATTAATAATTGCTCAAACCATGTTACGTGTCGTGGCGGCCTATCCAGCAAGAGAGCGAATCGACTCCACTCGATTTGACATTTCGTCTTGTCACGCTCCTTTTCGCTTAATTCGGACGCACGTCAAACCAACCTTTAATATTCTTTAAAAGAACTAATGTTTAAATAAGGTATTTATTCGTTGAATATTATAATAATCTAAGTCGACGATATTAAAGGAGAATAATTAAAATTCTACAACAATCCTACCATGATTTCTTATTTTTTTATGATAAGAAAGGTTTGTTAGGACCCGAGACGGAACGTGTGTCACCAGCTGTCAATGTCAGACGTCCAACTCTGCAAATCTTGTTGACAGTCTAATTTAATCATAGAATGTTTTGTTATGAATGTTTAATTTTCGATATAATTCCGTAAGTACACAAAATCGCGTCGAGTTATTGCTACCAATGGTTTCGGCGTGACTCAAAGAACGTTTTAATGTGCGGGTCTCCCTATTTTCTTAATAAGTATTGTAAAAACAACATATGAAGTTTGTGTACCGGTGTGTCACTTTCCAATTCAATTTGTCTGGAAACTAATGGATTTGAATGCCTGCTATTGTGATGCGTCGAGAGCCTATCATGCAGGTAATACGCCATAGGAATAGTATCCCAATATATCAACTAATTCACCTAAAATATGACATGCAAAGTAGACCAGTTAGAAATTCAAAATAATTCTGTAGTTATCACTACAATACCCCCCTTTTCGGCAAAGAGGTTAAGTCGTACTTAGCCGAAACAGCCGGGGTAACCGGAGAAAACATTCACCTATCCTACGGCGATATATTTCTAAATATAAAACTATCAGCTATATATGAAACTAACTCATGCTATTTCATATATTAAACTAAAATGTATGTTCTAGAGTTCTAAAACTAACTCAATTTATGTTGAGTGTCAGGAATACAGCGTCTGGCCAGACCGCTGCAATTCCCCTGCATTAAAAAAATCATACTTGGATTTCTAATGAGGTAATCGCAAGTAGCATACTAATAATAAAGAATTATCTAAAGTAATATAGTTCTTACTTATGTATAATAAGAAAAACTATTTGAAATTTAATTAAGTATAGTAATCTAGCATTCCTACATAATTTACTAGTTAGTAATTAAATTGTAAACCTAATAAAGTCTTTAAACTAATGGAGAGCTCTCACATAAATTAACATTTAAAATGTATAGCCGTTGGGCTGACATTGTATAAGGAAAAAACTTATTTTCCTTTTTTTCTCAAAAATTAAGGAGTATTAATCCATATCCTTATGTTTACTCTGGCGCCTAGAGTGTGTAGTTACAAAAGAAATTGGTTTTCATGAAAACGCTTGACAAAAAAATTTCACATGTGAGTCATGTCATATGTGAAAAATGAGGCCTCTAATTGGTTATACCAATCCAAAATAACAAAGTTCAAGATAAGAAAGTTGCTAGCTAGGGGACACACCTTGTGAGACTTTTATTATGTCCTTGACATGATATTTTCCAACTTTACCGCAAACAACATCCGAATGCTTCCTGACAACCTTACATCACAAAGCGCGGTGCTAGTTTAGCGGAGAAGAAGTGAGCTGAACGACTGGTCATTTGAAGGTATTAACGAATTTGGAATGCCGCCTCTTTTCGACAACATGCCATCCGTCATTATCTCCCGACCTTTAGCTAACAAAAATGGTGTGTGCCCGGTGGCAACATTAATACTGCTATTCAAAGATAGCTACCACTAAATAAATCAAAAAATCAAAACATTTCAGTACTTTATGTTCTGAAGTATTCCGACTACGCCTAAAATCATCAATTCTAAGAAAAAAATCTGTGACGTCTGAGTCACCAGAAAATTTTAAATTCCACGACCTCAAATGGTCCTCCTTTAATATGTGAATAACGCGTCCGTCATCTTCCCTAGTCTCCGTAACATAGGTAGTCCTACCCATTGAGTTGGCTTGACGTACTAAACCGGGAGCTCCTAGTTGAGACAATGTGGGTTGTAACGCTTTAAGTGTGGAAGGGCCGGGTGGGTGGGTGTCAATTGCACCTCCCCGCGGTCGTGTATTAACAAATGAGGAAGTAGTAGTGGTAGGTGGTTTGTTTGCCTCCCCACTTACTTCGTGATATTGCTCTTCCCTTTCGCCGTCCGACATGTTGACAAAAATGTGAGGTTATATGTGTCAGGGTATGTAATAGGTTATAATAATTGATAAATTTCTAAATAGATACAGGTTACTCCCTGTCAATAAAAATAAATTAGCTCTCAAATTGAGATTAAATAGGAATTATGGCTGAGCGCTATGCTTTTTATTCATAGCGAAGCCCAAATAAAATATTAATTATTATATTATTAATTATAATATTATTTAGTAATATTATAATAATTACTATGAATTGTATTAAATGTATGCTTACAACCCTGTCGCATATAAACCTAACAAACACTAAAGTATAATAACTTTACAGTCAATGATATCACCAAAATTTCAAAATAACAAGTGAGCGAGTTTAAAAAATTTAAAAACTATTTTTTAGAAAAAACTGCCACTCTCACAGGACTCAAAGGCTCAAAAATATAGTAGTTCGGGCGCCATTGTCGTGTATAAAAAATAAAAAAAATAAAAAGTGTATGTTGGTGCGGGGTGCGCAGGGGTCTTCAGCTATTTGAAGCGAAGACGGGCAATATCCCTGCGCAGTGCGATTATACACGAACAATTACTTTAGAGAGAGCCGGATGTAGTGCTCAGGATAGAGCCTCGTACTTTTGAAGTACAAGGACCTCTTGTCTAGTAAGCCTTAGGTCCTGGGAGTCATGGGCAGGGTGATATCATTAATACAATATGGTTGGGATAGAATATAGCATTTTATTCCATAAACACACTAGCCGCTGAGGGCGGGCACATGTTATACTAATACCAAAATCTGATAAGTCTTTGCCGCAATTAAAAGTTAAAATTAACATAAACCAAATATAAGGTACCTGGCCAGGTCCGTACACACAACGTTCTGTGCGCACTTAGAACGTTGTCCCGTTCACCGTTTTGTGATCCATTGGGTTCGAGCACTGGTGCTGGTCGCGTCCTCAAAGCGACGCGGCGCTCCCTGCACGCTCCGTTGTATGCGAGATAGTAGACGCTGGCTGGACCTTCCGAGGTTTTGCGCTGAGCCACTACGGGGACCTCGGATCGGAGGCAGACGCGGCCTTTGGAAATAAGGTTAGGATCCGTGTGTTGCACCTTGGGGTCGCCGACGACGGGGCCTGCGCCGTGGCATGCGGTCCACGGTCCGGGAGAACCGCACCCTCTGGTGATGGGAGGACACTCAGGAAGCGCCAATTCATACGGCCGGGCGGGCACGTGGATATCAACAGCTCATCCTCCTGACAACTTCGTGGCGGCAAATATCCCCTGTGTCCTTGCGCGTATCGCGGATTTTAAAGCTAAAGGTTAAACTATAGTCCCATGACGGGGTGCCGAGGGCGGCGAAAGTGAAAAAAACCCAAAAAATTAATAATTGCTCAAACCATGTTACGTGTCGTGGCGGCCTATCCAGCAAGAGAGCGAATCGACTCCACTCGATTTGACATTTCGTCTTGTCACGCTCCTTTTCGCTCAATTCGGACGCACGTCAAACCAACCTTTAATATTCTTTAAAAGAACTAATGTTTAAATAAGGTATTTATTCGTTGAATATTATAATAATCTAAGTCGACGATATTAAAGGAGAATAATTAAAATTCTACAACAATCCTACCATGATTTCTTATTTTTTTATGATAAGAAAGGTTTGTTAGGACCCGAGACGGAACGTGTTTCACCAGCTGTCAATGTCAGACGTCCAACTCTGCAAATCTTGTTGACAGTCTAATTTAATCATAGAATGTTTTGTTATGAATGTTTAATTTTCGATATAATTCCGTAAGTACACAAAATCGCGTCGAGTTATTGCTACCAATGGTTTCGGCGTGACTCAAAGAACGTTTTAATGTGCGGGTCTCCCTATTTTCTTAATAAGTATTGTAAAAACAACATATGAAGTTTGTGTACCGGTGTGTCACTTTCCAATTCAATTTGTCTGGAAACTAATGGATTTGAATGCCTGCTATTGTGATGCGTCGAGAGCCTATCATGCAGGTAATACGCCATAGGAATAGTATCCCAATATATCAACTAATTCACCTAAAATATGACATGCAAAGTAGACCAGTTAGAAATTCAAAATAATTCTGTAGTTATCACTACATATTAAAAAGATTAATTAGTCAGTATATCTAATGCATAAGAATTATACATAACATGAACATATAAGAGTAATATTTGAATGCAATAATTGCAGTGCAAGAATTGACTTTTAATAATTGAAAGCAACTACGAGTATTTACATGGTGATATAAATAAAAAACTTAAATACAATTATTGAATGCAAATCTTGACATTCAATAATTGCCAATGTGTTCTGTTAACATGTATATAATTGTTTAGGTAATTATTGCATTCCATTTCTGAACCACAGATTTGTATGGGCACGTGCCTTTTTTTAGCGACTTGCTTCAAGAATTACACGTATTTGCGTTGTCAAATTTTTTATGCAAGAATTGAACGACAATTTCTGGCGTGTCTTGTTTATACCAAGAAAAGTTTTGAATCCAAACTTGCATACCAGTTCAAGAATGTTACGTGTTGTTTAGACTATGCAAGTAAATTATTGCTTCAATTTAATCGTATTCAACAGGCAAGAAACTTGTACCGTCTAAATGGCCCTTTATTATGTTTAAGGGCGAGCACATATACTACGGCGTGGGCGGCGAGCCCCGCTGGCGGCGGCTGACGCGCGACCTCATCGTGGACATGCAGAAGGGCTGGGCGCAGCTCGAGCGGCCCAAGCGGAAGGCACCCAGGAACAAGTTCATGGTATGCTGATGATTTTAAGATTCAATGGGTTTTTTCCAAGACCCAAATTTAAAAAAAATTGTTCCAGATGACTTCATAGGTGGCGCTTAGTAAAAGGCGAGACCATACAAAAAGCAAACATGCACGGGATGGCGTTTTTTTTTTTAATAAAACCTAATAAAAAATCATCTAAAAAGTATCAATATTGGGATTTGTGCAACTGTCAAACTGTTAGGTGAGTTTTTTTCTGTCTCTGGTTGACAATTAAAAGCGCACAATATAGATACAGCTATTATTACGACTCGGCTTTTAATAAAACGCCATCTGTTGAGACTTTTTTATACTGATTTTTTTTCTTAATTTAGCTGTCAGAAAATCGCCCATTGTTTTTATTTAAATATGCTTAAAACAGCACTACGCCAGTTTCCAGTGGGGTAGGCAGAGACTATGGTTTTCCACTTGCCACGATTCTTATTGATCTTTCTGGTTTTTATTTTAACCCCTTGTAATTCTTGTGGCAGTTACCACTTTTGGTTTAAACCCACTTTGCGTGATTTACAGATCGCGAGTATAATCCTAACCGGCGTGGGCGCCATAGACAATGTAACGGTGTCCTCAAGCGAGCACATGTCGCATTTCTTCGCGGCCGCAAGATGGCTGACGCGGAACCAGAGTGTCAAGTCTGGCGGGTGGCCCATACCCGTGCGCCGGCGCATCGCCTCCTTGGAGCTCAAGCCTGGCTGGTGAGAACATTTTAACAAATAGATAATTTTAACATATTAATTTTAGCACTTATACTATATATATTATAATTTAAAAAAAAATAAAATATAAATAAAACAGGTTCTTGAGTTATAAGTGGTAATGTGTTGAAGATATTTTGGTGTATGTATTATGTATATTTTAGATATAACTTTGTTTATGTAGTTCATGTTTTATGTTATGTATTTTCGTGTTCTTCTATTCTTTTTCTGATTTTTGCCTTACGCTTCCCTTCTTATTTCATTCAAATATTCCTTTCAAACACTTGGTAGAGAGAATCGACTATCAGATCTCGACTCTAAACGCCTCCTACGAAAATCCCGTCCCAAGCCTTCCTACACGTACACATACAACAACTTAGGTCAGTTGCACTGTGCGCCATGCAACCGGATCTTCAAAACCAAGTTTGGTTTTGCTAGCCATATCCGTTCCCACCTACGGAGATTACAAGATTCGCCGTTGACGGACACGTCAGGGAGGACATGATGACTGGAAGAAATCCCTTTTGGGATAAGTCCGCCATTGTACGCCTCTCTTTTTGTTTCACTATGTTTTGTATTTTTCTTGTGTGTATGTGCAATAAAGAGTTTACAAACAAACAAACAAACTCCACAGAAGACTCCACATTTTCATAGGTAGATAAAAACGTGCGTGTTTTGTTTAAATATGTACGTATGTCCTGACTTCGTGTTCGTCCACGTATTTATTCAAATTTGTCATTGCGGTAATAACTTTTTTCTACTTATGTTAAAACTAGCTGCGCCCCGGGGCTTCGCTCCCGTGAGAATTTCGGGTTGAAAAGTACCCTATGTGCTATTCCCGGTATTTTTCTACCCGTGTACCAAACTTCAAAATCTGTCCAGTGGATTTTGCGTGATTGAGTAACAAACATCCTCACAAACTCACATCCAAACATTCGCATTTATAAAATAAGTAGGATAGGATGTATTAGGCCTGTGGTGGGGCCCTAGAATAGCACCAACCCATCTCTTCCCGTGGGTGTCGTAAGAGGCGACTAAGGGATTTAAAACACCGGAGGATGGGCAGCAGCATCTGTCCGCGTACTATGCCATCACACTGCGATCGCCAACCCGCCTGCCAAGCGTGGCGATTACGGCAAACCCTCCATGGATGAAATCTTTGGAGGATCCTTGTCCAACAGTGGACGTTTTTCGGCTGAGAGAAGAAGGATAGGATAGGATGAAAAATGGGGAATGCTAACTTATGTAATCTGTCATACTTTATTAGCAGTAAACTCTCGATTGAACTTAAATAATAGAAAACATAATACACACATAATAATTATGTTTTGTGAGTACTTAATACAATTCCATCGACCTATTAGTCGTAAACGCACAATATGTGACATCAAATCGCATAAACCATTTAGTACGCTTGCCGCTACTATTAATTTTATTGATATATTTAATTGAACAACGGCCATTAGTACTAGATTGCCATGTTAATTAATTTAATAGGCGTATAATTTAATATTTATTAGTATAGATTTTTATAATTTCTCTACGATACTAATTTCGACCTTCTATTTCAAAATACCGTAAATGAAAGTACGGCAATTTATTTTTTAATTACACTAAATTAGCAGAAAGTACCATGACCTAAAAAAAGTTATCATGTCATATAAAAAAAGATAGATAGATATAACGTTTATTAACATCAAAAGGCACACAGAATACAGTTTATGACAGAAAAAAAACAAATACTTACATATCAAAAACATACCGTTTACAGTAATCATATATGCCGCAGTGATATGAAAGGGCAGTATCTTAGTGCACATTCTGCTTAGACAAAGGGCAGGGGGCAGGGCACTGGTTTTCTGATACCACCTGAGGGTACTCGGGCCAAATCATGTCATCGGGCCGAATCTATCATGGGGAGTGCTCTGAGGAATTGTTCGACGTAATACCTGCCGCAGAATTTCACTCAAGTACCATCCGTCACAGGTTGAAGTTTCATCCATACCATCTGGATGACTGGCTGTCAACCACCGTACGTTTTAAAAGCCATTTCTTGGCACGTACGACCAAACTGTGGAATCAACTTCCTGCGGCGGTGTTCCCGAACCGATACGACATTGGAACCTTCAAAAAACGAGTCTACATCCTCTTGAAAGGCCGGCAACACTCTTGTGATACCCCTGGTATTGCAGTTGTCCATGGGCAGCGGTAATCACTTACCATCAGGTGACGCGCTTGCTCGTTTGCCGCCCTATGTTATAAAAAAAAAACAAATTCCAAGACCTCACTCCAAGTCAAAGTTTATTATCGTCATATTCTTGTTTTTTAGTTAGTTGACGTCATAAAATTACTTAAAGCTAAGGTCAGGTACTCTGACTCACTCACTCATTATGTATGTCATTAAATTACAGAAACATTTTTATGTTAATAAATTCTTTTATTAATGTCGCTGTGTCACTAATAGTATAGCTACTACTGCCAATAATACTCGATGGTCAATATGGTCATGCAAATTGCTACATTTATCAATTGCATTGCTAATTGATTGCAACAGGCGTATAATTTTATTGCTGTCATTTGGCGCTGGCAATTCGATTTGATTGAATTGAGACAATAACGGAAACGATTATCATATTACACGATTGGGACGGACGAAGTACCGACAGTTATGTATATCATTGAAATCTGTTGCTTGCTAACTTAATTGTTTTTCTAGACAGCTTTTCCCGCGGTTTCGCACGCGTCTCTATACTTATTTTTACACTGGTTAATTAATATTATGTTTTTGTTGAAAAGAAGTGAAGTATTGAAACACAAGTTATCACAACTAATCTTCTACAGTAACTTTGTGGTGCTTCTTTTTTTGCATTACTTTTCTATTGTTAATTTTATTTATCATGTTAAAATGTTTTGGGGATTAAACTGACACGAGGACTTGTGATCAAACGTAAACTTAGAAGGAAACAATTTCAAAAGTTTGTTTTTAGGAGTCAGAAGAGAATTATTTTTTTATTATCATTATATAAGCGATCCATTGTAAATACAGATATGTATGTTATGCAGTGAGTAGCTTTATAATAAAGAAAAAAAAATTTTTTACTAATGGGATGGATGACCAAAAAATCTCGGGCTCTCCGTGCTTTCGAAGGCACCTTAAGCTGTTGGTCCCGACTGTATTCGCAGCCGTTAAAAGTCACCAACCCGCATTGGGCCCGCATGACCTATCCTCCATATCCGTCCTTAACGAAAGCCAGTAATACAACAGTATGATGATGAATGTTTACCATGATCATCAGGTACTCAGCGATGAGCCAAGGCCACGCAATCTCGGTACTGTCGCGCGCATACCACCGCAGCGGCGAGGTGGAGTACCTGCGAGCGGCCAAGCGTGCCATGCAGCTGCTGGACGTGCCCAGCCACATGGGGGGCGTCAAGGCTGTGTGGATGAACGAGTATGTCTGGTGAGTCATCATTGTATGGTGCAGTATCAAGCTATCTCAGTACCTGCGAGCGGCCAAGCGTGCCATGCAGCTGCTGGACGTGCCCAGCCACATGGGGGGCGTCAAGGCTGTGTGGATGAACGAGTATGTCTGGTGAGTCATCATTGTATGGTGCAGTATCAAGCTATCAGGAGAAGCCAAGGCCTAACATAGCTGTCTTGTCTATGTGGCTCAGTCAGTATGTGTGGAGAATCATCTATCAAGCACTGAGCTAAAAAACAGTTTTGCAATGTCCAAGGTTTTATGGTCGAATTTGACATTTACACCTCTTTTTTTTTTTAATTGACAGGTACGAGGAGTATCCAACAACACCATCGCTGTTCGTGCTGAACGGCTTCATATACACACTACTAGGTTTGTACGACCTCCACATCCTCGAGGGCAACTCTTCCAGGTCCCAAGCCAAGAAGATGTTTGACGACGGTATGACGTCACTCAAAACTTTACTACCCCTGTTTGACACCGGCAGCGGCAGTTTCTACGACCTTCGGCATGTAACTCTAGGTGTCAGCCCTAATATTGCTAGATGGGATTACCACGCGACGCATGTGAATCAATTATATCTGCTAGCTGGCCTAGATGGTGACCCTATATTGATAAACACGGCGAAACGCTGGGAAGGCTATATGCAAGGGAAACGCGCTGCGCATAATTGAACTGTCAGATGGCGCTTTTGTGATGACATTGACAGTTCTGACAGACTTCTGCGCGGGAAAGATTCGCATTTTGAATTTGATTCGAAATTGTCGAAAAAGGAGCGGCGAGCTGATATTTGCTCTAAATGGACAGTTTTAGTTTGAATCGAATTTGAATTTGAAGTGATTTTTGCTCTAAAATTGTGATGGTTTAAGTTCTCAGGATGAAACCTGGGAATTGAAAGTAAGGCTGAATCTTGAGGTTTCAAGATGATAACGAAAGGTCGAGTCTATGTACTTAACAGACTAACAAAATGTATAATAGTAGTTTAATTTAGGCCTTGGTTGGTACAATAATGTATTATTACCTACTGTTAGCAAAAGTGTTAAAAGACACCTGAACTTTTACAGGGCTTTGCCTAAAATCAAGCTATTTTATCTCTTTCCATAACCTGATTAATACCATCCGAAAGTATAATAAAACAGACTTTATTCCGATACTGTTAAAACTGATAATAAAGTGGCAGTTACATTGAAGTTTCTGTATATATATAGTTAGTATAATTTTTTAACACTCAAAATAAATTTGGGTTTATTTTACCCCTTTTTCCTAATTTGCACCTTTTAAAAACTACTAAGTAGCTTTGGATAATATTTATCCACTCCTTTCTCTTAAATATATACATATTTGTGTATGATATCTAGTGAAATGAAGACTTTATATTCATCGAATATTGTAATGCACAATAGCAACTGGTCTTGTTTTATTATTGTCATGTTTCTAACCAAGATCATAGGTACATTGTTTCTTTTCTCTTTGTGGTTAATACTTATGTGCTTAATGTACTGGATATTTATTGACTTTAACGCTACCAGGCATCACACCATTTGTACTTAATTACATAAGTAGTAGTAGTATTATTCGTTTAACGTATAAAGAAATATCATATCATTGTAAATACATAGGTTATTCTTTTTTTTAAACACTTTAAAATATATCTCTAACGGAATTAATTTATTACACGACTGACCAAAAAAAGGAGTGTTATGTTTTCAGGGTTCATGTATGTATGATAGTAAGTTTCTTTATTCCACCATAAGTCCTGTACGGCTGAAAATATTTTGATGTGAGAGGTATTTTTAGATTCCTTGCATTCTTCCGAGTGTCATAGGCTATGTAAATTGTCAGTCGTGTTTTTTATTTTTTAATAATAGCTTGTTTTTTATTATCTTGCCAGTAATCACGATTTATTATTGTTTTATTATTTGTATAACATTATTCGAAGAACACTTGTTACTTTTACTACAACATTGAAATTCGAGATTTTTATTTGTTATTCAGTTTTAATTTCAGACATAATCGGTTAGCGTTCTCATAACATGCCCAAGCCATTAAATTAATCGGAAATGTCTTGTTTTTTTCGTTATTGGTTAATACTGGTCAAATAAGCGTGGACCGCATGGAATTTTTTTTTTTTTATTTAATATGTAGTAATCTGTAGTTTTTAAGTGATGAGAGCACAAACATGCAGACAGAACAAATAATCTAAAAAATCATTTTCACTTCTGTTGGCCCTATACAATTTTGTACACATCTGATCTGTAGGGATCAGTTAAGTTTTATTATATGTAGAAATTATCCTGGCAGATGCTTTTCTAAGACTAATATTTTAACTAAACTTTTTTGCTACATCTGTCAATGTAGTAAAGATATAGAACTTAAAAAAAAACCCTAATCTGTCTTATATTAATGACAAATAACTAATTTATAACTAGAACCTTTATTAGCGAATACTTTCATTTTCATATGTCAATACATAACACAATCATGTATTTATATTATATCTATATACTATATATTTGGGTAAATCAAAGTTTTGTCATAAGTAATTTGAAAAATATACTAAAATTTATTTCGAATTTATGATCACTTTTAATTGTGTTAAATGTTATCACTATTACAGATTGAATTTTTTGCGACGTTTCCTATATGTAGATATTTTATTTTAATGTGCTTTAAAATTTTGACTATTCATTTATATAGTTTTATCTACTGTACCCACAAAAATCGGAATAATATTTAAGACAGAATAATTCTAGTTGTTCTAAATAATTCCGATTTTTGTAAATATACCTATATGTTGTGCCAATAACTTATCTGATTAATTATCTATGTAATGTTTGCACATTTGCCCCAAAAATAACAGCTTATTTTCCATAATATAACTATCTTACTTTTTTCTTGTCGAAAGGCTGTGAGCCGAAAGCACAAATATTATACAACATTTTCACGTCTTATTCATAGTATTTCAATGGCGCACAATACATAGAATGGACATTTTCCATTAGAGCCGGTCTCCTCAGAGCGGAGAGGAGAGGAGATGTTTTCAACCACCAATAAGACAGGACTTAGTATTGGATGATGTCATAATTCGAGGAATCCCTGAATACTTTTGGCTGTAATTCGAATACAAGGTACACAACCCTGTCTTACAAGCCGTGCATGTAATTTTTAAATTTTTAAAACACTATTAAGCTATTGGTTCTTAAAACACTTCTCTTCTCCGCTCTGGTGGCAGCCCTTAGTATTTTGTAGTGTTGTGACTTATCGAATTTTGTATCATTATTGATACGAGTCATGTCACTTGTAAAACGTATACATTACCATTATTAAGGTAATATTTATGTATCAAATTACTGGCTAAAAAGAGGCACAGTGGTGTAATGTAGAACAAAATATTTCACATCTTACTCTAAACTTGTTTCCTTTTTTTACTAAGCTGTACGCTTTTTTGTCTTGCGCCGTTCTCTACTGGCAACACACCTTATTCCATAGATAAAATCTATATTCATTTTTAGGAATTTATTTTCGATTTGTGAATAATTCGAAATAATGATATCCTATTTGTTAATTTATAAAATAACAAATATAAGATAATATAAAAACTGTACTTACAATAATACAGTGCTACAAAGTTCATAAATGACCGTGGCAAAAAAATTAACTAACGTCACTATCATAGAGTACAAAGAGAGATACCACGTATAGTGGCAACATCACCCACGTATATAATTATATTAAGATCGTTGTCGCACTGTATTCTACGCAGAATTAGAAATAATAGGGTTATAGAAGTATCATAGGTGCGTATTATTTTTTTTCGCGTCTGACAAAAGCCGCACAGAACTATAAAGCCCTCTCTCGCACTCGATCAACTCGGATTTCCGTTCTGGATTGGAATTTATAATTTCATACTGCTGTATACATATTCTTGTTCCTAGTAAGCGCCAGATATTTTCACATAAAGTTGGCACTTATATTTTGTCATATTTTTTCTAATTCTGTATCCTTTAAATGTATGCTTGTTTGGAAGGCAATCTCGAGTACAAAAATATATATTAATCTTATTGACAAGACTGTAGTCTGTACGTGTGAGTGTATGAGACGGTGAGACATTTTTCGCATATCATAGTACCCGCAATTATATTGTATCCAGGAGTTGTTTGTTTTCTGAATGCAAAGCAAAATGATCTTTATAGTAAAGTTGAATTGAATTCTTGATCTAGTAGTCAAAGTAATTTAATCATACAAATATCGGCCGAGTAGACATAGTGCTCTTCTTTCTTAAAACTCATGCTTTCTCTTTTTGACTAAAATAAACATAGTTAAGAAATTATAAATGATGAAAATGGCACATAATAATCGCTTCCTTACCTTACCTTACTGTTTTAATGTCATAGAAATAAAGACTAATTTGCTTTACATTTGCGAAACAAAGAAATCCTGGATAAAAGTCCTTTTATAGGTCTCTTAGAAACTATTAGTGAACATTCCAATATAAATGAGCTTATTAATAAGTAGTTATTGTAAATAGTTCGTTATAGCCTATTTTATTGTTTTGTTTTTGTTGATTTTTCTGTAACTGACGCGCGAGATACTGTTGTTTGATATGGAAAATATGGACTTGAAAATTATTGTTTTTTAGAGACTAGAAAAACCAAGGAGTGTTTAGAATGGAGAGTGCGTAGGCATATTGTCCGGTACAATCACAGTTCACCTATTTTTGCGGGAGGGGAACATACGGCAGTCGCTGTGATTGGCTCAAATAACCGCGAATTTTAAAAATCGTAAACTATAAGGACTTCACGCCAGAATGCCGGCCGCGTATTGGACGCGGAAACATGTGATCAGATTGCTTTTTCATATCGTTGGCGCGCGACTTCACCCCCGCATGCGTCCTCCATTCTAAATACTCCTTGAGAAGAACAATTAGGAGTGAAAGTATGTACCTTAAGGTGAACGCAGACTTGGCCGCACCGCAGTCGCCGCTTGGGGAATTCGGCCGTGTCAGGGACTGCGGCGACTGCGGTGCGTGTAGGAATGCGAGGTTACATATAACTTCTTATAAATAAATCGAATGCGGGGACTGCGGTGTGGCACAAGTCTGCGTTCACCTCTAAACACACGCGTCTATAAAGGATAAACAAAGTAATAAATAACTATCTGGATATCCCAGCGCACACCGGCGAAGAAACTGAGACGTTTACAATTTAAATTAAACCTTAAAATATATATCGTAAGATTGAAAATATCGTGGCATAAAAAAAAGAAACCGCGACTGCGATTCTTATGATGTAGGTATTAGGGTTTAATTTAAATTGTTAATTTCTCAGCATCTTCCCCGAGCCGGGTGTGCGCTGGACCCAAGGGTTCCTTCCTTTTGAGGTACGAAACCCTAAAACATACACCCTATCCATGGCGCAATACCATAATTTTTAAGTCCATAAAGCCCTTTTCTGTTTGTTTGTGGATAGCTGACTGATAGCTGTATACAAGAAAGCCTGTATCTATAACATGAGTAGTTGTAGAGTTAGCGAATGCACTTGTGGATGACAATAAATCGTCTCAAATTAAATATACGTTTTTTTTTTTTTATCACCTTGGAAAATTGTCTAGGTAGATTCAATCACTGCTTATAAGAGAAGAGTACCTAATCTCCATTTATTCTTAATTGTCCTATTATGTAAACAATCTTCACAGTACTTTATTTTTAATTTTGTTGAAAATAAATCAAATATTAGTTCTAACCTGAACATTCTAAAGTAAAACATTTATTAACCACGAAAGTAATTTCCTAAAAAGTATATTTTAATTTATATTGTTGTAAAATCATAAAAAGACATGGTTAGATTGTTTACATAATAGGACAATTATGAATAAACGGACTTTACTTATTAGTACTCCGTTTTGAGCCACGGGTACATCAACAAATGAATCGCCGCATTACAAAACGGCGCTGTTTTGTAATACGGCGGATTATACAATCCGACTACGACATACCGAATATCATTTTTATATGGATTATTCATTCGAGACAAGTGGGCACCGAGGGAGACACTGCCTTGCATTGCCCCGAAGGGATATTTCCCTATCATATAAATCCATATTTACGTGTCCCTTCAAATCCGCGTTTCCGAAACATGCAACATCTTCTGCTATTTTCTTCTATAAAAATAATCAATAATTTTATTTGTAAATATATTTGATTGGGATAATAAAACCATAATAATTTTATTTGTAAATATATTTGATTGGGATAATAAAACCATAATAATAGCCACAGTGTTCTTAAATGCATGCACACGAAAACACTATCCGGTAATTTTGACCATAGCAAACCATAGTGAGGCCTTTTCGAGGCAGGCAGGCCATATTAAATCAGATACGTAAGGCCGTAATTTTTTTTGCCTTTAAAAAATAGTACTGTCAATGTCAAATTGTGGGACCGTCAACAACAAGTGTCAAAAATGTGAAAAAGTCACGGAAATTATGTATTGTTCTCTGATTTTGTGATTTTTTGTTACTGTTTTGTATTATTTTTTACAAATCACGCTATCAAATGGTGCCAGATGATTGGGAATATCAAAACATTGATTAGAAGGGCCAATATCTTTTAGCCGATAAGTAAAATGGCTAGTGATTTACAAAATAATAGTATTCCGTTGTCGTCTCTTAGTTTTGAGTTTCGGAGTATATTATCCTGTTTAGATTCCAAAAAAATATTACCAAGTGATGGACCAGACAGGTTGCCAAGGTTTGTAGTGTTAATCAAAAATTTTATTATGAAAAATAAAACATTAATACCACAGGTCATCGAAATTGTTTTCCAAACCTCTACTTTATCTTTTTCCTATTGAATTCAGCAAATAAGACTCGGACCTAGTAGTAAACTATATTTATTCATAAAGAAAAATAATTCCGACAAACTCATTCCAATTTCAGGCTTCATTTAAGAGAAAATATTTTACTTCACCTTTCCATTTACATGTTTTCTATCAGTGGATATGAATTCTTTAGTAAATACCAAAGTTTCTTAGAATCTATTCATTATACAGACTATTAAACCTGATACTCCTATATAAAAGACTGGATTTAACTGCAGAGATTAAATCTCTGCGAGATCAGAATTATAAATTAACCTTTTGGACCATTAAGTTGATTTCCATAAAGGAATGATAAATTTTGTTGTCCCTCATGGTTTTGTATTATGTTATAATAATTTTGTTTCATTTCAGAGATTGGCGAGGTTTGACCTCACTACTGAACATATCAATAGAAAAAGTAGGAACTATAAGTGAACACCCCGAAAAGACGGGGAAAGTTCTCGACATATGGATACAGAGGAACGATGGGACCGCCACCCTCGGGAAACTGTTGGAATACCTGGAAAGACTGGACCGATTCGATTTGTATGATGATTTGCTAGATCTAGTTAAAAGAAGAAACCTCTCAGGTAATATGTTTTAACTTGATTTAAAGAAAATTCAAAATTATTTTATTTCTTACCACAATCTAACATTTACAGAAAAAAGTTTAAGGGTGAGAATAACAACAAGATTGTGAGAGACTGGTATCTGAACTAAGCAGAGCCTGTATCTCAGTACAAAAGCCTCTCCCCTCTAGATGTAAATTGACTAACTTTTTTCTATGAAAAGTGAAAACAGATTTGACAGTCTAATGATTTATAGTATAGTTAATTAGTGATTACAAAATAGTAACCACTCAATTAAACTCCATTTATTCTTACCAGTCCTATCATGTAAACAATCTTACCATGTCTTTTTATGATTTTACAACAATATAAATTAAAATAGACTTTTTAGTAAATAACTTTTGTGGTTAATAAATGTTTTACTTTAGAATGTTTAGGTTTGAACTAATATTTGATTTATTTCCAACAAAATTCATTAAAAAGTACTGTGAAGATTGTTTACATGATAGGACTGGTAAGAATAAATGGAGTTTAGATATTGTATTCATCAATTTATTCACTTACCTTACCTTTAACTGTAGCCTCCTGTTGTTAAAAAATATCATTCTATCTAGATATCTTCATCAAGTTTGTCTAAAAGGTGATTTTTATTATTTTAACTAAAATTTTAACAAAAATTACATATAATAACCTACTTAATTAAAACATATTAAAAATATAGACACTTTCATTAATAAAACTAACAATTAAAAAAAAATCTGTAAATATTAGATGTATTTATACCTTATCATGTTTAATTTGTAAGACTATTAAAAGAATATCAGTTGTAATGTTCTTGAATCATCATCAGTTAGCAGACTGGGATTCTAATTTAGTTCACCTCGAGTTGATTTAATTTATGAGTTACATTTTGGGAGTTAGCTGTGTTGGGTGTGGTTTTTCATTCTTTTTAAACAATTTGTGCTTTAAGAAAGTTGTTAAAATACAGAACTAATTGCAATGCTGGTTGCTTTCAATGTGGAAGCTGAAAGCATCGAAATTTGCTTTATTTCTTCAAAATGGCCTCAGTTTTCAAGTATGTTATTAGATAGTAATAATAGTATAGTAAGAATAGTATTTCCTTTCTGTTTAATTGATTAAAATTGTTCAATAAAAAGTATAGTAATTCTGTACTTAAAAGTATGATTACTATTTAATACAAGTATGATTTAGTATCATTTATATTATATTATGAACTATAACTAATGTTCAAACCTAAAAAAATAAACAATCATTTATTTCTAAATATTTACGATTGTTAAAACAGTGTATAATATATGTGTACCAATCTCTGGAATTGAATGAAGGCAATAAAGCATCTCAAAATTCCTATGGGAGTGCAGCCACGATTGGAAGCTAGATTCAATACATATTTATAAAATAAATTATTTCTTACTCCTCCTCACTCAAAAACACTGTAATAAGAAACAGTATTTTTGGGTATGGTAGGTTTGCATTATGTAGGGCACCATCAGATTTTTTTTAGTCCTGGTGTCTTCCCCCTTGAGACATCAGACCTTTGAAATTTATCCAGCAAAATTAATTCCAGCGTCGAACGCGAACCAAGTGGCGCTAATAAACAACAACCAGCAGCCTGCGGACGCTCACAACGAGCTGATCACATTCGAGGACCTGCAGGCGGGGTACCCCCAGTTCTACGATGCGTATGTGCTGTACGCCGCGGAGGACTCCAGCTTTGTACATGATCTCTTGAACCGGATGAGGGCAAAAGGGTTCAAGGTAA
This sequence comes from Ephestia elutella, assembly GCA_018467065.1. Lineage (NCBI taxonomy): Eukaryota > Metazoa > Arthropoda > Insecta > Lepidoptera > Pyralidae > Ephestia > Ephestia elutella. The sequence goes on along the minus strand of CM031573.1, from coordinate 19,513,204 downwards.
ATCTATTTCTGTTTTGCCTAGCCTTATCCCATTTTATTTGGGGATGGTTCTCTCGTCATTTGTCATAGTGCTCCACAATTGGGTCGTCACAGCGTCGAAAAATTATTTTCTCTAAATTTCATTATAATTAACGATATTGTATCCAGAGTCAGGTTTGGGAGAGAGCAGTTAAAGTTATATCTCTGGGGCCTCCACAAAAGAGGAATTAATTTATAATTATATCGATGGGTCAGCAACTTTTTCATCAATCTGTAAAACAATGATATATTATAAACTTGCGGCCACTGGTACTTGTACTATTATGTATTCTGTGCCACTGGGCTGATTTATTTTATTTTTGTATAAAATATTTATTTATTTAAAACTTTATTAAACAAAATATACGTCTGGTTAAAGGCGGACTCAACGCTAATAGCATTCAGGATAAACGGAAATTAAAAGTAAGCATGGGTGCACAAAGTGACTAAGTAAATAAATATCTTTGAAATGGAGGCAATTTCTACACTTGACAGAGATTTGTGGAGGGAGAAAGGAGAGTCTTTGCCCAGCAGAGCACCTCAACAGGCGATTTACAAAATTAAAATTGTACGTTTTTTTTTTTTATAACATAGGGCGGCAAACGAGCAAGCGGGTCACCTGATGGTAAGCGATCACCGCTACCCGTGGACTACTGCAACACCAGTTTTGTATAATTATCTTTTCCAGCTATGCACAATAAACGACCTGGTCCCCGGGCACCAGACCCCGTACGGGCCGGTCGCGCAGCTCATCGAGACGCGCTGCCAGCGCATCATCCTGGTGTACTCGCCGGAGTTCCTCAACAGTCCTGATAATAAGTTCTTCTCCGATCACGCCCAGGCCGTCGGTATTGGTGAGACTTCTTTTTTTATAGAATAGAAGGCACAACCTCGTTTGCCTTCTATTCTATAAAAAAAGATGAGCATAGAGTAGTAGGCAAACGAGCTTGCGGGTTGCCTGATGGTAAGCATAGAGTAGTAGGCAAACGAGCTTGCGGGTTGCCTGATGGTAAGCAATGATCGTAGTCCATGGACACCAGCGACCTTAAAATAACACTGATGCGTTGCAGACTTTTTTTGAAAGCGATAGGTTTTTTTTCTTATAGAGTACTAGCAGAGCCCCGAGGCTTAGCTCCCGTGAGCATTTCAGGATAAATTGAACCCTATGTGCTTTTCTCGGTATTTTTCTACCCGTATACGAAATTTCATCTAAATTCGTCGAATTTTGCGTGATGGAGTAACAAACATCCTCACATCCAAACTTTTAGCTAATCCTGTCTTAACGTAGCAAAAGAGAATATTGTTGAATATTGTTTTTTACAATATTCAACAAACCACTTATAACACAAAAGTAACAAAAAAATAAGAAGTCCGTCGAAAATACGATGGCCCTTGATTCTACAAATTACAAACGTAGATATGTCGTGCCTCAAAAGTCAAAGAATTGTAATAAAACATAGAAGTCTTACAGAGATCTTGTCACTGTATTTCAATTTCTTTGGCGCTTGAGACGCGACATCTACGTTTGTAATTAGTAGAATCAGCCTCCTGGTGCTATGGCAAAGCCAAAGCGCTAATTTTATTCCTTCCTTTCTAATCTAGGATAGATAGAGCTGTTCAGCACTTCAACTAAAATTAGCTTTTCCATAATAACAAGTGTTAGCGCCAAGCACCGACGTGGGCGTCGGGAGGCTTGGTATGCACCTTCGATGAGTAGTAGGTTTTAATAAAATGTACGTCTTGTTGTCTTTAAAATTAATCTAACTTATTACCAACTAAAATTAGCTTTTCCATGATAACAAGTTTAAAAAATGAATATGTAATTAATGACCAGAGTCGAAGAAGCGCAACATAATCCCGATCATCTACCGCGAGTGCCAGCTGCCGGCCAACCTGCGCTACTACCACAAGCTCAAGTACCAGCCGCTCGAGCTCTGGTACGACTTCTGGGAGAAGCTCAGCCGGTCTCTCGAAGGGCCCAGGTTCGAATCACTTTACTTAGTAATAGAAACCTAGCCTATTGTAACATTAGGGTATTTGACAGTATTAAAAATATGAGTAATTCTATAAATATCCTTAAAGACAATATTTTTCTTTAATTTTTGGATATTTTAATATGTCAAAAGTAGCAACGATTATGTTAATAAACTAATTATAAAGTAATTTGTTTCAAGCCCTTGACCACGTGATATGAAATGCACCGCCATTTTCAATGACGTAATTTAGGTGGTCAAATCAGTCAAGTGTCAATTCCATGTTCCGTATCGCACTGTAAAAGTTGCACCGTTATTTTAGTAAAATTGTGAGACTATTATCTGGACCCTTTATGCCATGCCATTAGCAACTTACATTGTTAATTAGTTTTGTCGCTCATATTAACATTTCAATTACATCGTATTCTATTGAAAATCTTGTTATGAAAACAAGGATATAATATTAGTGTACGTAAAACAGAATGGCTTTTAGTGACGAGTGCCCATAATACGTCACGGGGTTCTCATTGTAACGTATTGAGCTTTTAAGCGGTAATATGATTATTTTAAACTTTTTCATCGATTTTAAATGTAAATACTGAAAAATAATCAAAAATATATATATCGTTAGTTTTCTGATAACGTATTGAACAATTTTAGATAGGTTTTCAAAAACAGTCAAATACCCCCTTATACCTAGTGAATTTTATTTTCACCTATTTTACCTTCTTAGGGGTGGAATTTCCAAAATTCCTTTCGTAAGCATGCACTAATACGTTGCTAACCGCGTAGACGGCGGCGTGTCACCAATTATATTTTGGTCGGCAGCGATTCCGGCTAAGAACACGCGTGAGTATCCGTATTCAAATTTTTTTTTCGCCGAGGGTAGTGCGAAAGTACGGACGTGTTAAGCTGTAGCTCCCGATTTAAATTGTTTTTTTAAGGAGTTCCTTAAGATATCCCAGAAATGGGAACGAAATGTAACGGCTGTAATGCCGTCATATATGATATTCTTTACATGGAGTGTTCTCAAGAAACCTGCAAAAAGATGTACCACATAAAGTGTCTGGCTATAACAGCAGAGAAGTTTGGACGATTTACCTTGGAAGACAAGAAGAAATGGCAATGTCCAGAGTGTATTAGCTCAGCTCCAAAGACGGATAATTCCAATACACCGGTCCGAGGCACAGTTTTGAACAAAACATTTACACCCGGCTGCAGCTACGTTAACCTGGAACGCGGTAGTCGTCCCAATCCGAACGAGTCACTGGGAATGGATACAGAGAGTAGGATACTGGAGGAGATACGCGAGTTCCGACTCGAAGCTCTTAATAGGATGGATAAGCAGAGTGAGGAGTATCAATCGCTTAGTAATAGATTTGCCGTGCAAGAAATCGAACTAAGAGAAATAAAGGAAACGTTGAACATTAAGATCGATCTTTTAGAGAAAAAAGTACAAGAGCTAACTGATAGAAATAAACTGTTGGAAGAAGCTCTCAATGCAAAAACGCAACATAAGGAATCGTCGGAAGAACTAAAATCAGCGGCATCGTACGTCAATATAGTTAAAAAACGGCAGGTAGACGGTAATAAATCAGCAACGCAACATGGGGCCACGAAACCGGCGAGCGGGCAAGATGCGGAAATATTAGCCGTAAAAGACAAGAATGCCAAAAACTTAGGAAGCGCTCAAGAAGTGCTAAGGAAAGCGGAGAAGAAAGGCGAAGAAGAGTGGACTACAGTAACGAAAAAGAAAGTCCAGATACCCTACCGGCGAGGTAAAGAAAGGAGGATCTATAAATGCGACTGAAATAAAAGGTACAGAAAAGAAGAAATTCTTACATGTATGGCGATTAGATAAAGAAACTACAGAAGAAAGTTTGGAAAAACACGTCAGGGAATATATGTGGAAAAGAAATACAATTAAGCATAGAAAAAATAAAGCATAAAACAAAAAGGGATTACGCCTCATTTGTAATAGGTGTACCAGAAAGCAAATATAACAAGTTATGTGAAGCAGATAATTGGGCTATAAACATCGAGTATTGCGAGTGGATTTGGTTTCGTCGGCCGTCCAACTCAACACAAACTCCAAACTAGTACAATTGAGATATATTACCAAAACGTGAGAGGGCTACGAACAAAGTTAGACGAGTTTTATTCAAGCATATCATCTTCAGGCGCTGATTTGTTCGCAATTACGGAAACAAGTTGTAATGAATCCATTCATGACGCGGAACTAATACCACCAGGGTACACAATCATCAGATGCGACAGGACAGACGGGCGGAAACTCGGAGGCGCGTTTCTCGTGGCCGCACCGCAATACGAGATGCGTCGAGTGGAGAGCGACATAAACATTAATAATCACGGATTCGAGTTAGTGGCCGCTAACGTGTACCTACGGCAAAGATGTTTATTTTTCTCATGCGTCATTTATATTCCACCGGGTAGTAATGACAACGAGTATTTATTATTGTTTAAAATTATCGAACAGTTTTGTGATAAATATTCTAAAGTTTTAGTGATTGGAGATTTTAATTTGTACTCTTGTTCGTCATACATAAGGGACTATTACGAATATTTTGTTTCTTACTGTGAATTCACTCAGTGTAACAGTATAAGTAATAGTAAGGATCGTTTGTTAGATCTGGTACTCGTAACGCCCTTAGAGGTTATAAATGTGAGTGTTTGTGCAGCAAACGTGCCTTTGGTTCCCGTGGATGTTCAGCATCCGCCTCTGCAAATAAATGTAAGTGTTTGTCACAGCTCCTGCACCTACCGGGATGCGCCTTCAATTGATAACGATGACACACAAGTAAATTCTGGTTGGAATTTTTATAAAGCCGATTTTTCGTCATTGTATTCATTAATTGCAGACGTAGACTGGACGCCTATATACGTGTTTGTAATAAACTTGTTGATGTTTATTAAATCTAAGCATTGCATTGAGCGTGTGCTGTGCCGTGAATAGCAGGCCTTTGTTTTGCCTGCTGGCAACATTGCGCGGACGGCTTCCGGCCGTCGACATTCAGTGGTCCTTTGAACGCGCGCACACGAGGCCGTGTCGCAGGAAATATCGCGGTGATATAGCCACCATCTTGGGTTGTTGCATTTTGAAGTCGCGCGGCGTGGCGTTAATTTTGTTTGTAATAACTGATTTGAGTTATAATTGTGAGCTTCCTTTTGTTAAATAACTATTGAACGTTCGTGTTGGTGAAAAACCCTGTTATTGTGACTGTTTCTTGTGAGATGCGAAACGTGGCTGCCTGGGGACGCCGACATCTGTTGCCGAGCCAACTTCGGGAAGAAATCTATTTGTTTGTTCTGGGGAATTGAGATCTCGGGGTAGGTTTGGTGTTTAGGGACCGCATTCCCCCTTTCCGAAGACACTCAAGATTGGATCCGAAGAGCAGAAGATTAAGTTTGGTAAGTGACCCTTGGGTTTGTGGGTGGTTGTAGTTATTAAGTTAGGTTATTATATAGGGCCCTATAGCTCCCTTTATAAGCTATAGTGGTAGCAGACTGCGTATAGGTTAGGTTTTAGGCTCTAGTCGGACAGACGCAGTGCCGTATATAATCTTTACCGTCGGGTATCATCGGGCTTTTTGGGGACCTATAGGTCTCCACTTAAAATCTGGTCTTTTTCGGTGAAGAGGTTCACGGCGCTTCGTTTGTCCGGATTCTCTGCGCACATTTTCTGGCAGCAGAGCGTAGTTGTTCTGCACATTTTCTGGTAGCAGAGCGTAGTTTATCTACCCTCTATTTGTTCGTTTGTAAAAAATAATTAATTGTTTGTAAAAATTATTAGATTTTTCTTAGTTTGTTTGTATAAGAATATTTGTAACCTTTTTTGTATTTGTTTGCGGTTTGTACCGTGCGTTCCGGGTTTGTGCCATTCTCATACCTACCGCGGTTCTTCGTGTAGTTGTTTGATTTTGTTGTTTTTTATTTACCTTTTGTTATTTTTTGTTTGTGACTTGACGCGATGGCTAAGGTCTCCAATGCTAGGGCGACACTCGCCAACGAATTGAGATGGTTTGTGACGGCCGGAGGACTCCTGTCCCGGAAGGACAGGGAGGGCGCCATACTGCTAAGAGCGGATCACCTCCACTCACGATTGATTAGCGCGGAAGCGGCCATGGTGGTGCTTACCGAAGCCGAACTTGCCCCGGAGGTCTACGCAGGTCACATGGCGGACATGGACCAGATCTTGAGTCTGCACGATGATATCGCGGAGGCGGCGACCGCAATAAGGGCGAGACAGGCTGGCGGACCAGCCCCTCGCACACCTGTTAGACAGGAAGGACCAGCGGTTACTGGTCGGCTCCCCACCCTTCAGCTGTCCCACTTTGGGGGTAGGATGGAGGAGTGGGTGGCATATAAAAATATGTTTGAGTCCCTGGTCGTAGCACGACCAGGATTTGTCGAAGGCCCAGAAGATGGCCTACCTCCTCTCCACTCTTGAGGGTGAAGCGCGGTCGCTCATCCCAGCACCTCCGGAGTGGAGGACGACCAGTACGATACGGCAGGAGTTATTGCAACTCCCGCTACCAAAATTTACGTTTGTTAGCGGATGCGCACCCCGCACAGTTGATGGCCCTGCCCCAGCTCGCCAACAGGGCACAGTTGCGCCTGCAGTTGCTCACGCCCGTTACAGTGGCCTGTAACGCGCTCCGCACACTGGGGCTGCCGGTGGACCAATGGTCCTTTTTGCTGGTGCACATTGTATTGGGCAAATTACCCAATGACATCCGCTCGCGATTTGAGCGCGAGAATGCGGAACGGGATAGCACCACCCTACCAACATTCACTGACTGGGTGAAGTTTTTGGAGTTTGAGGCACGGGCTGCTGAGAATACCATGACGGACTCAGCGCCATCCAGAGCGCCTGAACGTAGGCCCTTGGAACCCTCATGGCGAGGGAAGCCCCAACAGGGACGGCAACCGCCACCGCGTGGAGCTGGTGTGCGGGTTGCACACACGGCAGCAGTCGCGGGGGGACGCGGACTGCCTGCAATGTGGCCGGATGGGCCACAGCCTGCTGCAATGCAGGGACTGGCAGAGACTGCCAGTACAAGATCGGCGCCGCATGGCAAGGCGGCATGAACTTTGCTTTTACTGTTTGGGCAGTCACTATGCACGTGACTGTCCCAGAGCCATACCATGCAGTGCATGCCGTGGGCTGCACCACGTGATGCTCTGCATGAACCGGAACGGGGATGGCCCCCGGTTCTTGAGGCAGGGGTCCCCTATGGGCGGGGGCGCTCCTGCGCGAAGCCCTCCACCATCGGACGGAGGACGCGGCTTCGCTCGTCGCACCCCCTCGGGAGGGGTCGCGTACCGGCGCGGGTCTTGGCGGACCGGGACCACGCGCCCCAAGGTCGTGGCCAGTATGTGGCTGGCCAGGCCCCGGATAGGGCCCCCATGGGCGGGGGCCCTAGATCGGACGTGAGAGTGGGGACACCCCTCCACGCGGGTTACCAATGCCCAACACATGCAGCCGCAGCGGTTTCTCCGCCGCTGCACGAGTACCCACGGCTGGAGTACCACCCGCCGTACCATATGTATGGCCGGGCCGCGGGTTATGCCCCCCTCAGATGGGGATGTGCACTCGCCCGCCATATTATCCGGGTTAGTGGCGCGCCCCTGGTTTGGAGAGAGTGGGGAGCCCGTAACTAGCTTGCTCCCTTGCTGGGACAGAGCCGCGGACGGTTCTGCTCCCTACCGCGGTGGTCCGCGTATGGGGTCGTGGGGGGGACGCCATTAATTTGAGAGCTCTGTTGGACTCAGGGGCTCAAAGCAGTTTGGTTACCACTCGAGTGGCACACCAGTTAGGTTTAGTCGTGGAAGACTCGCCTGTGCCACTTCTTGGAGTTGGTGGCATACAAGTGAAGTGTCTGACGGGCCAGACACTTGTCACCTTTTCTTCGCTGAAGTCCTCCACAATGAGGATCACGACTTCGGCTATGGTAATGGATACCATTGCGGGTTGGCACCCCTCGACAGACAGACCGCCGGGTGTGTTGTCTTTGGTTTCGGGTCTGGATTTGGCCGACCCCTTTGTCTTTCATCCCGGCCCAGTGGACTTGCTCCTGGGCTCGGACGTATTGGGTTGGATTTTGTTGGGTACCCAGAAAGCTCTGGGTTCGTCTTCACTGATGGCAGTGTCTACTATCTTTGGTTTCGCCCTGATGGGCCCTGTGTTTGATAATAGCACCGTGGAGGAGCCACCGGTCGTCGCATCAGCGTCCTTGGCCAAGACCATGCAAAGGTTTTGGGAGGTGGAGGAGCCACCTATGAGTTCCAGGGTGGATCCGGAACACGCTGAGTGCGAAGCCCTTTTTCGATCGACCACGGAGAGGTTGCCCTCCGGTCGGTTTGTAACTAGGTTACCCTTTGTTGCCTCTCGTCCTAGCCTAGGGCAAAGTAGGGCGCTTGCGGAGAAACGACTGCTGTCCATGGAGCGACGCATGCAGCGTGACCACGTACTTCGCGATAAATATATTGAATTTATGCGCGAGTACGAGGATTTGGGTCACATGTCTCCGGCTCGAGTTGATTGGAGCTCAACTGAGCATTATTTTTTGCCCCACCACGCGGTGGTGAAGGCCTCAACAGGCAAATTGAGGACCGTCTTCGATGGGTCCGCACCCACTTCGAACGGGGTTTCGTTGAATCTGTGTTTGCATTCGGGTCCCAAATTGCATAGGGACATAATTGACATCATCTTGAACTTTAGAAGACATCAAGTGGTTTTGGTGCGGACATCCGGATGATGTTCCGCCAGACAGTCATACATCCTGAGGACAGGCGATTCCAGTTGATACTCTGGCGTGAGCGCCCTGAGGATCCTGTGACGGTGTATGAACTCAACACAAACACGTATGGTTTGAAATCTAGTCCCTATATCGCCATCAGATCATTGCTTGAATTGGCAGAGCGGGAACGGATCCGCTTTCCCCGTGGGGCTTCCGTGCTGTCACGTGACTTGTATGTTGATGACGTGTGCACCGGAGCCCAAAGTATTGAGGAGGCCCTCCTACTGCGGGATGAATTGATTGAAATATTGAAGACAGGTGGCTACGAGCTACGTAAGTGGTTGTCTAATGAGCCTAAAGTTCTAGAAGGGATCCCGGAGGATCACCAACAGAACCCTCACCTGTTTGAGGATGTGGATGATCCCAACAGGATAGCGGTGCTGGGCATGCAGTACCAGCCGCTAACCGATATTTTTACATTCCAAGTGGACTTGGAAATACCAAAGGTCTGGACTAAGAAAACGGTGTTGTCCGTAATAGCCCGTATGTTTGATCCAAGCGGTTGGATCAGTCCAGTGATATTCTCTGCGAAGTGTCTTCTTCAGAGACTTTGGACTTTGGGCGTCTCGTGGGACGAGCCGCTGTTTGGTCCTCCATTGGATGATTGGCTCGAGTTGTTTTCATCGATTAAGGAAGTCAATCGGATTGCCTTGCCTCGTCGAATATTGCCCCCGGGAAATATCGAGCCAGCCTGCATGGCTTTTGTGACGCGTCAGGCGAGGCTACGCCGCGTCAGTCTATATGCGGACAGTTGACGCCGATGGCCGGGTCAATGTCTCGCTTTTGTTAGGGAAGAGCAAGGTCGCCCCCATCAGGACTAGGCTGACTATTCCCAAGCTTGAATTGAGTGGAGCTCACCTTCTCTCTAAATTGTTGCATCACGTTGCCTGTGAGCTGGCGACCACGGTCGAGATACGAGACATCTTCGCCTGGTCGGATAGCCAGGTCGCGCTTGCATGGTTGCGCGCGGCCCCACATACCTTGGAGGTTTTTGTGGGAAATCGGGTTTCCCAAATCCAGAATATCGGAATTGATATAACATGGAGACATGTGCCGGGAGAGCTTAACCCAGCGGACTGTGCTTCCCGAGGTTGTACGGCACCAGAATTGGTGTCACACCCGCTCTGGTGGGGTCCAGAGTGGCTGATGGGATCAGAAACTTCTTGGCCTGTCTGTCAGACAGATGTTACTTCTTTGAGTTTGACTGGGCTCCGTGTACATGCTGTAGTCGCTGAGACGACGTCGGAGCCGGATTGGCTACTTGCTCGGTATAGCAGCTTGGATAAGCTTCTGGGTGTTACCAGTTGGATTAAGCGTTTCATACATAATTGTAGAAACCCACAGGCAAAGCGGTTGGAGCCGATTGCAGGTGCAGAAGAGCGCCGGAGCGCATTGTTGCATTGGGTCCGTGTCGTGCAGACCGGACGGTTTGAGTCAGAGCTTCGTATCTTGCGCGACGGACGCGCTAAGTTGAAGGGCGCGGTCGCTCGTTTGAACCCGTACATCGACTCGGATGGGCTTCTTCGGGTTGGAGGCAGGCTCCGGAAGGCGGATCTTCCATATGAGACTCGCCATCCTCTGTTGTTGCCCAAGGGCGGACCCTTGGTGCAGCTTTTGGTGTCTGATCGACACATTCGTAACGCCCATGCTGGGTGCAATGCTTTGTTGGCTATTTTGCAACGCGAGTGTTGGATTTTGTCTGCCCGAAGAGCAATCCGTAGTGTCCTGTTTCGATGTATTGCATGTTATAGGTTGAAGGCATCCACGATGCAACCACAGATGGGTGATTTGCCCGCTGATCGAATCCGACCTTCGAGGCCGTTTGACGGCGTTGGAACCGATTTTGCCGGTCCCTTTTCGATCAAGGCTTCTCCCTTTCGTAATGCCCGTATTGTGAAGGGCTATTTGTGTGTATTTGTTTGTTTGGCCACCAAGGCTGTCCATTTGGCGGTGGTATCAGCTCTGACTACGGAGGCCTTCGTCGCCGCGTTGGATCGCTTTGTTTCGCGTCGAGGTCTACCTTCCCTTATTAGGTCTGATAATGGCACAAACTATAAAGGGAACTGTAAATTATCTTAAGGATGTTTCTGTGTTTATTGATAAAAATTGTACTAGTTTAAGTCAAATTGCTGCCCAAAGGGGAATAACCTGGAAGTTTAGTCCCCCAAGTTGCCCCCATTGGGGAGGGATTTTTGAAGCGGCTGTGAAATCCGCAAAAACCCACCTCCGCCGCATTATCGGAGAAACGGCTCTAACTTTTGAAAAGCTGGCCACAGTGTTTGTAAAGTTGAGGCGGTCCTCAACTCTCGTCCTCTCTGTCCGCTATCTCCAGATCCAAATGACTTGGAAGCTCTCACCCCTGGTCATTTTTTGGTGGGAGGGCCTTTGAATGCCCTGCCCGAATACCCGTGGAAGGACGAACGCGTATATCGGTTGTCGCGTTTTCAAATGTTGCAGCAAATGAGCCAGGACTTTTGGCGTCGCTGGTCGCTTGAATATTTGCATTTGCTGCAGCAAAGAGTGAAGTGGACAGACAGGACTGAGCCTCCCAGGGAGGGTGATTTAGTATTGTTAAAAGAGGCAAATTTGCCCTCATTGCTTTGGCGACGAGCTCGCATATTACGTTTGATTCTTGGCGGAGATGGCACTCCGCGTGTGGCTGAGGTGTTAGTCGACGGTTCGATTTTAAGGAGAGCTGTGACCTCTCTCGCCCGCCTTCCCGTAGAGTAAGCTAGCGGTCTGCTTCTCAGACCGGGACGGGGATGTTTGTAATAAACTTGTTGATGTTTATTAAATCTAAGCATTGCATTGAGCGTGTGCTGTGCCGTGAATAGCAGGCCTTTGTTTTGCCTGCTGGCAACATTGCGCGGACGGCTTCCGGCCGTCGACATTCAGTGGTCCTTTGAACGCGCGCACACGAGGCCGTGTCGCAGGAAATATCGCGGTGATATAGCCACCATCTTGGGTTGTTGCATTTTGAAGTCGCGCGGCGTGGCGTTAATTTTGTTTGTAATAACTGATTTGAGTTATAATTGTGAGCTTCCTTTTGTTAAATAACTATTGAACGTTCGTGTTGGTGAAAAACCCTGTTATTGTGACTGTTTCTTGTGAGATGCGAAACGTGGCTGCCTGGGGACGCCGACATCTGTTGCCGAGCCAACTTCGGGAAGAAATCTATTTGTTTGTTCTGGGGAATTGAGATCTCGGGGTAGGTTTGGTGTTTAGGGACCGCATTCCCCCTTTCCGAAGACACTCAAGATTGGATCCGAAGAGCAGAAGATTAAGTTTGGTAAGTGACCCTTGGGTTTGTGGGTGGTTGTAGTTATTAAGTTAGGTTATTATATAGGGCCCTATAGCTCCCTTTATAAGCTATAGTGGTAGCAGACTGCGTATAGGTTAGGTTTTAGGCTCTAGTCGGACAGACGCAGTGCCGTATATAATCTTTACCGTCGGGTATCATCGGGCTTTTTTGGGGACCTATAGGTCTCCACTTAAAATCTGGTCTTTTTCGGTGAAGAGGTTCACGGCGCTTCGTTTGTCCGGATTCTCTGCGCACATTTTCTGGCAGCAGAGCGTAGTTGTTCTGCACAATACGAGTTAGACTTAGAGACTAGTTTGGATTATTTTTATGAGACAATAAACTCAATCATAGATAAATGCGTACCCAAAAAGAAAAAAAAATATATTGACCAAAGATATGTGTATCCGGAATGGTACACGTCTGACGTAATTAATTGCTTAAAGCAAAAAGCATACCTGCACAAATGTTATAAAAAAAGTAAATCGTGCACTGATTACCAAAAGTTTTCAGATTATAGGAAATCATTAAAACAAATGATAAAACTTGCAAAGGAACAGTACCAGCAACGGGTACAAAGTCAACTGGTGGACGATCCTAGGTCATTCTGGAACTATGTCAATTCCAAAAAAGCTATCAGAAGTGGACAAAAGATTGTCAGGGACGGGGTAGTGCTAACTAATAAACAGTGTGTCGCGGAATTCGCAGATTACTTTGAGTCGGTATACAGTCCGACAAAAGCGACACTTGACGTAAGCGCGGCTATCAACTTGGCAGGCAGTGAAGGCGGAGCCTCTCGCGTTCACATCGAACGGTTACAATTAGATGATGTGCTAGGTGCTCTTCAACGCCTTAAACCAAAAAATCTGCAGGACCAGATGGCATCCCTCCGTATATTTTCAGGGATTGTAGAACAGTTTTAGCTGGGCCGCTGTTGCATATTTATAATGCTTGTCTAAAAGCGGCGGTGTTCCCGGATCGTTGGAAGATAACTCGAGTAGTTCCGGTGCCAAAAGGTCAAGCTGGTAAGGATATTGAAGGTCATAGACCGGTGGCAGTGCTTTCAACACCGGCTAAAGTTTTTGAGTCCTCTTTAAACGACAATATATTTCCACAAGTAAGCGCCCAGTTGTCTAACGCGCAGCATGGCTTTAGACCGGCAAAAAGTACTGCCACTAATCTTGCTAGTCATATGACCTACATAGTACCAGCAGTGGACAGTGGGGGGCAGGCAGATACGGCTTACTTCGACTACAGAAAAGCGTTCGACTTAATAGATAATGACAGGTTGCTAATGAAGTTTGCACGGTTTGGCTTCACCCCACACTTGCTACAATTTTTTGCAAGTTATCTAAGTGACAGACAGCAATATGTGGAGTACGCAGGGCACTCCTCGAGGTCGTATTTCACGAGATCAGGAGTGAGTCAGGGCAGCAATCTTGGCCCATTACAGTTCGTCCTGATGATTAACGATTTGCCTCAGGTGGTGCAGGACGCCACATGCTTGCTGTTCGCGGACGACCTTAAACTGACCATGAAAATTGCGACCCCGGACGACTGTGTGCTTCTACAGAGAGACATTGATAGGGTATTAAATTGGAGTCATGAAAACCTTTTGCAATTTAATACCTCAAAATGCGTAATAATGTCGTTTTCAAGAGCTCGCTCCCCCATTCAATATGATTATAGTATTGGTGGGACAGTTCTGAATAGGGTTAATGAGGTTAAGGACTTAGGTGTTACTTTCACCACTGACTTAAATTTCAGAGCACATATTACAAATATATGTAAGAAAGCTTTTAAAAATTTGGGTTTTGTACTACGTTCAGTTAGGCATTTTACAAGCATTCAAGCGATTATAACGCTATATAATGCGCTGGTACGTAGTCAGCTGGAGGTGAACTCAATGGTCTGGGATCCGCATGAAGCGAAGTATAGTCTTATGTTAGAAAGAATTCAAAACAAATTTGTGAGATTTTTGTACATGAGACTATATGGAGTATACCCATTCTACCCCTTAATGTATCCAACTTTGTTTATTTTGGGCATGGTGGGGTACAATGAGCTGAAAGTTCGGAGGAGTTTGACTCTCGTTTCCTATTTATTTAAGATACTAAGAGGTAGAATGGATCATGCGGATGTATTGGCGCAGATCGGGCTGTATGTGCCAAACAGGTACGTGCGACGCCGTCACCGACCCCCCCTGCTAGCGGTGCCGCTCGCGCGGACCAATCTGCTGCGGAAGGCTCCTCTGACGCGGGCGCTGCGCACACTCAACCTCATAGCTAATGAGATAGATTTGTTTTATTGCTCGTTGAGTGAATTCACACGAGTAGGGTTATCCATTATATGTTACAGGATGTAAATATTAATAATAAGCTGCACTATCGCATTAGGCTAACCTGTCATGATAGCTGTAAGTTGTGAATAAATAAATAAATAAATAAATAAATAAATCATACTCAAAGTTGGCTACGTTCAGCTGGATGTAGAAACTAGGAATTAAGTAAAAAAGACAAAATAAGACAATGACTGATTGGGATAGGCTTGTGCGTTTCTTATGGATGGATAAGGATGGGCCACATGACCCACCACTCGGGCCCTAGGATTGGTGGGTTAGCTTTTAATCTTTTTAATTATATCGGAAATTGACTAGTGACAAAGACCAATAAACATAATATGGATTAGGAGGATAGACCGTATACGCGGGCCCATAACTGTTAGCCATGAAGTTGGTGTGTGTGCGCGACTCATATTACTTAAGAGACTCTATACCATGAGCTATGGACTTCAGTTGTCATCGGTTCTCTGTAGCGTGCGAGACGTTTTTGTGTATTATATTTAATTATACAAAGTTGTCGGAACATTTTGTGTCTATTATTATTTTTGCTATAGTTCAGAAGCAAGAATTGGTAGGTTAGCTTTTGATTTTTGATTTTGTTTTGATCTTTTAAAATTAAAGCGAAATTGAATACTGACACCAATAAACATACGAATTTTATTTTATGTTCATCACCTCATTGTAATCTTCCAGGACTATAGTGCGGTCGTCCCAATCAGCGGTGAACATCACCGAGCTGATCTCCGACAAGGCGCCGGTGAACAACGGCTACTTGATGAACAACTCACACAACCATCTCACCGTCAGTCGGACTACTGTTAGTGATATCCCTACAGATAAGGTAAAGTTTGCGGCAAGCCATCAGACTAAATTTGCACACTGTTTCAACGGTTGAACATTGCTGCTCTGTAACATCTTTGCATACCTATGTATCACAATGTTTTTTTGGCAAATAATTATATCTTAGTTATACTATATTTTGGATTTATCAGTACTGAAAAATTGTACCATTCTTTTACGAAATATAAATCATTTACTGATGGCTATTAATTGTCACTTTAGCACACCAAGCTGCAAAATGCTCGAGCGGTTTGAACCATATTACAAATGGTCTAAAGTTCAGAGTAGGGAAATTTTAATGCCGAGAGCAATTACAGCATGCGACGTATTCTAAACATTATGTTTATTGTAACCATGGTTTTTATTCTACTCGAACATTTTCTGTTACAGCTTGGTGTGCGCTTAGCCTTATCTCTACGTCAGCTGTCAATGTCAGATATGACAGTTTATCTAAGTGATGTAAAATCAATTTTTACACTTTTGTTTTTTTTACGGAATGATTTTTTCCTTTTCAACCGACTTCAAAAAAGAGGAGGTTCTCAAGTCGGCTGTATTTTTTTTAATATGACTTATGACTGAGAAGGTTGAGCACAACTTGCTCAACTGAGTGGGAAAAGGGGGAAATATTCATGTGTTAATTCCCGACGACTCTTGGCTCTGTCTACCCTGTAAAGGATGAAGACGATTCTGTATCAGTATTAATTCCCAGGTGGACATATCGGACAGCCGCTCCCTAGACACGATCAGCCAAGCGTCGAGCTCGCTGAAAAGTTCCAAGCGCTCCGGCTCTGTGTCGCGGCTGCTAAGGTTCTTCAAGCCCAGCAAACAGAAGTCCAAGCAGAAATGTGCCGTTGACGCGTAGCCACAGCTGGATGGTGGATATGGGTGATACCCGTGCGTGGGTGAAGAGATGATGGCCAGATTTGGTTTGAAGAATACGGATGATGAGTAATATAAGTTGCAAAATAATAAAGATTTTACGTTGAAAATGTTGATTACTCCTGAACGGCTGAACCGATTTCTATGAATCATGGCTAGTTAATTTTCAAACAAAAGAAATCGGTTCATCCGTTTGGCAGCTACGATGCCACAGCAGATATAAAGATACACGGACATGTCAGACTTATAACACCCCTCGTTTTGGTTGGGGGTTGTAACCTAAAAAAAAGTACAATGAAACAGGATAATGGGGGTTATCGCGTTCTCATATTCCACCAGATGTCAGCACCTACGAGGTGTAGACATCTGTCAGATGGTACAACTATGTCAATGTCAGTGTCAAATCTAAATGACAGTATTGTAAAATTGACAGGACCGCACACGCCAGTAGCGCCAACTAGTGAGCGTAAACGATTACCCTCATTGAATGTCTCTGATTGATCAATTTTATTTATTACTTGGTTTGCAATTTAAACTAGAATTACTGCCAAAACTAGCCGATTATCTCTTGCAAGCCCAGTGGGTATAGTTTATCGCTCGTTAGTAGGTATAGAAATTTAGCTAAAATAAGTGTCTGTGTGTCTTTTATATTGCAGTCTTTTATACATACACACATATTAGTCATGTTTTTATCCTTCATGGGGTAAATACGTATAAAATAAACACAACACTGCCCTTTTTGGGATAAGTCTGCCGCAACAATCACCTTTTCATGTATTTTTTGTTTTTTTTATAATGCATTTTTGTGCAATAAAGTTATATCTCAACAATTACATTTTTTATGTCACTCGTCACTCGAAAAATATGTACCTACTGAGTCTTAGAAATATGAACCAAGCTTTAGGCTCTGAACAAACCGAGGCAACTCGCGAATCTGTGCGTCCCGCTCACTCTTTTCATACCTACATACATACATAGAATTATGTCTTTATCCCTTACGGGGTAGACAGAGCCAAGAGTTGTGAGACTCGAAGGCCACGCCTAGCTGAATAGTGGGCTGATGGAATGGAGATTCAGGTATAGTGACAGGTTGCTAGCCCATCGCCTATGAGTGGAGGAATCCCCAGTTTAAAGCCCTTTACCTCGATTGACTCAAACTTTAGCAGCACATAAATCTCTCTCGCTTGAATTTTGCGGCGCGAAGCGAACTTGCGTACGGTTTGTCCAGAGCTTTAGAAGCGTCTATTTTTTATTTATCAATAAGCTTTAGAAATGCATTTTGCACACTTTACATATCGCCGGAATATGTTATTAATTGAATAATGTAAATGAATTCTATTTTTATTAATAATGTAAAAACAATGTACAGTATGAATAGTGAAAAGTAAATTCACCAAAAAGTTTGAAGAGATTTAATAAATCGTATTTTTTTATTGTTATAAAATATATGTATTCGGAAATAATTGTGAATGTGAAACATTCCTACTAAAAGTATTTTGGTTATTTTTGAGACGGCTGTTTATGTATATTTAATAAATGTTGTAAATTAATGTTAATAGAATATTTTGAAATTTTATTTTTTCAACTATGTAGTACCTACATAAGCATATCGTTGTCATGAGCATTTGTTTTGGAGAAATTTACAATAACAAAAGATATGCGAAACGTGCCTTCATAATATCTATATTTACAAACGTCTTTTTTCGGGCGTATCTGTAATTAATCTGTAAATAAACTAGATTAGATTTGTCGTCTGAGTTTTATTTTAAATTTTACCTTGACAGTGATAAGTTATTGTACTGATTGTTTATATGTTTATCTTGCTGTTACTAAGACCAAATTTTTAGGCCTTTCAGAGCAAAATGAACGTACATTTACTGAATAAAGCACAACACGCAAGATATGCAAAAAAAGCATCCTAAGGCATCGTTTAAATTACTTCTTACCTTTTAAACTTCTAGAGCACCATAAATGTAAATGAATCTGTGTGATTTATCTGTATTTATTTATTTATTATATATTAGATTTATTCATAAAAACCAAATGAATATAACAGGAATAAAACTTTATATTGATCAAGATATGGTAACGGCGTGTATCCGAACGAAATGATCTGCGCCGGCGCTGGCCAGCGCGAGGGATCTGCTGGAAGCTGGGCGAAACATCACGCGCTTCACTGTGAGGTGGTGTGCCGAGCTGGAACGTTACATGTGGGGATTCAACAAGACATCCACAAAACATTTAATTTCATCTAGTGAAGTGCCGTTTCCGAAATTTTCAAAGAAACAGCGGAAAGTTTCTTGGAAATTTCTCGGAAATATTCTCGAGAACGGAAAATTTTCCTAAAAACCCGAGAAATATCTGAGGATTTTCGGAATTTTTCAAGGGAAGAAATTTTCGGGAACAGGAAATTTCTTGGCGGCGAATCGCTAATCCTAACTAATATTATAAATACGAAAGTGAGTTTGTTTGTTACCACTTCACGCTTTATCTACTGAACCGATCTTTCTGAAATTTCGCATACACATAGTTACAGAAATACTGAGAAGGACATAGGGTACCCCGGGAAAAAGTACTGTTCCCGTGGGAAATTCACGCGGGCGAAGCTGCGGGCAAAAGCAAGTAATCAATAACAATAGTTCCACATCAAAAAAGTACAACTTTTATCATTAGTACACAGATTTATAATATAATTTAAAATTTGACGAGTAAAAGTGCCTGTGAAGGCCTATGTCCTATAACCTTTATGTCAACGGAATAAGGTCGCTAATTGAATGCGCTAATCCCAAACGCATTGGCTCAGCCGCGCCAACAATTGCGAATGGAGTCAGTTTGATTGCACCCTTACACTAAATTTCTATGCGGTAGTAATACCGATGAAGTTGCAATAAATTGGAGCAGTTTGATAATACATTACCAACCTATTATCCATCTCATGAAGTAGACTCCATTCCCCACCATCAAATTTGTACAACCTAATTTGTCCGGATTCTAGCCCGACCGCGGCGATCCTAGCGCCATCTATTGTCAGCGGCGCAAACGCCAGCGCTGTCACTGAGATGTTGACCTCCAGTGGTTTGCCGAGTAGTGCGTAAGAACCTAAAGATGTTGAGGAAGGAGTGTCCGTTTTTGACCACACGCATACCTGAAAAATTAAGTAACTTAATAATCAAAAGTCATTATTTCACCAGATGCCAGCACCTAGGCGTGAGGTCCAGGCAAGGAAAAAACTTTATGGTCCAGACTTTCAGATGGTACATTGCTGTCAAGTGTCTGTTGCATACAACTGCGGTCAAATTCAAATGACAGTATTGTACCATCTGACGTATGAGAGTTGGTGCTGACATCTGGTGGAATAAACTTAGGGCAGTCCTCATTACTTTGCTTACAATTTAACTCTTGCTGCCTAAATTGTTTTTTTAGTTAATTTTATTCCAATAAAAAATTGATAATAATAAAAGATAAATCTGATATTAACTCACCTTCCCTTCTCTGGATCCAGTCGCAAACATACTACTATCATGCGCCCACGCACAGCACCAAATTATCCTCGTATGTACGCCATTCGTCTTATCCGTACACGCGATTGTTTCAAATGAATTGGAGCCTTCTATCCTGCGGTGTAAGGTCCACTTTCGGTCGCGGGAAACTGACAAGAGGTGTTGACTGTCGGGTGAGAATGCTAGTTGAGTGACGGTGAGTTGATGAGACACGAGCTTTTGTATTTGGTGCCAGTTTGATGTGTCCCTGGAAAAATAAAAAAAAATCGGTGTAAGTAAAGATATGACGGTACAGTCCGACAAACGTTTATCATGTAGATCACCGTGCGCCCAATCTCTCTATGAACACCTGGTTTTAATTATACCTGGATACTAGCTGCGCCCCGAAGCTTCGCTCCTTTGATAATTTCAAGATAAAATTAAATTTCATAATAACTCGTCCAATAATATTTGCGTGAAAGATTCACAAACATCCATTCTCATTATTAGTAGGATTTGACCGAGAAAAGGCACCGTGAGTGTCGCGTCACATTTTGTGCAACACGCTAAGCGTGATTTATTCAGGGAGCGTACAGTTAGAACCTGTAAATATTCATAGGTTTTCGTTTGGGTACTGAATCCTTAAAACCAAGCAACTTTCTCTCGTCTCTTCTGTGCGTGTCGTGTCACATTTCGGACTAGATTGTGCATCACGCCAGGCGTGATTTCCCGCAGGAAGTGTCTTTCAATCTTTATAAGATACTAACAGCACTTACAGTTTCCTAACACGTACTGTGAGCCAGAAAAAGTAACACCTGCTTATAAGATACAAAATGTATACATGTATTCACAGGGAAATGAGCAAGCAAGGCGTTGAGCAGTGACAAAGTGCAATTGGTTAGCGCGGTTTAAATAAATAAATAATAAATAAATAAATAAATAAACGTTTATTTCTCCCACAAAAGTAACACATTACATAAAAACTTTTCTCTAAGAAAGTACTCTAATAAATTTTGTTACACAATATTCAAGAAGCAATGAACTGTTTTTACAATCAGTATGTGGGAGACTGGTGCCTAAGCTAGGCAAAGCCTGTATTTCAGGTCACCAGGTCTCCACCCCAGGGAAAGTTTTCATACAGCTTACTACCACTACAACTTGATATGTATTAATTGTATTTGTAGGATGATAAAAGATCTCAAAAAACTATACAATATTACTTAAGAAATATTAATGTAAATAATCTAAGAGATTTTCAGTGTCCTCATAATTTAAATTCAGTAGCCAATTTTTCACTGTCTTTTTACAAGCAATTTTAACCATACTATATAGATATAAGTGTTTATTCAATTTATCATACAGAAAACTTCCTAAAAAGCAAAAGAATCGTTGGGCAAAACAAGTGGATACTTTTTTATGAGTACAAACCAAATCAATGCGTCTCTTATGTAAAATTTTAGGGTCATATACGGTTTTCGAGTGCACTGTGTATAAGTAACTAAATAGCTTTTGCTCGCGGCTTCGCCCGCGTGAATTTCCCACGGGAACAGTGCTTTTTCCTGGGATGAAAGGTACCCTATGTCCTTCTCAGTACTTCTAACTATGTGTATGCGAAATTTTAGGAACTATGGTTTAGATAAAGTGTGAAGAGGTAAACAAACTCACTTTCGCATTTATAATATTATAAAGTCAAAGTCAAAAATTTTTATTGAAACTTGGCCTTCAAAGAAGGCTCTTTTTCACGTCGATAACTAATTATTTAATCATAATATATTATGTCTCAAAGCTACAAACGACTAGCATTTCGGAACGACCACTGCTGAGAGGAAATGCCGAAAGAAACTCATGAAACAGTCTTGGTCGCCTAGCATGCCAGAGGGGCTATTCATTAACTTAATACATTTTTTTATTTTTTTATTTATTAAATCAAAACATTTACAAAATAAAAATCATTTACATGCTATCCTAAAACCACGAAGGTTTGACTGGACGCACTGCGATCTGCATACAATCTAACCAAAGTACATATCAATTAAGTTACTATTCTAATAATACATAAATGTACACGAAACAAACATTCTCTCAAACAACATCAGCCAACCAACATAACTCCCTGCGGTAGGTAGGTATCGGCCGCACACTGACTAGTGCAAAACTGGTTCTTGGCAAAACATCTACCTACAGGTTGTTCAAGAAATGGCATTTTAGCTTACTTTTAACATAGGTTTTAGTCACACTTTTTATAAAAGGTTGTTTTAAGTTATTAAGTAAGCGCGGGACTATATAGGATGTTGTCCTTTCACCATAACAGTTTTTGGCCGAAGTAGTTATTAGTTTCGCATTAGTTTTTTGACGAGTATTTATGTCATGCGTTATATGTTTTTGTATGTCTTTGTTGAAAAACTGTTCCTTTAATATACTGTACTTTACCTTGTCGTTTATAGGCATAACTTTACAATACATAAATAAACCTAGCTCATCATTTTTATATTTGATACATACACTAGATTGTGTACAGTCAAAAATAAAATAAAATATAACAAAAAAAATATATTATAAAACATGTTATGTTTGTGATCAAGTAACCACAATGAATTGGTTAAGATTACCAGATTTAGTAAGGATTACCAGAGAACGGGCGCGGCGTGTTCAGCGGTGGCTGCGCGCGCGGCCGAGGCGAGGACGGTGCCGTCCTGAGAGGCGTCAAGAGCGAACACTTCGTACCCGTGGCCGTACAGTTTTTGGATTTCTGGCCATAGCGTGTTCTGCATTAGCGTCTCTTCTGTCGGCGGTTCTGGGGGATTAAGTAATTTAATTAAACTATGAAGTTCACCAAATAAATAGTAACTAAATATAAGAGTTAATCCTAGTAATATTATAAATGCGAAATGAAATAAAAATAATTTTATTTAATTTTATTTCGATATGTTTGGTTATTTGTTCTTAACCACGCAAAATCTACTGGACGGATTTCGATGAACTTTTGTGCACAGGTAGAAATATACCGGGAATAGCTTATAGAATTCTATATTATCCTCAACCTTTGTAAATTTTTTATAAAAATGTGTGGGTAGAATCAAACATGGTTGAGCAGATAGGGTACTTTTTACCCTGAAATTACATTAGACAACATTATTGTTTCACATAAAGAATAAAGCATACTATTCAAGACAACAGGCACGAAGTATCCGTCGTTGTCGTCATCAGTCGTGTCGTCCGCGAACACAGCCTTGTTCGACAGCCCCAGCGACGGCACCGACGCTCCCTCCGGACCTGGGAACAACACTATACTTGTTGGTATCTGTATGTATACGTATGTATATTGTGGGGAGAGGCTGGTGTACTGAGATACAAGCTCTGCTTAGTTCAGGCACCAGGCTCTCACAATCTTAAAATTGTATTACTCTGTTACTTTATCTGTTTTATATGTAGATTGTGGAGAAGAAAAAAAAATAAAGAATTTTGAGTATACACATATCTGCGTCAAACACTCGGCATTATTAATCTCGCTATCTAAACCATTTTTTAGGAACAATACTTCAGTAAACACATACAGTCTTGGTTTTCACAACACGCTTGGCGGGTTTTCACAACACACCAGGCGGGTTTTCTTACATTTTACCTGTTAAGACTAAAATATTGCAATTTTCACCTTTATTGTCCTTAGCGGTCAACTCTACACCGGTAATGTTAGTGAAGTTGGAGGAACAATACTTCAGTAAAAACATACGGTCTCAGTTTTCATAACACGCCCGGCGGGTTTTCGCAGCACGCCCGGCGGGTTTTCACAACACACCAGGCGGGTTTTCTCACATTTCACTTGTTAAGACTAAAAAACTTACCTTTATTATCCCCAGCGGTCAACTCCACACCGGTAATGTTAGTGAAGTTGGTGAGGAAATTGCTCGGCGCCCGGAACACCCGGACCACCTTTTCCTCAGCTGATGACGCGAGGCAGTTGTTCGGCAACAGAGCCAGCGACGACATATCGTAGGCACGGCTATCTCGGGCCAATTTTTTTCAGGAACAATAAATACTTTAGCAAAAACATACGGTCTCGGTTTTCATAACACGCCCGGCGGGTTTTCACAGTACGCCCGGCGGGTTTTCACAGCACACCAAGCGGATTTTCTTACAGTGAACTTGCAATTCTCACCTTTATTATCCCCAGCGGTCAACACTACACCGGTTATGTTAGTGAAGTTGGTGAGGAAGTTGCTCGGCGCCCGGAACACCCGGACCACCTTCTCCTCAGCTGATGACGCGAGGCAGTTGTTCGGTAACAGAGCTAGCGACGACATGTCGTAGCCGTGCACCTGTGGCCGGGCTATCTCGTGCCATTCCACGCCGAGACCTTACAAATATAATTAGACTTATTAATTATTCTGCCTGTACAGTCAAGAGTTACGTGCAGACGGAATCTACGAGGCATTATGATTTTTAAAGCTAAGCAATAAAGTCTTCGAGGTATGAATCTTTACAGTGCCAATAGCAGCAAAAAAATTTTTTTTTTGTATTTTTGGTTATCTGTATGTATGCTTTTACCACATAACGCAAACACTTCTGAATGAAATTTGATACCGTTTTCGCCATTGTATTGCTGAGAGTAAAACTCAAAATTTTGAATGGGAGAGAACTTCTCATGAAGCGCCCTGTATGCAACATTTTCACTGTCAGCAGTGTAAGGTGTGATGCACAGAAATAAATCAAGAGAGAACGGCGACGCGAGACCGTGTCAATTTTTGCATAAGCCACGCCCCTAACACGCCCCAAATTTTAATGAAATAGTGATTTCAATGAAATAATGAAATAGTGATGTGACATGCACAGAGAAGATTTATTCTTACCATCAGGTCTGTTCCATGGCGCGTGTAGCCTTGTAGTCTGGTCTGCGCTGACGCTGACGAGATGTTCCCCCCGCGCGCCCCACCGCACGTCCTCCACCGATCCAAAATGGCCGCCGCACACCACTGACGGCTCCCATTGCCCTGATTCCTGGATTTCAATCAATCATTATTGACGACCTCCGGGTTCGATCCCCCGTCGGGTCAAGGTGGAATATGATCTTTTCCAGATTGACCTGGGTCTTGGATGCTTATCTATATATGTATTTGTTGTAAAATATAATATCGTTGAGTTAGTATCCCATAACATTAGCCTCGAACTTACTTTGGGGCTAACTCAATCTGTGTGATTTTTTATCTATTTATTAGGGTTCCATACAAAAAAAAATTGAACCCTTATAGGATCACTCGTGCGTCTGTCTGTCCGTCCGTCTGTCACAGCCAATTTGCTCAGAATCTTCTGTAATCCTATGACCCAAATAATCATCAAACAATTTAAACAAGTTTATAACATATTTTTGAACATTTTGGCTCTTTTTTTATTACAAAACTAGCTGTGGCATGTGGCTTCGCTGGATTGGAAATTTCGGATGAAAAGTACCCTAAATGCTATTACAGGTCAAATATAATCAAAGTCAGTAGATTTTGCGAGACTAAGCAATCACAAATATATACTAGTAGGATAGGATTCCTATGAACTTAGACTAGCTCAATCATCAGATTAGCTCCATGTCGTAATATAGTAAAGGCAATTCAAAACTTTTCTATGTATGTTAACATACCTTGTTCAATGTCCAAATGTGAAAAGATCCATTGTACCCATGACCCAGGAAGCTCTCACCATTGGGCCCAAACCGGCTGCCATAGAAGCCCAGTCCATTGCCCCCCACTTCCCCCACCCGGACCTTTTCGGTCCAAGCCCCCTCCCCTTCTCCCTTCTGAGGGGAGGAATCAGGCTCCCAGACTATAAGGGTCTTGTCGAGAGACGAGGAAAGCAGGCGGAAGACTGGTTGCCTTTTATCTAAAAACAGATTTTGTTTATGGTAAAATACAGTGAAAATAAATATTTCAGTCAGTTGTCCAGCAAAGTATTTTTTTGGACTTTTCTTCACTGTTATTGCCAAGCTCAGGGTTCTATGTTTGTTTGTATTTTTATTAACGGGCTTGCCATCGAACTAAGGGCACTGAAATTAAGAATAGTAATGTGCGACGGACTGCTAACCACACCAAGTTAGCGGCTCAAGGCACACCATTTTCTATCATCTATCAATGCTTTCAGACTGAATTGTAATTGCTGTTTTACCATTGTAAACATAAGGATGCCACTGAACACCGTAAACCCATCCTTCATGGCCAGCCAACACGGCATCCAGCTTCACGGACCAATCACAGCCATACGCATGGAACAGTTTCTCCTCCACTCGGACCTCTTGGGAGGCTTCCTGCGGCAAGTGCTGTTGGATGCGCCAGAGACGAATGTATGTGTCTTGGGAGGCAGACGCCAGTAGTATTGTGTTGTTTTCTGAAAGTTGAAATAATATTAAAATCAACAGTATGGTTAAAAAAATATATAGTGTAAGAGTCACTGCCTTCTAAAGCAAAATATGGAATAGTGGTAACAATATCCTAAAAGTCTTGAGCTAAGTATTTACTGTCTGTTTTTATAAATTTTCACAAATGACTAACATTATTATTATTATTTACTATGTGGGGACGCCAGCGCGAGCACCAGACGGGTGATCAGTCCACTTATGCTGGGACCATTTCACCCAATTCCCGAGACCCGTATAGGGTTTTGAGTTACCTGGTAACTCACGTTGGTGGCGACCCATTGAATCTACCTGTTACTTTGCAGAATTTTAACATCTGCCCTATTGTAATGTTGATGACTAACATAATTTTAAGTAAATTTTTTACTGACATGTATTATTATCTGATTAAATTAACAAATTAAATTAGAAACTCTTGAGAATTCCTAGTACTTACTGTTTAGTTTACCATTAGACTATCTGCTTATATGGCTGATTTTCAGTATCAATCAATCAAATATAATTTAATTCAGGTAAAAATATTACATTAAATTATTAGTTATTTCATATTTATATAAAACCTTGCACTAGTCCTACATACCTACATCCAGAACATCCATCCCCCGCACCCAATCCTCATGCCCCACCAGCGTGTGAACCCTGTGGTACTCATCCCCGGCAAACACATGTATCTTGTGGTCGTCCAGGGCACAGAACAGTACCGGCTGGCTAACAGCGGGCAGGAGGTGGGCGTGGAGGGTGAGGCAGAGGCCGGTACTCAAGTTGATTGACTGCTTGAGGGTTGTCACTCCTGGAAGTTAAATAAGATTCTGATTTCAATATAGTTAAAGAAATTTAAAGCAGCAGATTTCTTATAATTATCATTGCTGTAACATTAATTATTACATTTGTTATTCCTCTCAATCTATCGCTGGTTGACTGGAAGAGATCCTTTCATGGGATAAGTCCGCCATTGTATATTTACCTTCCTATTTATGTTACTATGAATTATGTGTCCTTAGTACAATAAAGATTAGTATCTTCATCAAACAAACAAACATTTGCTAAGACATTACTATTTACTTAAATTTAATTAAAAAAAATAGACTTTTTAATTCAATAGACTTAAAAGAAAAGGTAAAATGGCTTTAATTTTTTGCAATATACATAACATTACACAACCTACATAAATTATTAAATAAATTAACATTCATAAAAAAGGTGCTGCAAAATATGTCATTACTGTTAAGTAATATAATTAAAATTTACATATACACTTGTATGTGTATATGTAAATTTTCCAATCCAATTTATTGTTACTTAAAAAATTCACTCAAAATCCTACATACCATTGCATCTCTCCCAGATTTTAACCATGGAATCAATAGCAGCAGTGTACACAACTAAATCATCATTTCTTGTATAAATTCCATAAAGACATGTCACACCCTCCGTGTGTCCTGTCAAGGTAGCAGTCACCTTCCAAGTTCTGTCCTTCAGAGACCAGATTGCGGCTGATTTGTCAGCCGAACATGATACTAACTCTGTGCAGGTACCATCTGGTTTGCAGATCCATTTTACTGAATTTACGGTAGACCTGTGATGGCTGAGCACTGTAAGTGGGTCTCTCCCTTTAACATTCTAAAATAAACAACCATAAATATCAAAAACTTTTTTACATGCCCATTTGTGAAGTTGAAGTGAGTTGCACTCATGGTAGCAAGTATAAGATTTTGAAGCATTCTAGATAGTATTATTCACTTCTATTCTTCACTTTTAGCTATACA
This sequence comes from Ephestia elutella, assembly GCA_018467065.1. NCBI lineage: Eukaryota > Metazoa > Arthropoda > Insecta > Lepidoptera > Pyralidae > Ephestia > Ephestia elutella. The sequence goes on along the minus strand of CM031573.1, from coordinate 19,485,396 downwards.
TTTTGAGTTAAAAAAAAATTACCGTATCGTAAACAACAACAGCATATGAAGCACCAAAACAAATGATTCCTTCATTGTTCCAGTCCACAATTTCTGGAGTACGATTGCAAGAAACCGATGTATACACCTGGCTTACAGACACTTTCATTTTTATCACATAGAAATTTGAATTAAATGCAAAAAATTTACTTATTGAGACGAAGACATTCCAACATGTTTTTGCAATTTAAATTGAACAAAAACAAAGTTTGAATTGAGGTTAGTAAAATGGGGTGAATAGCAATGGATTTCAACTTTATCCCAAGAATAAGTTGTTAATAACTTATTATATTCCTCCGACATACATCATTTGGTTTGAAGAAAGCTGTCTGCAATCTTACCTTGTTTATGGTAAAAACATACCGAATTGTCGCTGGTTCGTTTGTTTCACTGCTAACTCACCAGAGGGCGATCATCGCATTAGCGCCTCGTCACGTTTGACATTTGACACTCATAGCGTTTGTGATTTTACCGCGAAAGGTTTATGCTTTTTGTAAAATAAGTGAAAAGTGGTTTAAAAAGTGATTTTTTCACAAGTGAATGACGAAAGATCGATTATATTCACTTCTGCTGCTCCGGAGGCACAGCAGAACGCGACCGCTGCGGCGGTTTTCAGCGAGCTTAAACATCCAGACTTTCGCCGAAACTCAGCATTCTACGGAAAAAATGGCGGCAGACTTATTATTATGTCTGATTCGCAGTTCAGGGGAGCGGTGTGAACTTGTAAGTTTATTTAACTTTTATAAGTATCACGACACTTCGTGAATACATTAGAATAACAATGAGGTGGCTTATCTATCTAGCTCCTGCAGCTCCCAATACCTATAAGCCTCGAGCCGAATTTTTTGACAAATCCTTGAAACAAGAAAGTCAAAACTTTATCCTTGGGAGGCTAAGCCAGATGAACTAACAATTTAGTACACAGGCCTGGATGCGGGTTTATATAACGGTTTAGTGGAAATTTATATTAGATAAGTTTGAAAATAATTCTTAATACCTACCTACTTTGAACACATAAGTCCTATGTGTGGTTAGATACAAGAGCTTAGAAGAAGGACAAAAATACACTAGTTACAAAGATCTTATTACAATAATAAAGATTAAGTTGATAATTGGAAATACAACTCTTATAAATTGAGTTATAAGTCCAATATTAGAAAGACTGTCCTTTAGTTGCAAATATATGGCCAACACCAAAAGTCCATTTTCAGGGCAGCAATAACTCACTTTTCAGAAGGGGTTGTTTAAAAATTTTCATGTAGAGGCATAAAGACAGGCAAACAAAAACAGAGGGGCTTATCCCTTCAATACAGTCTTTCACAACAACTCAATCCAAACATATTGATAATTAAAAATTAAAAATCCAAACATTCTTTGGAACATCCTCTAACATTGAACACAGGGTTTTATTCAATGATGTTCTTGGTTCAGAAACAAGATTGAGGAACAATTTAAAAAAAAAAATAAAAAAAAAAAAAAAATAAAAGCATTTTTAGCTAGTCTCTCAAACAGATACAGATTGGCTTGCAACAAGCTTTATGCCATATGGCAATTAGGTACCTACTCTTCCTATTGGTCGCTTTTCAGCCTTTAAAACTGTTGCTGCAATGTCGAATTGGATTGCGGAAATCCTTCGAGCATGAGTTGTTTACTTGGACAACTACCCCATGTCCCATCAGGACAAAATAATATTGACATCTCAGATAGTTAACAAATACTGGACACATAAATTACTAAAAGTCAGTCTAAGAGAACTAGCTTGCTCAGTTTTACCTAATTACTAAATAAAGGGCTTACTAAGTTGCAAATCATACAACAGAAAGGGTTTCCCCTTTATTGTACCGCTGCATTCTACAAAGGTTCATGAAATCCTTCTGGTCTCGGAGACCTAAGGAATGTAAAGTATCAACATAATAACTCCAAATTTAAAATTGTGGTTAGAAGCAATAAAGCAAAGTTTCTTACCACTGAACATAACTCACTTTCTGACCTCAGACGCAGCGGATGCGGACTGGGATGCTCACTTATCAAAAAATGGACTGATTCTCAGAAAGTAGGGCATTAAAACATAAATGCACGTTTGCAGTGTGTACTGCAATAAATTACCATCAGGAGGACTTGTTTCCATATTCATTGAACCAAACTCGTAGCATATAATTTTCAATTCAGTTTTAAATATTATTTATTTTTTATTTTAATTTAATTGAATGGTAAATAAACAATGTCATATGAGAAATATAATATACAAGATATGGGACTTGTAAACCTGAAATAAATTTTATTTTATTTTATAATTTATTAATCAGACATGAACACAAGGCGTATTCGTTTGATGGTTTTTTTTAGAACTAACAACAAAATTGTTGAAACTGACTGACAGGTTGAACATAATGCTGTTGGCATGTTACTGTTGAAACAAGGTTGAAATACTGTTGTAACTGACTGACAGGTTGAACATAATGCTGTCAGCATGTTGCTGTTGAAACTGACCGACAGGTTGAACATAACGCTGTCGGCATGTTACCTCCCAGGGAGGTTAAACAAATCAAAGACTGCCTGTCAAGGAGTCAACCAGTACCTCAGGCCTCGGAGGCCATGGAAGACTACTACCTAAGGTCACGGAGTCCTACCTGTCAGGCCACGGAGGCCTACCTCTCAGGCCACGGAGGCCTACCTCTCAGGCCACGGAGGCCTACTACCTCAGGCCACGGAAGCCTACTACCTCAGGCTACAGAGGCCTACTATCTCAGGCCACGGAGGCCTACTACCTCAGGCCACGGAGGCCTACTACCTCAGGCCACGGAGGCCTACTACCTCAGGCCACGGAGGCCTACTACCTCAGGCCACGGAGGCCTACTACCTCAGGTCACGGGGACCTACCTTCCAGGCACGGAGGCCTACTACCTCAGGCCACGGAGGACTACTCCCTCAGGCCATGACGGCCTACTTCCTCAGGCCACAAAGGCCTACTCCCTCTCAAGCTCAGAGGTCTACTACCTCAGGCCACGAAGGCTTACTACCTCAGGCCAACTCTCTTGATATGACCACGGATGGATCAGCTCATTTCTGTGACCCCTTTAGTTAGGGGGGGGCAGGGGAGTACTATTTAGGTTGGCTCGGTAGTATAATCATTAGGTATATCTTGGTTGTATATTTCCATTGTTGTTATTTGTTATTACTAACTACTAACTCATTATTGTTATTAATAATCATTATTATCTTTTTGTTTCACTATCTTTTTTATTTTTCTTGTGTGTATGTTATAAAACAAACTAATAGGGTACGTCAGTGCAAGCATCACATAGCAACAAAAAAGACATCAGTCCCCTTATTCTGTGACAATTTTACCCACTTCCCCGAGTCCCAACCTCATACTAAGAGTACTAGCACATCTAGACAGTGCAAAGGGCGAAGATATAATAGCCCCCCAGTAGACTCTTATGTTTTTACCAGCTACCAGATCTTCAGATCTTCAGGACACACCCCTGTCTGAAATAATACCAATACTGAACCTGCGGAAGGTTTAAACCAGATTATAGGATTGCGCCTACAGTTGGAGGCCTAATTATCGTTCTAAGCCTGAAGGTTTGAGGCTAATTCAGTCAAATATACTGGCAATATTATTATACATATTTAAAAGTAGTTGGTGCTCCTCTACTTTATCAACTCATAGAGCACCTATAAGAAGTTAAGTTTCATGGTGTGTGTAAATTAAAATAAATTTTATAATAAATCTCAAGAGGCCAAGGGTATTGCTCACATTTTTATTTTATTTATAGGCAGTCTATTGCTGAAGAAAGATGTTGCTTACATCAGTTATCCTAACTTTCTAGTGATAACTATATTTAATTATTTAAAACTTTTTTAAAAGTCGGTTATTAAAAGCAATATCTGTGTCTAAAGCTCTCAGGCCACAAGATTTCCCATTTGGGACTCTAAGCTTCCTTTTTAATTGGCTTATCAGAACCTGTTATACAGATTCATTAATTTACATTTCAAGCAGCTTTCATTCTGTAGTATCTACATTAGACCTTGAATTTATTAGAGATATCTCAGGAATGTTGTTCATTTAAAAGATGATAAAAATTATCATCGGTTCAGGTTTGGTCCTAAAGCTGATTTAGGAACTTACCAGCAATCAATTTGGCGACTATTACGTCATGAAGATATGCACGTCTAGCCAGTGTATATATATATAAAGTTAGCTTTCAATAAATTGCAGAAGCGAGGGTAATAATTTGAAATCTCTCGTTATTTGCATTACTGGAGAAATGTATAGCCTACCTCAAGCAAGAACCATAGCTGGATGGGCATAGACTATTTTTAGGTCAATGGTAGCCTCTAGGGGCAGGATAGAAAACAGTTAAAGTATTAATACTACAAGTATTAATTATTACCTTCGCTGATAAATAATTAGTGCAGGTCCTATTTATTGGATCTCAGATTAATAATTCTATTCTCAGATTCATAATTATTTTATAAATATTTGCAATAACTAATTGTGTTGTTACAAAGTTTTTTAATTTTACCTAAATAAGTATTTATTTAAGTTAGTTGAGGAGTAAACTAACAAAAATGTTTTGTCTGTTTTTTTTTTTTTTTTTTTTTTATACTTTTGTGATTCAAAGAGTGGTATCAAAAAACTAGATTTATTGAGAAATGTAGTCAATTTCTACATAAATTAATTTATTTGAGTGTTTCTCAGCTTAAATATCTTCTGTTCACATAGCGTTTGTGTACCTAGTTTATTCACTTTCTATCACCAGCAGATAACAAACAGATCTTCAAACCAAATGATGTATGTCGGAGGAATATAATATGACTGTTTTGCATTACAACAAAACAGATATTATATGACGAAAGACATACATCATTTGAGCAAGGGTCTTGCTGTTGAAGACAAACTATGAGTGTCAAATGTCAAACGTGACGAGGCGCTAATGCGATGATCGCCCTCTGGTGAGTTAGCAGTGAAACAAACGAACCAGCGACAATTCGGTATGTTTTTACCATAAACAAGGTAAGATTGCAGACAGCTTTCTTCAAACCAAATGATGTATGTCTTTCGTCATATAATATCTGTTTTGTTGTAATGCAAAACAGTCATATTTTTTATTAACTTTTTTTATTTTATGTTATGTCCGGTACCCACTTAGAAAGCGCCATAACAATATTTTTAAATTATAAATAAGGGTTTTTTAGTAAATTAAGAAAATATTATCAATTTCTATTCACCCAGCAGCTGGTATCAATAGAAACGCGTAAAGGGGTGAATAGGAGAACTGTTAGGGCTGCCAATTTTTTTATCCAACATGCAAAAATGTAAGGTTGTGTGTTTCAAAATTGTTTTAGTTTGTCAATGATAATCAAAAGTTGTGATTGAAATAATTTATGCATAAACATTATTAAATCATAACTAATAATAATATATGTATTTGTATTTTTTACACATAATAGATATATTTGTATAATAAAGGATTTCTATTTTGTTTTACATATATGAGTTCATACATACAATCACCTCTTTATCTCATCTTTCGGGATAGACAGCGCCCAGGCTTTGTCTATAGCCTTAGACTTATAAGCCCCAAAGGCCACGTTTAGTGTGTAAGTGAAAGATTTTTTTATATAAACTCTATTTAATAGGTAAATCAAACAAGATACTAAAAGTTTGTACGTATTTTTTATTGAAAAGTAATATGAATCAAAAAAAAAAAAGAAAATTTTCTGAATATTAATATATATATATATGTCAGCGTGCTCGTGGTGGAAATTTGCCAGATATAATTTTTCATTCATAATAACCAAACCTTATCTTCATATTACAATAAAAATTTGAATCATCTTCATCTAAATTCTTTGTTTTATTTTGTTTTAGAAAACAAAGTTCTTGTTGAAAAACCCTATATATGTACTAGATACCTACAGATGCTGAAACTAAAAGTACCTATATAGGTACTTAGAACAATTTAAGTTTTAGCAGTTTTTGACAACCCTATTTATTCATTTCTATTGACCCCTCATTCTTTTCTAGTAACACATTAAGCGTTTCTATTATTCCTTACTAGGTTTCTATTATACCCATTCTATAGTTCTATTTAGACGACAATAGATTCTAATAACCCCTTTTAAACAAAAAAAATACATGAACCTATGATTTTAACAATTTTATCTAGCCTAAACTAGATTCTGACTTTCCTTTAAACAATGTAGATAATTTATAACACAGGTTATGTGATAAACACCTCAAACAGCACTATTCACCATTTTTTCTCACATGAAATCAGGAGTTGCGGTGGGCAAATTAGGCACGTTCGCAGATACCAGACTTTGAAGTGGAAATTTTTAAGGATGTTGTCAAGTTTGACATTTAAAAAATGTTGCCAGTGCAAAGAAACATTATTGATATCTAAAATTTAAATTCTACCAAATCTTCCTACCAAAAATCACACCAAAATTTGTCCTTAAAAACTTTCCCGATTTTTTTCTATTCAACCCGCAATTTCTATACACCCCGTTTTACGGTACTTATTTATCAAATAAACGTCATGTCAAGTGTCATGTCATTGACTTTAATTTTTTTCGGTTTCATTCGCACAAAAATTGTGGGCGATTGCTTGGTACTTCACCAACCGATTCTCGATTTTACTGAGAATCAATCCTGTTTTCTTTGAGATCCTGTCCTTCAAGCTTCGAGCAACAAGGACTTCCGACTTCCTTCAAAGGTATCGCTCTGTGATCCCTGTTTGTCAGAGCAATACATCAATAAAAAGAAAAAATATAGTTAAAAAAAAAGCCTTGTTGAACAATATTTTAGGAGGTAGGTAGGTAGTTAGGTACTTGAACTTGAATACCTACTAGGTAGACAATATCTGATTGAAATATATTTTTGATTTCTTTAATAAAAGCAAGAAAAACGAAATGGAATGAACCCTAATCATAAATGGCGGTAAATGTGATGTCAAATCATCAAAATTGAAATGTCAGTCAACTAACAAACAGAAAAAAGTATTTGTGTTGTGTTGTGTGTGGTGTAATAAGTACTTTTGTTTTAAAATGCCTGAAATAATGATATCTGGTATACCAGTAACATTTCCGTTTGAGCCATATGAAGTACAAAAAGCATACATGCAAAAGGTTATAGATAGTCTTCAGAATAATACTAATGCTTTACTGGAATCTCCTACAGGGACAGGGAAGACTCTGAGTTTGCTCTGCTCATCATTAGCTTGGTTGTTAGTCAAGAAAGCTCAATTACAAATGAATGCCCAGGTTGGGAACTTTTCTGAGCATAGTAACTCAGCATTACATGAGAATTTGAAGTCGGGCGCTGGCAAAGGCAAAGATAGCACTTCGTGGGGCATGCCGAAGATCATTTATTCCTCACGAACTCATTCGCAGCTGACTCAGGCTATGCAGGAATTAAAGAGGTCAAGTTATAGACATGTCAAAGCTGCTGTGTTAGGGTCCAGAGATCAAATGTGCATCCATCCTGAAGTCTCCAAAGAAACAAACAATACAAACAAGGTTCACATGTGTCAACTGAGAGTAAAATCACGGACATGCCATTTTTATAACAATGTTGAATCAAAGAAAGAAGATAGATCAGTTAAAGGGGATGAAATATTAGATATTGAAGATTTAGTCACTGCTGGCAAGAAGTTAAAATGTTGTCCGTATTATTTATCAAAGGAGCTAAAGCAAGATGCAGATATTATCTTTATGCCCTACAATTACATATTAGATCCAAAATCGAGGAAAGCTAATGGGGTGGAGCTGATGAACAATATCATTATTTTAGATGAAGCTCACAATGTGGAGAAGATGTGTGAAGAGTCTGCATCTTTGCAGATAAGGACCACTGATGTTGCTGTATGTATTGATGAGATCACTCATGTAATGAGATCTTTTAGTGAAAATTCAGAAGAACAGATGGATATGTCACTAGATAACAACCAACCCAAGGATTTCACTTGTGATGATTTGTGTGTCTTGAAGGAGATAATGTTGGCATTTGAAAAAGCAATAGATGAAATTAATGTTGGAGCTGAAGGCAGCACATTTCCTGGAGGCTACATATTTGAGCTTTTAGCTAAAGCTGAAATCAAGGATCACAATCAAATGGCGGTCATTACTTTGATTGGCAACCTGATTCAGTACTTGTCTACAGCTAGTGCCTCACCATTCCAACGTAAAGGAGTTGGATTACAAAAAATGGCTGACTTACTGACTGTGGTCTATAGTGGCACTACACACTCTTACAAAGAGAGGGTCAAAATGTGTTATAAAGTACATGTTGAGGTTGAAGACAAGAAGAACAATAAGAAAAGTGATGGTTGGGGATCTTTAAAAGTTTCCAATTCTAAAACTGCTGAGCGGGTTCTCAGCTATTGGTGCTTCAGTCCTGGGTTTGGCATGAAGCAGCTAATTGAACAGAATGTCAGAAGTATAATACTGACCAGTGGAACATTAGCTCCTTTGAAACCATTAATTTCGGAACTGGGTATTCCAATTGGTGTTCAACTAGAAAATCCCCATATAGTGAAAGCAAATCAGATCTGTGTGAAAATAATAGGCCAGGGGCCTGATTCTACACAGCTGAATTCAAATTTTCAGAACAGAAATAATCCAAAATATATTTCTTCTTTAGGCAGGACTATATTAAGTTTTTGCAGAGTGGTGCCAGATGGGTTATTAGTTTTCTTCCCTTCATACCCTATTATGACCAAATGCCAAGAGAGTTGGCAAGCAGAAGGCATATGGTCTAGTATCAACAACATAAAGCCAATTTTTGTTGAGCCTCAGAGAAAAGATACTTTCAATACAATTATCCATGATTATTATTCTAAAATTAGCGACCCCAGTACAAAAGGAGCCTGTTTCATGGCTGTGTGTAGAGGAAAAGTTTCCGAAGGTTTAGACTTTGCTGATATGAATGGCAGAGCTGTTATAATAACAGGTTTACCATTTCCACCATTAAAAGATCCAAGAATTGTTCTCAAGAAAAAATATTTAGAAGAACTCAGGATAAAAGAAAGAGATTTCTTATCAGGAGATGAATGGTATTCCTTAGAAGCCACAAGAGCAGTGAATCAAGCTATTGGAAGAGTGATAAGACATCAAAATGATTATGGAGCCATTTTACTATGTGACACTAGATTCAATAGTCCAAAATTGAAAGGCCAGTTGTCAGCCTGGCTAAGAGATCACATTCAAGTTTCAAATAAGTTTGGTGAGACTGTTAGTGAAGTATGTAGATTCTTCAAAAACGCTGAAAGTGCACTGCCTCCTCCTAAGTTAAAACCTTTGCTACCACATGAATCTAATAATATATCTAAAGAATATTCTCCAGTGAGCATAGGTGGTGTATCCTTTCCAACATCTAAGACTAGGGCAGTTCAAAAGCGCACAAATAAAGCAGTGAACCAATATCCCAACTCCAATGAGGTTTATGCAAATTTTTCAATGGATTTTTATAAAAAGGCACAGTCTTCTGCTTATGTCAATGAGTTTAAACCAAAAGAAACAAAGGATCTATTTAGTGCCTTAGATTGTAGTAATACTTCAGCAGAATCTTCTCAATCATTAGTCAAGATTCACAAAAGGAGTATTGAAGAAACTAGCAATGTGGTTGCTGTTGCAAAAAAGAAAAAGTTTAAGATAAAACCCTTTGGTTTTGAAGAAAATCTTGCTAATGGTGATGCTTCTAACAAAAGTCCTGTAGAAAGGGTGGCTCCAGTTTCTTTGATTGATTTTGTCAAAGAAATAAAAACCCTATTGCAGCCTGAACAATACAAGGAATTTCAACTTTCAATCTCATCATACAAGAAAGAGGGAGATTACTCAAAATTCTTACGAACATTGAAGATAATATTAGAGAATAGACAAATGTTTTATTTATTTAGAGGCATGAAAAGATTTATGAAAGAAGATCATAAGAATAATTTTCAAGAATATTGTGATAGTGTAAAATTTGATAGATGACCAATAAAAAAAAATGTAAATCATTAAATAAAAGTATAAAAATAAAATAATATATTAAATTACAAACTAGTTTTATTATCTACATAGTAAAATATGATTAAAATACATTTTTGGGAGCTGCATTGATTTTGTTAGCAATTTCCACCGAGTTTATCCTTAGCATAGTTTGCTGAGCTCTCTGGAAGTTAATCCTCATGAACTGCTTCCTCCTCTTCTTTTTGAAATGTGTGCGAGTGTGTGAAAGACCCTTGGATATTATAGTGGCAGTTACAGTTACTAGTCCTGGTTGTACTAAAGGACGTCCAATAAGAGAAAAATCTTTAGTTGCCGCCAAAAGCACTTTGTCTAGAGTTATTTTGTCTCCTATATTCGGTGGCCAGTATCCTTCTACTACAAGTAGATCACCATCAGTTACACGCCACTGTTTACCCAATAAATGGACTATGGCAAAGTTTCGAGATTTGTTCTGCTCAATTAATTTGTTACATGTTGATATGACATTGGTCTTTGTATCAGCTACGGAATTGCTCTCTAAAGGTGCAAGGTTGGATGTGAATCTTGATAATATGCCACCTGGAAGAATATATTAATGGAATTAGTTCTACAATGTACCAGAGCAAAGATTCCGATCGCAATTTGAAGGTTTAACCAAAGTATTACCTGCACCACCGTTAAAGACACTTGATAGCCTCTGTAATCCAGCTCTAATTAGAGCCATTTTCCAAAACGCAGTAGTGGAACAATCCGAATTTACATTATTTTTGTACAACACAACAAATTATACAATATTCAATCAGCTCGCTTTGAAAATAACCTCAAATGAAATAGGTATGTAATGAAATTCTCAGTCAGTACCTAGGTATTGAATTGACATGACATTGACAGCAGTTTTATTTTTTGACAGTTGACATACACTTGAACTTATTTTCAAAAAAAAATATCACAAACCCATAGAAATATTTTTTTATTTAAAGAGTATTTATAAGTCTACATCCTTTTTAATCTTTCACGAACTTACAAATTCTAAGAATAAGAGAAGCTGAAAGTATACTTATATAGCTCACAGATATATACTCCTATAGCTGTAACCTAGCTGCACTGTACTATATTTTATCTGAAATCATACTTTCAAGTCACTTTTACATGGAAAAATCATTAGATTGAATAAGAACTTCGATGCTTTTACCACAGATAGCCACATATATACACAGTCAATCAGTTTTTAATAGTTCAGCTATTGAACAATAGATGGCGCTAAATATATTTTAAAAATTAATATTGCAAAAAATAAAATTAATATTTTCTTGTTTATTTCTTGCTTAAAAAAAAAATTGTTCAAATGTTGATGCGATAAGTTGATTTTCATTAGCCAAACATGATTGTTTCGATGGATGACATCATGCATTAATATGACGCAGATGCATGTCGTTTCGTAGCTGTATGCTACGATATGGCTACGATGCTACGGCGTGGCTACGTGCTACAAGATCTCTACATTATTACTTTATCTTAGTTGTCTGATTAAATTAATCTGGATCTTAAGTTGTCAAAATAAATTAATTCTGATTTGATGATTTATCAATTACTAGCCTTGTCCCGCAGCTTCGTTCTTATATCTTTAGTAAATAGGTTACCTATCTAGGTTTTAGTGTATAGTCGAATAAGCGACATCAAACTTTAACGATAAACTGTAAAATATTTATTATCTGACTAGTAAAACCTAATGGCCCTAAGAATTTATAGCTAAAAGCAAACTTAAGAAAACCTAAAATTTTAGTTATAGCTTTATTATATGTAAAAATAATTGCTGGCAAAGTTTAGAATAACAAATAGTTCAATAATAAAAGAGAATAATATTAAATTTTGCTGTCCACCACTCGTAGGTATCATATGTATTTATTATATTCAGCTAAGCGTTGCCTTTGAGTCTAACCACAGGTCTAACGACTCTTGGTTCTGTCTACCTCGTAAGGGATAAAGAATTCTGCATATTGTGTTCAATTTTTGGGAAAATGTTATTAGATTGGGTAATCTATATTAATAAAATTGGACGCTGACTTACTTATTGGTATATCAACACAGACGAACGCAGTGGCGGTGCTAGGCGTCGGCGACGTCGGCGACCGCCGACGGCCTCGCACCTGAGGGGGCCTCGCAAAAGTTTTACAAATTATTTAAAATTTATTTATTTTTCTTATTTATCCAAATGTTTACATAGCAGTTAGAATCATGCTCACAGTTCCCGTCAGTACAGCTTCCGCTGAGAGAAGCTTCTCAAAGTTAAAATTGATTAAGACCTACTTGAGAAGCACAATGAGCCAAGAGAGACTATCTGCGTTATCAGTTCTATCAATTGAAGCTGAAATAGCGGCTAATATTAGCTATGACGTAATCCTGAAAAAGTTCAGTGAGTCCAAAAGCCGAAAAGTTCGTCAATTTTAATTTCTATTTGTGTAATTTTTGTCATCATTTGATTAGCAATAAAATTCGTTTATTCATACATTAGTTTCACTATAATTCAGTTCATGTAATCTAACGTTTTCTTTTTGACTGTGAAATAAAAAAGGCCTCGCGTACCTATAATGTCGCCGACGTCCAAGTGTGGTCTAGCGCCGCCACTGGCACGAACGAAATAGCTGAAAGTAGAATCTTGAAATGTTGTAAAGAGGTTTCTTATATAGCATCTGCGAGCATTAAAAAAGGAATTTTGAAAATTTCATTCCTAAGTGGATGAAGGAGTGAAAAACGAAATTCACGCGAAGCCGGGGCCAAAAGCAGTACCTACTAAAATACTCATAGAATTAACCCCAAAATCAGTCAGGATTTCCGGATTTACCACAGCTCGATTTAGACAAACGAGCCAGATAACTCGTGTAAAATATTCAAAAACGGTAAATAGCTCTATATAAAATATGCAGAAACAGCTCTCGCCTTGATTGAAGCTTGTACACGGACTCGCAAAATGGAGAAAATACAGAAATATCACATTATTAGTTAGTGCACTGCGGAATTTATTTCATGACATTATCTTCGAAATACTTACTGATATCCCGAGATGTTATTAGCCATCCGTTTCTGTTGGTGAAAAAAATTATTTATAAACAAATAAAATATCAAATAACATCATCGAGATATTATGTACTAACGCACAATAACAACATCGAGACATAGCCCAGTGGATAAGCTCACGAAGTAGCATAACTGATGGTCGTCAGGGCAAGAGCGGATCCAGAATTTTATTCTATTCTTATCTTACCCATCTGGTCCTTGTGCCGCCCTAAAAAAACTTGTTTGAAACTATTGTAAATTGTATTGGGTTTGAAATACGAGATTAGCTCATCAAATATCTCTTACCCTCAATAGAGCAATAGACTCCGTAGGAGTCCATAATGCTCTTTGATTTTTCTTGCATATTTCCCAGAGCTCTCGGTTAGAGATGACCTCTGGTCAGAAAATGACAAGTATTTGTCGAAGGCATCGGTTAACGAACAACTGCAGTGGATGCGTGATGTCTTTGGTGACCAAACCACTTTATCACACAATACACGGTTATTTTCTGTACGCTCCATGTTGTGTGGTGGTAAGTAACGACCGATTTTACGGCCGCTCAGATCGCGCCCAAAGCTCGTCCTCAATCTGTACGGAGCTTTGGGCGGGACACTTTTTACTGTAATTATTTTGGAAAAATGTCCTTAGACTTTTGGGAATCCTTGTTTAATGGAATCGAGTCTTTTGAATGCAAATCTGTTTAGGTTTTTTTCAGGAGGCCGTGTCAAAGATAATTCCGAGTTAAAATTATAACTTACATGAGATTGTATTTTGAGTTGTTATACGATTTTATTCATAAATAATGATTTTATTCGTAATAGAGATACGCCATGAATAAATAGAGGTTACGCCATGAAGCATCAGTAGAAAACGTACAAAACGCAACAACATTCTGGAATAAAAACTTACTAAATAAAACTTTATTGTCCTGAATTTACACACTTTTAAATTATTGATTAAAAGTGTGTTAAATCTAAAGTCGGTCGGTAGTTAGGTGAGCGGGTAAAAAAAAGGTATTCAGTAAATTATATAATTTTGGACCCGAAACATTACGCTAGATAAGTGTCAATTCTAAATATGATAATCTGAAAAAATTTTCGTTTAGCTGTTTACATTTGCCAGCGATAATTTTCGCCTGTTCAAATTTCCCACCATTTTCCCAATCCAGGTCCCACGTCACGTTTCAGCTGTACATTCGAACGTTACCGCCGCTTTTCGGGAGGCTTCGGCGGCGTCTGGGGCGCGTTGCCATGGCGACCAGCCTTCACGCGCCCTAATCACCTGCCGCTGCCAAAAATAAACATTTAAAACTATTCCTTCTAATACTGGCATGAAAAATTCTTTCATACGTTCTAAAACTAGAAGGTCTTTTTTTTAAATTTTAACATTTCTTTAAGGTAGTGAGCAGACTCGGCGCGTTCGTGACGCGTTTTCCACTGGCGTGTTTGGGGCGCGAGACCGCTCGCCGGCCCCGGGGCAGGGGTGTGCTCCAGGGGCGCGGGGGCGGAGGCCGAGGCGATGCGCGCGCATGGTTCTCGCGTCAGTCGCTAGGCGGCGTGCGGCCGACGCACGGTCGATAGGGAGCACGCCAGCCAGCGCGATCATGCTGGCCCGTCCGCGGCCTCGACGCGCTGCCGTGTGAGTGATTGTGTTGTGTGGACGCCTACCCTTACCTGCGCGAACGACTCAGCTTTGGTCAGTAACACCACCTATAAAGCGCTCATCCCTTAAATTACGTGACAAACCACGTTACGATATTCATAACCTGGGTATGTGCTGTAAAATTGATGTATCACATGCGAGGCCAATAAACTTTGACAATAGGGTGTAGGATAGGCGAGGTTACCTGTTTTACGATCTCAATAAGCCCAAATGGGGGCCGTGTTCGGCCGCCCTAAGTCTTGTCAATCGCACAGATTGCATTAAGGTCTGAATGACAGGTGTAGGCATGTTACGACCAGTTTTACAGGAGGTAGAGATATCGATGATTGTTTTTCATTGATTTGGGAACTGAAAACGTCACCCATCGCATTTGTACAAGTAGGTTGCGTTGTAGAAAATACACAGGGGTTAGAAAAGCGCTTTCCATGCTATATTCTACTCAATATGTTGAAAAAAGGTAGGCAGCATTTTTCTGCCTATTCAGTAATCTATAGACAGTACACCTACCTCACAGTTTTCGTGACAACCACGCGGTTTTGCATTGGAAAGGTGTACAGTTGAACACAGATTAAGCCTAACGTTCTCAGACTTATTGCTTTGGAAAAGGGTCCATTTTGTTTTGACTCTAGCAACTCTCGGCAATGAAAAACTATCACCTTTCATCACTATAATATCAGGTGGATGTACATCATGGAAAGCAATGCTATATATTTTTTTTTTGTTTTAGTGCCTGTCCATCACTTGAGGTTTACCATCAGATTCGCAAACAAATAGAATGCCATATATACGTACTTACAACAAACTTGTACTCCGGGCGGAGGTACGAATCACCACCCAAAATGGACTACAATGATTCAGGGTTCAGATAGCTATGAAAGGCGCAAGTATTTGCCCACACTGGGAATCGAACCCAGGCCCTCCAGATGGCAGACGAACGTGGTGACCACTCCTCCACGGAGGAGGAGGTCGTCGTTAAAAATAAGTTGTTTCATCTTCCATGACATGCATCCCGAACTGGGATGCATAAAAATGTTTACTTACATTAAACGCTGTTTACATTAAACGCTGTTACGGTTAAATGTAGCAGCATTTCTTCCCGCGCAGATTGTAAAAGTCTACCAAGAGAACGAATTTTCAGGTTTACTTCTAAACTAGCTGTGTTTGTGGCTTCACTCCCGTGGGATTTCTGGGATTCTGTATACAGATATAGCCTTATCCTTCTTGAATTTGGCTATCAAAACAGAGATAATCTTTCCAGACTAGCGCGTTCAAACAAATTCAACTTTAAGTATTAAATTTGTAGTATCTAGAATCTATTTAGATTGCTAGTATAATTTAGAGTTTCTTTGTCCAACTTCAAGACTGTTGAGCACCTAATGCACCACGTGCTTGAATCACGTGGTTATGCTCTTACTAATACATCATTTGCTATGAAAACTTATAAATGTATCTGGACCGCGACATTAATTAGGCTTTTATGCTTATTTATTTTTTATTTATTATTATTTATTTTTTTATTTTATTTATTTATTAATTCTCTTACCCTACCATTACAGTTTTACCCAATTCGATAGAGTAGGTAGTTTTTATTTATTTACTGTACTGTCTTATAAAAAACTTTACTCTAGAAATGGCCGCAAAAAAGAAATTAAAACAACGCCTACTTCACCTCTTTTAATCTCAAAACATACTAATTACAAACATAAATATCATAAACATTTAGGTTATCAGCGTGAACTTTAAAGACATTAATTAAGACATATATCATATTAATCACGATCAAACCAACCGGATGATCCGATCCAACATGCTCGCGCAATACATAGTAACATATATATGTTTCTGTGTAAATATATCGCAATTTCGCCACTGAGAGCGCCATTCGTCAAGCTAACTTGATTATTTTAATTGCCAAAATTATCGGGTGACTTTACGGAAATTAACTGATATTTCATGTTGACTAATTTTATGGAGAAAGTAACTTTTAGCCGCGGCGTTGCTCGCTTTGATATTGCTTAGAAAAGCGAAGCTGTGCTGGCATAGTTGGCTAGGTACTCAACTTGCATAGCTACGGCGTAACTTTGAATCTCACGTAATCCAATGTGTACATGTATTTACATGTGTGCAATAAAGTATTTTGCATTGTATTGTACCTCTTAATAGATTTGACAGCTCTGAAAACGGCCCGAGAAATAAGAGCACACACTAAGCATGTGGTCTTATTTCTGACAGTACGGTCTATTGAATTATTTATTTATTTTATTTATTTATTTCCAAACTTATTCTATTTTTACTGCTTTAGCCAATGCAATAGAAAAGCACATATGTAGGTATATCAATTATTTACAACTTATGATATTTATTGCTAAGTCTTAAGGTATATTTTTGATCGAAGCTATATATTCAATAAACACTGACTGTTTTTCGCTTTGATTTTGTATGAGACCTTTAATCTATGTGAATTGTTGATCGAAGCTTTTAGCTTTCTGACTACCGGTCAACTATTATTTGAATCAAGTAATTCTTCATTAGGCGATCGGCTAGCAACTTGTCACTATTATGAATCTCAGTTCCACCAATTAGCCCATCTTTCAGCTAAGCGTGGCCTTTGAGTCTCACGACTCTTGGCTCTGTCTACCCCGTAAGGGGTAAAGACGTGACACAGTCTAATTTCAGTAAAGGAAGACGTCGTGAGTAAAGTATTAGCTGATATTTAATAACTATAGTGCATCACGAGCATACTGCGAGTGCTGTTGCTGTCACACTGCGACAGTCAAGACAAGTTAAATTATGTCAGATGCCTTCAGCTGGGCGTCATGACAAAATTTGACATCAGATAACAAAATAGAAATAAAATAAAAGTTTTTTTTATTTTTTCTGCAACCTTTGCAAAATTTGATGATGGCCGGTTGCATAATAAATAAAACACAAACAAATAATACACTCTTGTATTCATAATACTAGTTAAGTCTAGTATGGGCTATTGAAAATAGTAACAGATTGGTAAATTACCTGAAAATACGTGCACTATATTTCGTCGCAGCAATTGCAATGCTACGGTGCTACGGCGTAGACGTGCTACGAGGTCTATGCTACGGCGTAGACGTGTTACGCATTCCGTCGTCGCGTTGTGCATCTATGATTTAACCCCAGAGGAATAGTACGGTATTATTTTGCTTCAGATAGTGAATTTTTCTTTGCCTCTGATGTATTTATGACTATTTTTTGACCGTGGTTTTGCTCACGTTAAAGTTACCTGCGGGGACACTACTTGTATTTTAAAATAAAATGTTGGTATATTTAATTTAGAAAAGAAAGTAGTGTCCTGACGATCTGTTAAACATCTTAAGGGGAAATCTTTTATCAACAAATAAACATAATTTTCTTGGGAAATTTAAAATGATTTTCGCTTATTTTAAAATCATACTGAAACTTTACCTAAGTCGAACAGTCAATAGTTGATTTCATAAAATGTCAAAAGTTGATTCTAGGAATTTATATAGTAGGTATTTGATTCTAGTGAAATAAAATATGCTGTATTTATGTGTAACCTTTAAATTTATTTATACAGGCATTGAATACAAGTATTAAAATACAGATTGGTGGTGTGGTGTCTATTAAAATACAGATTTTTATCACATCGATTATCATGTCCCAGAAAACTATTCCACGTTTTTCAATATATTTTTTTCTTAAAACATCGAAAACTTATTATCGCAGTTTCATAATATCGAACAACATTTCCTAAAAAAAAACGTTATAAAATTTCTACTATTCCAAGAAAAACGATATATCAAACTAACATTTCACACATGTATTAAGATATCGATGTAACCATTTATAATAACATGTTTCAATATGTAACGATGCGCATCATAACTTTTAATCGCAGTAACGTTTCATCGAACCCTGCATTCGCTTGTTGTTGCTTAAAACATGCAAAAAGGTATAGCAAGCATGCAGCAGGCATACAGCAAGCATGCAGCAGGCATGCAGCAAGCATGCAGCAAGCATTCAGCAGGCATGCAGCAAGCATGCAGCAGGCATGCAGCAAGCATGCAGCAAGCATTCAGCAAGCATGCAGCAAACATGCAAGCAGGCATGCAGCAAGCATGCAAACATGCAGCAAGCATGCAAGCATGCAGCAAGCAAGTATTTCTGGGTGGCTCCACCAGAAGACTCGCTCCGTTGGCCCTTCGATTCATTCGGGCACTTAACCTCGTGCCCTCATTTTCTCAGGACCTCCTTCGCGAGCCTTCTGGTTCCGCGCGAAGGAATAACACTCTAGTATATGACAAAGTTGAGCCACGTGGAGTCGGGGTGCTCTGAGTAGGATTTGTGATCCATTTATAATTAATGGACTAGCTATAAATTTACTGTTGATCAATACAATACTACCAGATTAATCTATCTATATAGGGTAACATAATAATATAATATTTGATGTTTCAAATATATTGCAAACTGAAACTTACGTGGAAATAAAATTATGGGTAACAAAACTTTGATGTTTCATTATTTCGATGAAATACATAAAATATGAAAAGAAATAACGATAGAGTGTGTTTGTACGTAATGAATAATCGTGTAAATGAAATTTCGATGTAAACAGATTTAAGGATTTGTTACATATTGTATTAAAATATCTGCGAATGGTTTTATGGGACATGAAAATCGTTGAAGTAAATTGCGATAAAGTGATGGGTTCCCATTTAATCCAGTGTACAAATTGTACTTCGATTTCGTATATTTATATTATTTCTCTGTAAAATCGCAAACGAGATTTTAATTGAAATGAAAATATGCATGTTTTATCGGTTCAATGAATTTCGATTCATCGCATCGGCTCTATTTTTAAGCACTGATAGTAATAATGACTTATGTTTTTATGTTGTACTGGCTGCGGCCCAGGGTTTCGCTTCCATGGAAATTTCGGGATAAAACGTACCCTATGTGTTGTTCTTGGTATTTATCTACCCGTTTACCAAATTGCATCGAAATCTGTCCAGGAGAATTTGTGTGATTGAGTAACAAACATAATCACAAACTCTCATCCATACTATCTTTTTTTTTTTTAATTTATTTATTACACAATTTTTTTTACAATTACTTCTTACATATTCTGCCAAACTGTGAAACAGTTTGACGGCAGCCCTCGTGGAACAAACTTACATACCTATATAGATAACATTAACTATATTTAAGTTACTACATGTTTTCATTAAACTAAGTATTATATTAGAGTATTTCTATATCTAATAGGAATACGGTTGTTTATAAAAACTAACACAAACAAGTTTTATGGTGTTTTTGACCTATGGCGGAACAAAGAAACTTGCATACACACAAACACACATACATAAATACATGAATCCCAAGAACACAACACATCTGATTTATATAATAGCAGGATTAGCAGGATAACACCTGATGATACGAAGTGTTGCCCGCGAATCCATCCCCGTGGAATTTTGTATTGTCAATATCTCAGTTTCTAAGCGGCTTATCAAGATGAAACCCAAGCTAGATTTTAAGTTAGATCTTCAGTAATATAACTGCCAAAACTTCATTCAGCAGTTTTTGCGTGATGCACGTATAAACATATATACAAACAAATATTCTAAAAATCATTTTGGCTTCTTTGGCCCTATAAAGTTTAACCTAACCCTGAAGATTATACACATTCTTCTTAAATATCTCCTATGTACAAACATAGACTAAAAGCTTTATTATATATACAGATAGGCAGTATAATATCTTAGCAATCTTTACTTAAATATTTGCAAAACTCTTCCGAAAAACCTCTGCATCTAATACGCTTCCAAACCGTTCAACCGGTACGTTCAAACGTATTCGACCTTTCGATATATACACAAATATAAATACATACATGTGAGTCGGATTTGCCGACCCACGCCGTATTCCCGATTGATCCCCATATTTTCAAACGGGAAAATGCTGTTATAAATGACAAATAAGACGAATTTGTATTTCATGTTTCAATCGGGTCTCATCAGTTATTGAATGAGTTTCTTCGATCGATGTTTGGGACTCGCATATTTTTCTCGGGTCAGTAGCTATTTGTTTGTATGGATCATAAGTTGAAAGGTCAGCTCTTACGATACGCATACATACATACATACATAGAATCACGTCTTTATCCCTTACGGGGTAGACAGAGCCAAGAGTCGTGAGACTCGAAGGCCACGCTTAGCTGAAGAGTGGCCTCTCTGATGGAATGGAGATTCAACGCATTTGTGTTTTAGCTAATGTTCAATGGTAAATGGTGAATAGTAATCTCTCTTTTCAATTTTTGACTTTGTAACACTATTCAGCTAAGCGTGGCCTTCGAGTCTCATGACTATTGGCTCTGTCTACCCCGTAAGGGATACAGACGTGATTCTATGTATGTATGTTTGACTTTGTAAAACGAAATACAACATATTTTAACTAAACTAGGTTTATAGTGTTCGTTAATTTTCTAATGAATAAGATTGTGAATGATCCACTAAGTAAGTAATTTCTTGTGTGTTAATAAATAATTCTTGTTGTTGTTGTTACAATCCTACGCGAGTTTTATTTATTTATGGCTAATTTCATCACATAAAGAAATTCAAATAAATCAACACATCACAACCAATGAATCGCAGTAACCCCATTCAGAACCACTTAACAAACTGTAAATCCGTTTTTCGCTCACATGCACTCGAAAAACCATGTACCATATCCTTTCAGTACGGTCACAAACGCCCATACATATGTTTCTGCGATAAATAAAAATCACGTATCACACGGGAAAATAAAATATCGCCTTGGGGCGCAGAATGCAATATTTTTACACGGCAACTGTCCGAAAAATAGAGCAGTGTAATGTTTCCAGAGTGTATTTGTCTCGCGACTCGTGGCTCTGTGTACCCCGTAAGGGATAAAGACGTGATGTGTAAGCCTTTATATATAAGTTTATATAATAACCGCTTAGTGTAGGTCCCGCGGGGCGCCCGCGACTTGTTACACTAACTTTATGATGAGCCGAGGTCAGATACATTTTATGTTCGCTTTAGATATTGTTGCGATGTGCATTTAAAAGGCTACCTGGATAGTGCGTTTATTGGTGGAATGGGTATTCAGTTGGATGGAAAGGAAAACTAACGAGGAAGTGCTGAAGATTGTAAAGGAAAAGAGGAGTCTACTCAGTGAAGTGAAAATAGGAGAGGAAGAATGATTGGCCACTTGGTATGATATGATGACCTATTTAAAAAATTAATTGAAGGAAAGGTGAAGGGAAGAAGAGGTCCAGGGAGACCGAGAAAGAGTTATATAAGCCAACTGAAAGAGAATTCGTGTCGTATCAAGAACTTAAATGTAAAGCCGAGAATAGAGAGGTGTGACGTATGCTCCACCGACAAGAGCACAGCTTTTAAATAAAAAGAAGATTCAGATGTGACAGGTCGCTAGCCTATCGCCAATGAGAAGAATCCCTAAAAGAAAATCAAGAAATTCATTTTCTTTTACAATTTGTTCGGGAAGAGAAGTAGCTGATAAATTCTGTTTTTTTTTCGCTTTCAGACCGGTATACTCTCATATAGTTATAATATAGACTTTTATTATAAAGACCTTTTCGTTTTTATACTATTCTAGTATTTATTAGATCCGAGTAGCGAGTAGAAGTCTAAATACGTCGTATGCGAATAAATTAACAAATTAATTTATGTTGAAAATTAACAAAGATAAAAGAAAATTCATAATCAACAAAAAATATATTTCAATTTTTTTTTTAATTAATTCCAAGGCAAGGTTATCTTTCAAGATTTTTTTAAAATAAATTCCAAGGTTATCCTTTATAATGTTTTAGAAAATATTTTACGAAGTTGATTGTTTTTGCGAAGGAAGGAAATAAATTATTAAACAGATGTCATGTCGCATTATGTTTAGGGAACAGCCGCTTTGTTTTTTTACCTTATTTTAAGAGGGCCTAGAGCGTATCTCTGAGATCCTTTACAGAAATGGTCAAGTGCCCCTGGCTAAAACTGAATTAGTAAAAAAAGTAAGTAAAAATGTTGTTTATTTTCTCGAATATACTTTAGTAATTTAACATAATTACAACAACAGTTTAGATCGCAGGATATTGGCGACTGGCTGGAATTCTTTAATAACGTTTTTAACACATTTTGTCGAAGCCACAGTGATTTTTTTTAGATCTAAATAATATACAAGACTATAGAAAGTGGGACGCTTTATTTTTCCGTTTTCCGGTGAACGAACATCGTGAGGAAACCTGCACTCTGGATGAGTCGGTACCCACTCGCACCCTAAAATTCGTCCCCTGGAATAAAAGTTGAAGATTCGGCCCCTATAAAGGTACCCCGTTCGTCCCCCGGCAGGAGACCAAACATGACGATTAGGATATAGAAATGATTTGTGTGTTTTTCATACAAACTTTGACCCCCCATTTCAGTCACTACCCCGAGTCTTCAACTATGTCCGTACCAAATTTCATCAAAATCGGTCCAGCGGTTTAGCCGTGAAAGTGTAACAGACAGACAGTATTTATAATATTAGTATGGATAATATAGATTAAGAAGGTAAATGAGCGCCTTTTTTTAATTGTCGCTATCTCTTTTAATTCTTCTAAGTTATCGCGTATGTCTTATTTCACAGTAGCATAGTTCTTTTTTCTAATAGGAAAAAGAACAAGCTAATTATTAAAAATAAAAAACGCGACTGACAAGTTTTTACTCAAAAAGTACATACAAACATATAAGTTATATACATTTTTGAAATCGCCTTTTAAAGCCCTTGAATTTGTTACCTCACTCGATAAGATTAATCAAAGTTTATTTTTTTGGTCTGCTATTTATTGCATATAAAATCCGCCATTTTGTTTTTATGATGACGTTTTATAGCCTATGTCATTCGGTAGAATGCAAGGAATCTAAAAATACCTCTCACATCAAAATATGTTAAGCCGTTAAAGACTTATGGTGGAATAAAGAAACTTACATACATACATACATACTTACATACATACATGAACCCTAAAAAAACATAACACTCCTTTTTTGGTCAGTCGTGTAAACACTCCTTTTTTGGTCAGTCGTGTAAAAAGACTGAAACTAGGCATCTAAGAGGTCCATCTTGTCCGGGACGAGACCACGGATACGAGAGATCTTTCATGATTCGTTAATTCCTTTATTGCGGGAAACACAATAAAACTATTTGAGAAGTTGGCCAGCATGCAGGTGTGTCGAGTTTCCTTTAAGATTCTTCGAGTATTTTCTTGACTGTGTCAAATAACGATGGTATAGAAAAATCATTTGTTTAAAATCAACATACTTAACATCTAAAAGTCAGCTATATACTGCTAAACCGACTCAAACAGTAGAGATAGTATAATGTAGAAATTGGATGTATTTTATTCGCCTGTTCGTCAATTACATGATTGTTACTATAATATTTTCGTGTCATGTTATTTTTATCCGAAGATAGAGTTGTTATTTAAACACTAAAGTTTAAGTACGTATAAATATATATATTGTTTCACCAATTTCCAAAATACTGTAAATTTTTTTTTCAGTGTTTAAAAAATATTCTCTAAGGGGTTAAAATTACAAAAATAAGTTTTGCGTTTATAGCTTTTAACTTATAACTTTTTAATTTAAATTTGAGTGTACCTAGAATGACGTCTTTATTCCTTACGGGGTAGACAGAGCCAAGAGTCGAAGTGTTTTATAATGCGTTATTTCTGTGTTTATGCTATTTTGTGTGTACGTGTCCTATCTCCCAGTTTTACTCAATATTTTCCGAGCGACCGACTGCCACTATAATTCGTTCGGTATCAATTTTATCTAGTACTAGCTTTTTGCCCGCGACTTCGTCCAAACGCGCATAAACCTTACCTTTGTACTTAGTTTTACTATTTATATATATTTTATGTTTCCTGTCTACATATTTGTTGTGTACAAAAATCCTAACTAATGTTATAAATGCGAAAGTGAGTTTGTTTGTTTGTTTGTTACCTCTTCACGCTTCATCTACTGAAGCAATCTTCCTGAAATTTCACATACACATAGCTGGAAGTACGGAGAAGGACATGGGGTACCTTTCATCCCGGGAAAAAGCACTATTCCCGTGGGAAATTCACGCGGGCAAAGCCACGGGCGAAAGCTAGTTAATAAATAAATAAACAAAAATTACGAAAGTTCCCGTAGGAATTTCGGAAATTCCTCTTTTAGTGCTCCCCTGCACTCTCCAAGGAACCTACGTATACCAAATTTTAGCTTCCAAAACGCCCAGTAGTTTCAGCTGTACGTTGTCTGTCAGACGGAAGAGTTATATATATACTAGCTTTCGTCCGCGTGAATTTGCCACTGGAACAGTGCTTTTTCCCGGGATGAAAGGTACCCTATGTCCTTCTCTGTACTTCCAGCTATGTGTATGCGAAATTTCAGAAAGATTGGTTTAGTAGATAAAGCGTGAAGAGGTAACAAACAAACAAACCAACAAACAAACAAACTCACTTTCGCATTTATAATATTATAGTTAGGATTTTGATTGATAGGTACGTATATTAAAACAGGTGTAAAGATTATAACGATTATAAGATTATAACATTGTTTGTTATTAATAATATTCAGTAGGTGTAAAATGACTAAACTACAAACAAGTATATTTTTAGATGGAGTAATGAAAAACTAGTATGTGAAATGGAGATGGCAAATGGCATTGCCAAGAAAGTCGTTGCGAGTGTTACATTCCACGTAATGACAATAAGAGAATAACTCAATAGGTGGTGTTTATGACAACGCCTGATGATTTTAAAAAGCATCAAGTTCAACAAATTTTATAATATTTCTTTTCTCATTTCATGCAAAGTCACGTGTTGTGCTCCTTTGTTTAAATTCATTAAATTTAAGTTTAATTTTAGGCTTGAGCTTTTATTCAAATTCCATCGTGTCCACTACGAGACAGGTGGTTTTCCTTCTTCTTATTGAGCCAAAATGGCTATAATTAGGTTGTTTTTGACCAGTATGGCGACTTTAACTGCCCCTATCGTTGGCGTCATTAAGATCCTTTATTGTACAAGACATAGGCAAACATAGGGCAGTTGAGACATGGCAGGCGAAATGGTGGTTTTACTGTACTTATATTTTCTTGAAAACCATCAATCGAACGATAGCGGATCACGTCTAACAAATTACATACGAGCTAGGTACTATGTAGGATAACAGGGAATCCATTAAACTTTGTTATTGGGTATTGAGCGGCGGGTCAATGACCCACTGTGCAAGTGCATCGGGGGCACAAATATTTAATGTCTAGAAAGATACCTCTTTAGAATTTAAAAAATATTTAAAATTAATGAATGAATGAAATAATATTTATTCAAGTAACCAGGACTCATAATGTTAGTAAACTTATGCTATGTTAGTGGGAATTATTTACAAAATTTATTGCGGAGGCCACTCCTGCACCATCTCCCCTGTTATATGGCAGCAATGGCCTACGTACGCCATTCCAGCCTGCTTGCGATCATGCGCAGGATGCTGTTGTTGCTCTCTCGCACTCGGCGCACCAGGGACGCACACCTTTTACGCATTATTGAGTTAAAACAATCCACCCGTGCATCAGCGAACATTCCTGATGTCTTATCTCTTTGGAGTTAAAGTTCTGCCAACAAGTTGCTAAAATCCTTGCCATGCCACTCATTAGAAAACACATTTTGTTGAAATTTTTTTTTATTTGTAAAAAAAATCTCGCTTGCAACACTGTCCGTACAATTTATTTCAAAATTTCACGCGCCCAGAAAAGTGGAAGATAAGAAATGTGCTCCTAAGAAACTAATCTTTATTACTCTAAATAGTTAATAGATATAGTCACATCTGTTAACCTCTATTATTTGTGGTGTGGTAATCTCGTCGCCAGATTGCTGGCAATCACCTCCAATGATACTTCCCTGGTGAATTATGTTGTGCTAATTTATTACTTGAACTTATTTTATATACAGGGCTTTTAATCTACCAGCTAAATTATTACAGCAGGGTTTAATGACGAAACTGAGTAAGTCTCTAAAGAAACCTATAACAAAACGTGATAAAAATGTACACTCCAATACAAATCGCCCGATCAGCTCGGACTTACTATGTCCAGTGTGCATATCGGACATGTCTTTTGTTAACCCTATATAGCTATATACATATGATATATACATAATATCTACCGTACGACGTACTTGCATCCAAGGCAGAGCGTACCGCGTAAAAAAATGAAAAGTCATAATTACATTGTTAGTAAGTCAAAATACTTTATTGCACAAAAAAAATATAAATCTCAAAAATATTGCATCAGATGATCAGATCCATTTGGATGGTGGCGGCGGCGGCGGCGGATGTGTACACGTTTAATCTAGAAGGATTGAGAAGAACATAAGGTACTTACCTTTCATCTCGGAAAAATTCACGTGGGCAAAGCCGTGGGAAAAAGCTAGTTTAAATATGTTACACGTGTAGAGCAAAACATATAAAATATACACCTTAAATTTCCTGGAACGCAGATAAAAATATGGAAACGGAAAACTGTTCCGTGCATTCCAGAAATAGTGGGCACCCTCGTATGACGTACGTCACGTTCATCCAAGGTCGTCCCGTGCAGGGCGTGTCGCCGCCGACACACCCACAATGCACACCACAGACATCATATTATACTAGAAATGGCATCTGCTGTATTTTATGTGACATAAAATATCGCTTTCAAGCTCTTTAAAAATAAGTGTATACAGCGAATTCAAGTGTGTAGATTAGAATAATTTTATTTGCAATAATATGGTGTGTAACAGTTGGCTGGTTGGTTGGTTGGTATAAGCGATTGAGTCTGTGAGTGAAGGCACTTCAGGTCCTGTGCGGCTTATTACAGGCTGGGCCAAAATAACGCGTCTATGATACCGATAGCTTAATTCTAGAGGATAATGTCTTCTCTTTCTCTCTTGATTTAAAAAAAAAGCCACCATTTCTCCTAGTGATAAACTAAGAAAAAAATAAGTAGTAAAAGGCATCTTATAGTTAATTCACAATGCTAAATTGCTGAATTAGAATAGCATCTTGCACTTATAAAGCTCACTGTTCAAGCCGCAGTATCATAAATTCCAAAGGCCACTTTTAGTCCACCAACTCACAGAGAATTTTATATGACCCAGTGTTGCAGTATACTTTGGGATTTGGTGAAACGCTTTGACTAGTCACATGTGCAAGTAGTTGGGCAAATAGCATATATAGTAATAGGTAATACTTTAACTCGGTCATAAATAATAAGGGTGTTATAACCAAGACCATTCGGGATTACCTTGAATTTATATGTATTCAGATTTTTTATTTCATTGGTGACAATTAATACGAAGTCATTTTTCACAATGTTAAATTTAAATAAAACTAACTATGACCATAACAAATGAAGGTTTTATGTTGATTTGTTTTAAAAACTAGGTAATATATTGTTAAATCAAACCACTAAAAACTATAAAATGTCGCTCTCCATCCCTGTCATTCCCCGTGTCTAAAATAGTAGATTGCTCTACTAGGGTCGGATGACAGCAATAGCATACGAGGTGTTTAGATGCCCGAGCGCAGCTAGGGCGGCTATAGTCCGAGTATGCATTGATGTCATTCACCCGTAGTAAGCACTCTACTTTTCATTTCAAATATAAGGAAAGTAAACAAAAAAAAACACAAAAAAATAGGCTAATGACAATTAAGACCAGGTCCAACCTGAGCTGCAAAAAACAAAATTCACATGCGCTTAACCGCGCCGTGTGCACGTTGCAATAAGATTTTTTGCACAACACAATGTTCTACTTACGTTGGCAGGATCGAACAGATTTTGTACCGATTTAGCAACTATTTCTCAAATATCATTAAAAATATTAGTTTTAAAACAAAAGTGCTCGATTAAGACTTTAATATAGCATATATATAAACTAAATATATAAAAAATTATAATGTTATCGCTGAAAATTTTAAGTTTCATGACTTGAAAGCTGAAATATTTTCTAAATTTTCGGTGCCTTTATGAATTAATTAAGCCGAAAATATGTATTTTTATTTAAAAGTACACGATTGAAACTTTAATAGAGATCATAATCTATATCCTGTATTATTTTTCCACTTCGTAAATAAACTCTAATTAATCACTTCGTAATTTCACTTCGTAAATAAACTCTAAGTAAATTTCTTCATGAAAAATTACAATTATTTCGAATGTGGGTTTGGACCTGGCCTTAGGAGATTTCGGATTTCGATACAGCTTATGAAATAAAAATCCGTAGTCTTTTTTAAATTTTGAACATGGAATCACCAGGCAGCCTGAAGCGAGTCATCGCCGCCGCTTCTACGTTCTAGGATTTTTTTTTTACTTTTTAATCTTAGTTAAAAATACAACTAATTCATTTATTACAATTATTATTAAGTATCATAATAATTATTAAGTATCATAATAATTAATATTTTTAATTTACATAATTAAAAAAAATGTGGATAAAAACGAACAAAATAAAGCGGTAAGTCTAAATACAGCAGAATTTTTCTTTTTTAAAGAATGATTTTTTTATGCTACCATTAGGTAATACATGTAGCATCCAAAGACATAGAAAAAAGAAATGTCTTTCTTCGAAGTTCTTTTGAGTTTTTTTCAAACTCGGTATTTTTTTCTGTGTAGAACCTAGAACTTGGCCTTAGACATAAAAAAATCCATAGATTTATTTATTTTCAACCCGATACTAGGATCAAATATACACTTCTTTCCGAGTATGAGAAATGAAAAATATTTTTGGACCGTTTACAAATGTGATCGGGATCTCCATTTTAGAAAATAATTATCTGTGTTAGGAGATCCCGCTGTCTAGGCTTTTAACTCTTCCTAAACCACCCTATGTATTAAGTTATGATATGGTATTCACTGTTATATAGGAAACTAGATGTTGCGTGCTGCGCGAGGTGCAAGCACCTCGCGTGCTGTGCAGGGCAGTTATATATTTGCAGTTTCGATTGCACGAAATATTTTAGGGAAATTATGAAAAAGTCATCTACAAAGAAATGTTGTCGGTTGGGATTAGGTGAAGAGCCGAAAGGCTGCTCTGGCTTTTGCTCTTTGCTGTTAAAACGCAGCTCGGCCTACGGCCTCGCTAGCGGCGCAAGCTCGGCCTTCGGCCTCGCTTGCCCCGGCTGGAGGAGGGGCTCGGCCTCCGGCCTCGCCTCGCCTCTCGGATTCATATACGCAGCTCGGCCTGCGGCCTCGCTTGCCGCGGAGCCTCGGCCTTCGGCCTCGGCTCGTATTAAGTTATGATATGGTATTCACTGTTATATAGGAAATATCTTGAGGAGGTTTATGCATCTACATAACTTCATGCATGCGAAGCCGGGTCGGGTCGTCGGTTTTATAAATACTGCTCTTATAAATAAACCTTTAAAAATTACATCTTTCGAAAAGAGACCAATGCTTTGATATTTTTTGAAATTACCGTTCTGCGTCACAATTGAAATCTTAAGCAATCTTTTAAAGCCAACATAAGTGGTCCAATATACCTCCTCCGATAGCCCATCAAAATTTACATTGCGGGACATCCTTCGGGACATATTAAAACTGAGGCATATGCTATGAATATCAAGTGAAGACATTGATCAATTTTTAATAGATGGACGCTGAACTGGCTTTAGAAAATATCCATTTTTTAAATTTAATATTGTCCCAATAAAAACGACAAATTTTCGCGTTTATTGTAGAGTCAAAACGGTCAACTTTGATTTACAGGAAAAAAATAGTTTCAAGTCTGTAGATAAATAAAATAAAGAGATTCTTAAAAAATACTAATAATAACAAACTGAAAAAATTTACGCAAAATTGAGATGAAATATTACAAAATTTAAATAGAATCAAATACATGTCAACAGGCTCAATATATGCAACAAATGTACACACAAAAATTTTATAAACATAATAAATCTACAGATTTATTTGTGAAATAGTTAAAAATATAGTATGAAATGTTTATCTCCCAGACTATATTGGCGTGTACTGCAGTACGTCTGCCTTTATCCACCGATATGAAGGAATGCGATGCTATTGTTTGGACCATTCCAGCTAGTTCTATTTATTTGTTCCACCGAACTAGTGCTATTAATTCGTCTCACTATTTACTTTCTAATTATTGACAGTTTTTTAAAATATTTCTACAAAATTATTGTAATAAGTTGTACAACCTAGTTTTAATCTGCCTTTAATATAAAATGGCACCTTTATTGTTTGTTTGTTGAATTTGTGGGTATATATCGTTGCAAATAGCTATTTATAATTTCAATAGTGGAATAACAGAATGCCACCAATATTTATATTAATAGTTTCTTCCGGCGTTGCTTCTCAATCAGTGTGGTTGGAACGACATGCCTACAAAATGATTATTATTTATTTTAGTCTAATTCTTGAAAAAAGTTTTGATAGAAGTTGAGTCTAGTGGGATGTTGTATAGCTATCTTGCTGTTACCCAAACCTAACTATCCTAACTAATATAATATTACTAGCTTTCGCCCGCGGCTTCGCTCGCGTGAATTTCCCACGGGAACAGTGCTCTTTTCCGGGACGAAAGGTCCTTCTCCGTCCTTCCAGCTATAGGTATGCGAAATTTCAGGAAGATTGGTTCAGTAGATAAAGCGTGAAGAGGTAACAAACAAACAAACAAACTCACTTTCGCATTTATAATATTAGTTAGGATTAATGCGAAAGTGAGTTTTTTTATTTGTTTGTTACCTCTTCACGTTTTACCTACTAAACCAATCTACCTGAAATTTTGCATACACATAGTTAGAAGTATAGAGAAGACATAGGGTACCTTTCATCTCGGGAAAAAGCACTGTTCCCGTGTGAAATTCACCCGGGCGAAGCTGCGGGCAAAAGCTAGTCCTAACTAATATTATAAATGCGAAAGTGAGTTTGTTGGTTTGTTTGTTTGTTACCTCTTCACGCTTTATCTATTAAACCAATCTTCCTGAAATTTCGCGTTCACATAGCTGGAAGTACGGAGAAGGACATAGGGTACATTTCATCCCAGGAAAAAGCACTGTTCCCGTGGGAAATACACGCGGGCGAAACCGCAGGCGAAAGCTAGTTGTGTATAAAGTTCACTTGCTTCCCTTTTTGCTCGCTCGGCCACGGATTTTATCTATAATAGATCGGCAACCCGCTCCCGCTCCCAACGGATATAAATTACAAATTAAACTTTCTTAGAGAAACAATATATCCAATAGGGAAACAAAAAATCGTGGTTAAAAGTAAACGGTTCGTTCGTTTTCTTCGTTAAAATAATTCTGGATCATTCCGTCTCTACCTATCGGTTAGATCTTTTTCTCATATGACATACTAGCTGTTACCCGCGGCTTCGCCCACGTGAGTTTCTCTTAGATGAAAAATCTTTTTGTGTTCCAAACTGTAGTAATCTAAACTCCAGTAGTTACTTAAAATTTCAGCCATTTGGTTATCCCGCGTCCCGCGGGAATATATGTTTATGAACGGGAATTGATGTTCCAGATCTTCAATATTTATACGTCAGTAGAAAATGCTCATCGGGTCGAACGACTTTTGCTAAGGCGCCATTTCCATATATGTAATAGTGTAGTTGGTCTCTTGGAGTTCCTCATCAGATGATCCTGATCTTCGATTATACGTTAACAGAAAATGCTCGTCAGATTGTTAAACTTTTGCAAAGATACCATTTCCAAATTTTCTATAGTTTAGCTATTCTATTATGGTTCTTCATCAGGTGTTCCAGTTTTCAAAATCAATTATAGCCTATATGTTGCCCAGGCTTAATAGCTATACAACAAAAAAGTTTCATTCAAATCTGTCCAGTAGTTTTTGAAAGCGTACAGACATACAGATAGACAGACAGAAAGACAGACAGACAAGAAATTCCAGAAAAATATTTTTGCTTTCTATTATTCTTTTTAAGTGTCCCTCTATCCATTTCAGTCAAAAATACTAAATGTACAGACAAAATATTTTTACTGTTTTATTATACGAGTATGTATAGATTTTATTTGGTGTTGCGTTTGTTAGGTTGTGGTATAACACATATTTTAAAGGAATAAATGATTATGATATGATTATGCAAAAATAGTAAGTGACATAAGACGTGTTACAATAAGTATAATACGATGACTTTTTATCTAGCTATTTATGTCCCACTGCTGGGCTAAAGCCTCCCCTAATTTCCTCCACTCATCTCTGTCCTTCGTCTTTTACAGTTTACTGGAAGGAATACACGAATAAGTACATCAAATCTCACACATACAGTACACCTACCTAGTAAAACTAAATTAACAAATAATCAAGATTTAACATCGTAAAGCGATAGTAGTTGAGTAGTTGAGTACTCGTATGTGTGCGTCCCAATAAAAAACGACTTATTGTTCGTAGATCAGATTAGACATTCTTCGGAGTTCTAAATTTAGTCACTAATTTGTATATGTATTTACTTTGATGTATCTACAACAATTTATAGCTACATCAAGCTACTAAAACCAGGCAGAAGGATCGTCTTAACGATAATCATGGCGATCCAGAGCCAGGATCTAAGAGCTTCGGATCGTTACCACGCCCAAACTTTACCTGGCAATAATTGTTGGTAAATGTTAATGGATGGACGGAATATAGTGCAGTAGTTGCAATGTGTAGGTTTATTTTATGGGATCAGTATACATAGTATATATAGCTTATGTTACCCAGGTTTTCGTAGAGATCATAACTATATCTCGCCTTGGGCAACTGTCAGTGCAGTGAGTTCCTGATTTTAAAGAAATAAATAAAAAAATATACATAGGTATGCCCAATATTTAAGATGTACAGTCAGTCACGTCACGAGTTAGGACATAGGTATACACCTTGTCACTTTCTCTTTGTTAACTGTACGCAAACTGCAAATATATGACTGCTGATGATATAAAATTATTCAAAATTTTTTTGATTATATTCGCAAAAAAAATGGGTTTTTAGTTTGAACGGCCCAAATTTAATGGATTGCGGGCCATTCGAACGTAAACAAAAATTGAAAAAAGGACCGAAGGCGAGTGTAAAATTAAAAATAAGAGAAGATAAAGAGAAATATTATACATTCATATGTACAATATCTCATGATATTATAAATATTATGGCGTATATCAAAATGACGACCGCGAGTCAATGCGTTGTCATTTAATATTTAAACGTGTCCCAATATATAATACAAGTGTGTGCCGCGGCGCCGCTTGCCTTTACGAGGTCTACTATAAACTGAAACGTTTAACGTCATACGGTCTGATGTTTGCAAGTTTATGGAGGTTAGTCATTTTTCATGAGGTTCTTGACATCCGTAATATTTTGAGAGAGTAATGTGTTCTTCCTTGTTTATGGAGCTAGTAAAATAAATATAAAAATACTCACTGGGCCCCGGGGCTCCGCTCTTTTGGGAATTTCGGGATCAACAGAACCAAATCCAGGTTATATTCTAGTCGTATACCAGATTTCATCGAAATTCTTAAAGTAGATTTTGCGTAATTTTGCAAATAAAAATTAATTGAATACAGCAGAAACAAGCGTTAAAAATAATATTAAAAATCCCACAAACTAATTGTATAATTCCCACAATTGGAACATACTCCCAATAACGGATTAATATTGAAAATTGTTCAGGGCAAAAGTTGGCAACACAGTTTAACCTGTCTGCCACAGTATTCCTGAGCTAGGGTTACTAGACGGCAGGAATTTAGCCCCCTATATCGTAAAATATGAAATTGACAGCAATTTTGAATTGCCAGCTTAATGATTGTAAATCTTTCATCGTCACGCACTGAGAGGAAGAAAATTTTCGGACCTGGTAACCCGCGCGGTTGATGGCCTTTTTTGCTCTGGGCAAAACGGCTCCAAAAAGTCAGGAAATTAATTGCAAAGTCAGGATTATATCAGGAAGAGTTATTTTTGGATCTGGCAACCCTACCTGTATCTCAACTCAAACGGGGACCCATGCGCAACACGCCGCTGCGTTTTAAAAAATAGAATTTAAAAAGTTGAGCTCGCTTGCGTCACGGGGGCGTGGGCGTGACGTCACGACTCGGAAATAGAACGCTCGCCATGCCAGCTATGCCGTTTTGGTGCAGAATAACGAAAGTGTAGAGTTACTTTACCAGTTATGATTATTACATTAAGTACTACATAGTATTTTGTTAGCGAGGGCGAGGTGAATGCTACAAAGAGAAGTTCTTCCCGTCAGCTAAGCTGGGTGTTATGACTGGGAAACCGCGGCTCCCTTTACACAGCTTTTGTCAACTATTTCATCTGATTAAGATTGAATGGTCTGAATTGGAGTTCATTAAAAGCCTTATTCACTCTTAAAATAGCCCAGGTTACAAAGTAATCAGGTACACACATCTCTTAGTAAAGTTTCGCTTGCTGAGCGAATTTCGAGATTATTTTTATACAGGCTTTTTTTCTAACATTGTATGCGTGTTCAATAACGTTGAAATAAATAAATGTGTGAGATGTAACTTCTATACTCTCATTAGTTTTCACAGCTATGCCGTCTGAACTAGATGTTTGCGGCAGTCGGTGGTTA
>CM031573.1:19318435-19449940 GCA_018467065.1 Ephestia elutella | reverse complement strand
TAGATGTTTGCGGCGTTGCAGTCGGTGGTTAGCAAATCGAAAACGTAACGTGTTTGTTAACGGCTTATATAACTGTTAGCATGGTTTAAATTTGAATTTGTTATGTATTAATGTTCGCAGTTTAAAATAGGCAGCTGTATATAAATAAATATTTTTTATTGTAAATATTTATAGTCAATCAGAGTAATTGTAAACATCGGTGATTCTCACTGGAGTTGAACCCCGAGGCTTAACTAGATAAATATATTAGGATAGATATAATTGTAACATAGTAGGATACCATAGGCAATGGTACAATATATTTGTAGTTCATTTCCATTTACTGAAAGGTAATTAAATCTTGAACTAATTGGTAATAAATTAGCCGATCCTAATTACTGACATTACCTGTTGAACGATCACTATTAACTGAATTGCGAACAAACCCGGGGGAATTCCGTCAGCGCCATGATTCAAGCCTTGATTACCATGTGGCGTATGGTTATATTGTTTAATTACTATAATAGCACGATTAATTACAAATCCCACTTATATTATGAATGCGAAAGTTTGTGTGTGTGTGAGGATGTGAAGACGTATGGGTGTTTGTTACTCAATCACGTTTGCTGGACGGATTTCGATGAAATTTGGTACACAATAATAATATGGAATAGCGCACACTATTGATCCCAAAACTTCCAATGGAACGGTACCCCATACTACTTTTAAATTGTACAAAACCCAGATAAAAAGTCGATACCCTGAATTAGTGATAGACCAATGCACAGCCGAGATGCACCTGAATTCGACGCTTGTCTTTTATTTTTCTTCGCGGATTTCAATCGAATACAAAACAAGGACCCGTTATCGAGGCATGCGCAAAAAGGGTAATGATTTTAGATAGTTTATTTGTGTAATTTACAAACTGACAACATTATGATTCATCAGTGAAACGAATCACATCAGTAACCAAAGTATTTTCCAAGATATAATAAAAAACTATTAAAATTGAAAAGTCTTAATGATACCAAAACGCCCGGCCAATGGAAGTAATAATACGTTCTACACACAGACATATAATAATAGTAAGCAGACTGAACATGTCATTTGAAATTGCATGGCAAAAACACACACTAAGATTATTATTCACACAACGACAGAATACAGGGTCGGATCTAAGATAATTAATTATATTCGGTACAGTGTAGCAAAACCAAAAATTTTGAGACGCTGAATCTTAAGCCGTGCGCGGTATGCGGACGGATCTGCATCAGCTTTTTACGATGGGAAATTCTATCCCTTTTGGGAAAAAATACTAGTCATTAAATCAATAAAATTTATTTTAAATTATTAAAAATCACGTGCAATGAAGCATTGCAATGATTTTAATGGTTGCTGGAGTCCATTCACTGTCCTGGTACTCGTAGTACGTAAGAGAAATACTCCCCATAACAGTTCTCTTTCTTGAGGTATTATTTTCTGGCATATTTTCCTTGTCCTGAAATAAAATTCACTGTCAGTATTTTTATAAAATGTGCATTTTAATCTTCAAGAAAGAATTCCTGAGATTTTTATAGAATAGGTACTAAATTCGTATATTTGCCTTGATTCGGCCCAGCCATAGTAAACAAAACTGGATCCGTCAAATGATCTATGCTATTTACGAAATTATTAAATTACTTGTAGTATTTCTTATGAAATGGTTATAATTAATACACTACTTTATAAAATAAATAATGATATTGCTGATAAATAGCATTCAAAAAGTCTAATAATGGTTATTGTTTCAAAAATAATACGAAATTGTATATTATCATTGGGCACGTCAAAAAAACATGTATTGCTTACCGAAGGAACGATATTCCACGAATATTTTTTTATGAAACACTTCCACATATTGTACACGTTGCATTTTATCATTTTTATTGAGTTTAAAAGCACAAAACAGTAAAAAATAATTTTAAATATTTATGACAACTGTGACAACACAACCAATATGACAGTTAAGGATCATTTCGCATGAAAAATCCGGCTTGGATGATAAATCTTTCAGTGTAGTGGTTTATTTATTTATTTATTTAAAACTTTATTGCACAAAATTTAAAAAAAAAATTATGTACAAATGGTGGACTTAACGCCATAAGGCATTCTCTACCAGTCAACCATTAGACCAAACAGAGAGTAGTATGGTGGTGCGATAAAGTGCAACGCGATAAATAATTAACTCATAAAATATAGACGTAATAATAATAAGAATATACTTATAATGACTATAAATACATACATACTGATAATAATATTATATATATATATAACTAAATATATATGTGTAGCTAAATATATATATTTATATATAAAAAACATAAATATAAATAAATACATATATCAGGATGACTTAGATTCAGCGATTTGCTGTAAAAAGTGTTTTTTAACTGCCTGCTTAAAAGCGAAACGGCTGGGAGCTCTACGAATCAGTTCTGGAAGGGCATTCCAAAACCTAATAGCCTGCACTTGAAACGACTTGTCCATGAAACTCGAACGATGAAGAGGCATTGCAAGGGAAAGATTATTGGACGAGCGAAGAGGGCGGGAGTGGGTGGAGCTGAGGAAACTGAATTTGGATTTGAGATAGAGGGGAGAAAAAGGATTGTTAAGAATAGAGTAGAGAAAACAGAGAATTCTACATATACGACGCTCAGGTATTGGTAGCCACTCTAGCTGAGATCGAAACGGCGATACGTGGTCATATTTACGAATATTGAAAATGAAACGGATGCCGTTATTGGCTAATCTATTTAACTTAAGGAGAAGGTCCACATTTAAATCGCAATAACAAACATCCGCATAGTCTAAAATGGGAATAACTAATGATTGAATTAGGGAGATTTTAGTTTTAGGATGGAGAAAATTTTTTAATCTATAGAGAGAGCGTAGAGTGGCTATGATCTTCCGGCTCACCTCAGTGATATGCGGCAACCAGCTGAAAGTTGAGTCAATAATAAGACCAAGGTCTTTAACGCTAGGGCTGAACGGAATGGGGGTGTCATTGAACTGCACTGGAACAACGGAATTGAAGTCAATCTTACAGAGTTGACGAGAGCTTCCAACAACAATAGCCTGGCATTTAATAGGATTAACAGCGACTCCATACTTAGTCGACCAGTCAGTGATGCAAGCGAGATCGTGGTTAAGGATAGCAATCGATGACTCGATGTCCTCAGCATCACAAGAATGGTAAAGTTGTAGATCGTCAGCATATAGGTGATAGGAGGAAGAAAGGAGAAAAGTAAGAGAATTGATAAAAATTGAGAAAAGAAGGGGAGACAAAATTCCACCTTGAGGAACTCCTGAGTGGAGATGACACCAGCCGGAGTAGTCCTGATCAACGCGAACTGCTTGCTGACGATCACTGAGGTAAGACGAAAACCAATCCATAACAGTAGGTGAAAGGTTGTAACGAGACAACAGAGCCAGGAGAACGTCATGATCTACGGTATTGAAAGCATTAGAGAGTCGTGGTTCGTGTTGCAATACATTGCAATGCTAAGGAAGGAAAGGGAC
The DNA here is from genome assembly GCA_018467065.1 of Ephestia elutella. NCBI lineage: Eukaryota > Metazoa > Arthropoda > Insecta > Lepidoptera > Pyralidae > Ephestia > Ephestia elutella. The sequence continues at coordinate 19,446,400 of CM031573.1, read as the reverse complement.
AGAGTTATGTGACAGTCCTTATCATGAACAGGATGCAAATATTGTCAAATATCATCAGTGTGTGTGTGAAATTTGTGTTCCTTCTGCTTATATTTAAAAAAAATTTTACTTCTGTGGTTCTACAACACTTATTACTTCCATGGGCCGGCACCCCTTTCTCTGTCAAATTTTTATGACGTCGCACGTAAAAAAATGACTTCCAAAAAGTTTGATATATAAAAATTAACTCCGATAAAGTGACGCTGAAAAGTCGCAAAAAATGCCTGAAAAATTATCTTTTAAAATACTGAATTTTACTAACAATTGTGTTATTTTTTGCTCTATTATAAAAACGGTTATATCATATATATAAAACCATTAAAATTCGTATGTGTTTGGTTAATTTTCTTTATACATATCAATATTTAAGAAAGTGTAACGTGGAAAGATGAATTTAGAGCGGTTAACACGTGAAACTAATTAGAAATTTGTAATATAAATAGTAATACGCATTTCGGAATGAACTAAGCAACCTTCGTATTACCTGCGAGCAACAGGCATGCTATTTCCACGTAGCGAGCTCGGAAATAAATTCTATTCAAGATCAGGCCCCAATGCCGGCTAAATATAGCCCGGGGTAATTCTGGCCGTGGCACTGAATCAAGGGTTAAGCCGAGTGCATAGATACACAAGGACGGTACACTGAATTTGTTTAGAATTAACTAGCAATGCCGCGGGGCTCGGCTTTTGTGGGAATTTCGAAATAGTGAGATTTACTTTTACTCAGTCATATAAAACAAAAGTTTTTTCAATATAATCATACATATCATAGAAGTTCTAAAAATCTATACTATTGTAACAAAGCTGAAGATATTGTTTTAACGCGTTAATATCTAGAAGTAAAGTCAGGTGCAGAGAAATTTGACCCGATAGGGTTCGGTGAATATCTTTGGGTGGTCAGGTTCCTTTGCATCTGATTATACCAGTCAGATTTGAAAATTTCTATGTATAACAATCTAAATCTTTGTAGATTCTCAATTTTCAACCTTTATACCACTTACTATTACGAAAGTTAAGACGCGCGCGCGTTTGCCTCAGTCTAAGAACGTTCACACACCGTAAGCACAGAAAACACAGAAAAAAAAATATTTTTTTCTAACTTTATTGTGCACACAGACCGAGTAGCCTGGCGCGGCAAATGCGTCGCAAGCAAAGTAAAATCGCAAGGCTGATCGCACTTTTTGGACCATACACTATTATATACTATGGTGTGGACCGTCCTATTGACATCCGGGACAAACACCAGGCCCGCACTTAGGTATTTTTACACACAAATATCCGCTCTAACCCTTCTTTTCGGAGTGAGGAGTTTGTTGGCGTAATAGCGTGAGATCGACCTATGATAGTGGCGATTAAGCAACTTTGCAATGGTCGATCAGATCATATGTTGTTGTTCGGAAAAACTAATACTGGTTTATGTAACATTGTATAATGACTAATTGTAAATATTGTACAGTGAATAAATGAATAAATGAAAATGAAATGAAATCAAATCAAAAATTCTTTATTGAAACTTGACCTTCAAAGGCTCTTTTTCACGTCTAAAAGTAATTATTTAATCAAAATATATTATGTCTCAAAGCTACAAAGTACATAACCGGATAGATGACCAGAAAAATAATATTTAGAGCTCCTTCGTGTGAAAGGCACGTTTTAAGCCGTTCTGGCTGTACTTGCAGTCATTAAAACCCACCATTTGGGTCTGCAAGGCCCATCATCCTTATCCATCTAAAAGAAGGTCAACATTCACGTTAAAATGGCCGAAACGACATATCTGGCTTCTCATACGTATATGAAAGGTAAACGAGAATCTTTTCCACCAATATTAGTCATGGAGGCTTTCGTGGTCGTAGTGTGTGCACAGCTTTAGGTCGATCGACATTGACCCGCAGGTTTGCCGCGGGACAATCTCGCGCCAGGGCCGCACTCAGATATTTTTACACTAACATTGTTTTCACAGATACGTTTACTTTCGACGACGGATTTCTCTGCTGTTTCACCTTACTGTTATTCCTTTTATTTTTGCACAGATCACGTCTTTATCTCTTACGAGGTAGACAGAGCCAAGAATTGTTAGACTCGAAGGCCACATTTAGCTGGATGGTGGGCTTATTAATGAAATAGATATTCGGATATGGTGACTGATTTCTAGTTCATTGCCTATGAGGGAGGAATTCCCAGTTTGAAGTCTTTTCCACTTGCTTGACTTTTACAATTTGCTTGAAAAGAGAAGCAGCTGTCACATTCTATGTTTTTTTACACTCTGACCAGCATGAAAGCGAACTAACAGTTGTGTTAGATATTATTCAAGTCACCTAAAGGCATCTGACATGACTGGTAACAAAGATTGAAATTATAAAAATTAGTTTAAGATAAAGTAAAATCGCGGAAATGTAGGAACTAAATTAGTGAAATGATTACCATTTAAATTAGTAAAAATAAAATGTTAATTCATATATAAAAATACTTGTTCCATTCACAAAACTAAGCTTTTCAATACAACAGCTAACAATATTGTCACCATGCAAACTCGTAGCACGCTCCGAGCGCTACGTGTCGTAGGAGGTCGTAGCACCATCTACGCCGTAGCACCGTCGTAGCTGTGCTACGTGATGTTACTGCAGCAGCTTTCTTGAAGATAATAATAGTGCAAATAAATTTATAACTTGTGATATATTTTATAAAATATTTTTTTATGTAAAAACTAAGGTACGAAAAGAAAAAAATAACATTGAAAACGTTAAAAATACCGTTAAGATTTAGAGTTAAGATACAATTTAATTACAATAACAATTGTTTGCGTCTCGCAGAATGTCCATGCTCATATTAATTGCAGTTGAAAAATCTATTTTATCTATGTCTAGCTTTTGCCCGCGGCTTCGCCCGCGTGTATTTCCCACGGGAATAATGCTTTTTCCCGGGATGAAAGGTACCCTATGTCCTTCTCTTTTCTTCTAACTACGCGTATGCGAAATTTCAGGAATATTGGTTTAGAAGATAAAGCGTGAAGAGGTAACAAATAAACAAACAAACAAACTCACTTTCGCATTTATAATATTAGTTAGGATTAACTTGCAAAAATCCAAAATTGAACTGAATTCTTAACAAAAATACAGTAAAATATGAGGCGGTTATTGCAAAACAACATTATAGCAGGCCGGCCGTAACTCATGATAATGTGGGAGACAAGGTTTTCGTTTAATTACTTATCTTAATTGGAAGGCCGAGTCCGCTCGGCCGTGCGATAATAACAGTATGGCCACGTCAGCGGAATTGGGGCTTGTCTGAACTTGGTAGGATTTCTTGTATAGATTGGGCGGTTTAGGGTTCTGTACATCAAAATGTGAAAAAGGAACCATTATAGGATCACTTTGTTCCGTCTGTTCGTCTGTTTCATACAATATAATGGATGACTGACCACTAGCAATGCATTGAGTCACATGTACGGAGGAAATATTTTGCATATGAATAGCATATAGGTACTTTTATCCTGAATTTTTCACGGCATTAAATATATTTTTATATGCAAGATTTTTTTAATAATTTAATTTATAGCCTACCTACCATTACTATGTATAATAAATAAATAAATATATACGGACAAATCACACAGATTGAGTTAGCCCCAAAGTAAGTTCGAGACTTGTGTTAGTGGGCGGGGCACATAGCTCGTAGAACAGATAGCCGTTGGGGCAGAAAAGTTCTCGAGTGGCGACCACGAACCGGAAAACGTAGTGTTGGCAGGCCTCCCACTCGGTGGACCGACGACCTGGTGAAGGTCTCGGGATGCGCATGGATGCGGGCAGCGCAGGACCGGTCGTTATGGAAATCCTTGGGGGAGGCCTTTGTCCAGCAGTGGACGTCTTTCGGCTGAGAGAGAGATAGCCTACCTATTTTTACTATACATACTTCATTGTCATGAATTCTGCGCTATATCCTTACAAGTTTATTATCATCCAATTCTTACCTGTTGGTAGCTTCAAAGAGATTGTTTTACCGATAAAGCCACCATTGTTCATCCACTTGACATATTTACGTTCATATTTTATTTTCCTATATTCATGTTGCAATAAGGAGTTAAACCTTCTTTTTCGGAGTCAGTTGAAAAACAACGATAAAAGTTACGTTTTAATCTAAAGAAGGCTTCCTCGGGTTACACTACGTGACCGGAGGGAATTCCCCGAAACTTTTTACGGTGCTCTCTCTAGGCCGTGGTCGTTTTAATAAATTTGTGGTCAACGATTATGAGTATTGCTTTTAACAATAGGCGAACTTGTTTACTAAGAGATATTTTTATGGAAATACTAGTTGTGCCCTTGGGTTTCGCTCCTGTGGGAATCCTGGGATTCACATAGGCTATAGCCTTTGTCCAGCAGTGGACGTCTTTCGGCTGAGAGAGAGAGAGAGAGATAGTCTTCTTCATAAATGTCGGTATGTACTTAAAAAAATAACTAAACCTTAATTTTTTAATTTATTTATTACACAAAATTTTTTTTACAATTACTTTTTACATATTCTGCCAAACTGTGAAACAGTTTGTCGGCAGCACCTAACCTAACCTAACTGAACGTTCGAGATATTAGCGCGTTCAAATCAAAAAACTGTAGCTTTATTACATTTGACCATATGATTTTTCAGTTAAATACCTAGCTTAGCTAGTATCATAAATTTTTTATCAGAGTTTCTACGGTAATGAAGAAACAAAGGATATACTTTTAATCAGGCAAATGGGTACTTAACTAAAACTTACAGTTAAAACTCCACGCTTACTATGTTGGGTTGGTTAGCTTTAAACAATGATCTACTTTGTAGTCCTTTTCAATATTTAATCTATACATATAATAAAACAGTAAAAATATTTTGTCTGTACATTTAATATTTTTGACCGAAATGGATAGAGGGAGACCTAAAAAGAACAATAGAAAGCAAAAAAATTTTTTTGGAATTTCTTGTCTGTCTGTCTGTCTGTCTGTCTGTCTGTCTGTCTGTCTGTCTGTCTGTCTGTCTGTCTGTCTGTATGTATGCGTTTCACGCAAAAACTACTGGACGGATTTGAATGAAACTTTTTTTGTTGTATAGCTATTAAGCCTGGGCAACATATAGGCTATAATTCATTTTGAAAACTGGAACACCTGATGAAGAACCATAACGGAACAGCTAAACTATAAGTAATATGGAAATGGTGCCTTAACAAAAATCGTTCAACCTGATGAGCATTTTCTGCCGACGTATAAAAATTGAAGATCTGGAACATCTGATGAAAAGCTCCAAGAGACCAACTACACTATAACATATATGGAAATGGCGCCTTAGCAAAAATCGTTCAACCTGATGAGCATTTTCTGCTGACGTATAAAAATTGAAGATCTGGAACATCTGATGAAAAACTCCAAGAGAGATTTTTCATCTAAGCGAAACTCACGCGGGCGAAGCCGCGGGCGACAGCTAGTTAAAACTAAATGAAAGGGCGTTCAAGTGGGGTTTATAATAAAACAAAAATGTGTATCGCAGCTTGCAAGGACGTAAAACGAACTTGCTTGAAATTGCCGTCAAATTTTATGCTACATCTTTTCATGGGGGCATTTAAGATGCTTGAACATTGAACCTCCTAATTTTAAGACTTTCTTCGCCATTCAATTTGGCCATGCTGCCAGCCTTCTGGGCACGTCACTATGAGGCAATTTGTCGGGACTGTACGACATCGAATATTTATTTTTATTTTAGTTTAATTCTAAATTTGAATTATTATTTTTGAACTCTGCCTATGAATTAGACTTACTACTAAACTAATGAGTTTTTTTTTCTTTTTGAGACAAATTGATCGAACCCAAAGCTGCGTTCTTATATCATAGACGATCCGGTTCCAACATTAAATAATACCATGTTATAATTACATTTCATTTTCATTAGATTCATACGTTCACATTAGCTGCATACAACATTTTGATTCGTTATTTGCAATTACAAACTACCCGGAGCGTGGATGTCCGTGTTGCTCTATAGGACATAACCAAGACCTTAAGAAGCATAAATTATGGATATTCCCATATTGGAAGCAATCAAAACATTTAAAAACAAAAGTCCTAAACCCAATTCAGTCTTCCAGCGCGGAGCGTCGAAGCGGGAGATTAAAATTATTTCATAAAGCCGCGTTGAATAGCCGGCAGAAAAGAGTTCATTACACAAACTATGCACAGTCAGAGGGGGGAGGGGAGGTCACTGATAAGTTTAGGTACCATCGGCTGGTTCTATCGAGGGGCGCCGCTGCTGGTGAGTCGACATGTATACCACTGCTGGGATAAAGGTTACCCCATTTTTCTTTCAATCATCTCCCTGCATTGTAAGTTCTGACCGTTCAGGTAACAATTTATTTAAATCTTTCCGCCAGCTTACGCTCGGTATTCGGATGGTAAAGAAGAATGGTCAATTTTGCTCACCTTTTTGACCGAATACGACACTTCAGTTTGCTGCCTTTTCATACCTATATCTGGAGCATAGTTCAATGTCTTGTCTATCAGACGAGAGCCAATAAGTTGCGCTCTACGGCCCTTTGACTAATCTTATTCAATATGAATGCTCATGCTGCGCAATGTGTATCATTTTTGAAGGACAGTTTTTTTGTAATATCTCAATTAAATTCAATTCAATCCAATTCCTTTATTTGCTGAAATGTGGTTACATTAGTTGTTACATTAAATACATGGTCCATCACATTAGCCTTAAACTGGCCGTGCAAAGTTTAAAATTATAATTATAATAAATCTAATTAATTTCAATAGTTCATTCATATTATACACAAACACGGAACAGAAATAAAACTATTACATACAATAATTGTTACGTCACTATAAATGTCAAAAATATCAAATAAATGTCAATTTGCTTTTAGCTCTTTTAAGAACTTCTTACGTGGCAGCAGTTGAAGGTCTTCTATTTGTATTATACACGGTAAAAAAAATACACAGTAAAATATTTAAAGAAATATATGCACTATAGCGGACTTATCCTAGGAAGGGATCTCTTCTAGTTAACCAAGTATCTGAAAGAAGAGTCGTATAAAAAAGTTGTCAGAATACGTAATTTCAAATTATTTATTTTACTAATATCTCGCGATAAGGTTCAATTTTGAATGACAGTAGTAAGAATGGAATGCAATCCTTGGGGGAGGCCTTTGTCCAGCAGTGGACGTCTTTTGGCTGAGAGAGAGAGAGAGTAAGAATAGGAAGTTTCGTACAGTCGTGCGTCGAGATTGGACCTTCTGTCCGCAAGCACTACTCATTCTGTGGCACAGTACATAGTTGGTAAAAACAATAAGGCTTCCATCGGCTTCCTAACTCGATAACTAGTTCCAGACTGCATAATGCAGCGAGCGAACTCTTAACAAAGCAACGGCTACCAGGGACGCATAAAGGACGAAGCAGAACGGACAATTTTTATAACCGGGAAGAGATTCTAGGTCATGTTTCTCTCACTATAACTTGAAAATATAGTGATCTAGCGTTTCCATGGGAAGTATGCTAACTTTGTTAAGTAATATTGTCCGTAAGAAAGATCATTCCAAAGCTTCGAAAAATACTTTTCACCTGTGGATCCTGGTCGCCATAAGACGGTCGTTATGTGTACTATGTGAGACGTACTCAATACTTCTACAAGGGTAGTCTATTGTAATCGATAAGAAGTCATGAATCGTGTGAAATTCTCTCCTCGCTAATCAAATCGCAAATTGCCAAATTGCCGTAACTGATTGTAAACAACCTTGATTTATTCGATTCCGAAGTCCAAGGAGACCCTGATTGTATATTAATTAGTATTTTATTGCGCACCGTGGTAATATTGTTTATATTGTGATTAATTACAGTTTTGGTGGGAGTAGGGACGTGACAATATTTCGAATATCGATATTTTTTATCGATAGCAAACTTGACCTATATTTTTTCAAGTCACCTTTTGGCATCTGACATTACTTAATAATATCCATTTTACAAATTAAAGAACTGCTGAAGAACTAAATGGTCAGCTATTGATGTTTTCTTTCACCAGAAGCAGGCAGAAGTAAGCATGGTCGATGAAAGTTACCGTACACAAGTCAGATTGTTTTACACACGAATATGTCGATCCGTGCCTGAGATTCAAGCCTAGATCACTAAACCTCTACCGATTCGACGTTTAATATTAATGGTAACTCAACGAGGAGAAACCGGGAAAAGTGAAAGAAAACGATTAATTCTTATTGATTTTTCATCGATGGGTTCTTGGAAAATGTTATTTAAGTAACATGAATAATTGAGATTTTGTTTGTTTATTCCACATTTTTAATTTTGTTTAATTAATTAAAACTATCAACAATATCGCGTTGGAACTATCGACATCTTCAAGTTTCCTCTAATTGCAACCCTAGGTGGTTGCTTTCTTTGCTGTGTGGTGACTGTGAATTATGTTTTTTTGTTTCTTTTTGTTTGTAATGATTTATATTTGCAGTAGTCTATTGTTTGTTGTTTGACATTTTATTCAGAAGGGTAACTTTTAATTTATGGTGATTTATTTTATTTTCTGTAATTAATTGCAATGTCTAGATTTAATGCAACTTGGAATTGAATTGGAGAACGATTTCCCAAAATAATATTCATGTTTCATATGAAGATTGAAAATACAATGTAACATTAATTAACTCAAAACTATTTTGTGAACGGGATATTTTTTTCTGTTAATAATGTTATATTACAGTATAGATAAATAACTGTTAGAAATAGTTGTACGAGACCTTTGCCCAGCAATGAGACAATAGAGATAGGTGTTACAATGCCCGCAGAGGGACGAAAAAGTTGTATTTTCTTTATTTAAAACGTAATATTTAGTATCAAGTTGGACTGAACAAAAACATCCGTTATTTAATTGCTAATTATTTTAACATCGTGTCGCATTCGCTCAATATTACGTATTATAAACTGTTGATACTAATATTTAAAGAACTTTAACTCTATGTACAGTTTCATAAGGTTCTTATTCCATTGGCACCATGACGTGTCGTTATTTTTCATTGTTATCGTTAAGACAGGAGTGCTGGCTGTTATAAACTCAGAATCGAAGTCTTGAACGCTTTATCGAAACATCTCAGACTCTTCCTGCCTCTTTTGTTACGTATTTTTACTGTTTGTTACAAGCTCTTGTTAAGTTTTATGGTTTTGCTAACATGGTGACTGTCTGTCTCTAATATCTTGTGAGTAATCATTGACTTTCAGATCGATTGATCTGAAATTTTGGATGTTTATGTACCTAATTTAATTAAGCTGTATTCAGCGGCTTTGCTCCCGTTGAATTTGTGGATAGATTGAAAAAAAAGTTTATAGCCTTCCTCGTTGAATGTGGCTATCTACTTCGGAAATATTTTTTCAAATCGGCCCAGTAGTTCTAGAGATTACCGCGTTCAAATTAATTAACAAGCAAATTCTTCAGCTTTAATGTATAAATAGATAAATAGAATGGATCATCCTTATCCCAACTAGTATTATAAATGCGAAAGTGAATTTGTTTATTTGTAACTCTTCGCGCTTTATCTACTTAACAAATCTCCCTGAAATTTTGCTTACACATGTAATAAAAAATTTAAACTTATCTAATGATCGAGTCACTTTGTAATAAAAAGATAACGCCATCCATTAGAGTCGTGAGACGCATAGGCCACGCTTAGTGTGAGAAGACCCTCGTCTCGTCCATCCAGCCACGGGAAGCCACCCGTCCGGCTTCCTCAAACCGATGTGGGACTCGAACCCACCAAAACCACACGGTGTCAACCCCTACCGCATTGGTGCCAGGACCATGTGCTTCTCTCGCTCCACAGCCCCGGCGCGGCGGCCGCCACCACGGCGGCCCCAGCGCGGCTCGCTCTCGAACCACCTCTCCAGCGAGAGGGTCGGAGCGGCCAGCGGGATAGCTGCCAGATTTCCCGCTAGGGTAAAGGCGCACTTGACACGGATGCGCCTTTCCACCCGAGGGCCGTTAAGCCGGGCGACGGAATCCCGTTTCCGCCACCCAATCAGCCCTCAATTTTTTGGGACCTGACAAGGTCAGGCCCTACCTCATCTCAGCCACAGGGGATAGGTTGTCCCTATCCACTGCGGCCGAGACAGGCCCACCACACGTCGGCCGCAGAGGAGAGGACAGAGAGAGCGGCGCACCGCAATACCGACACGCCTCTTCCCCTGCGGCCCCACCGACACCGTGCCCAGCGCTACGGCCACGCTCGCGAGCGGAGGATAGGGAGAACGGCGCACCGCAATACCGGCACTCCTCTTCCCCCGCGACCCCTACCACGGCTGTGAGGGTAGGGAGTGTGTGCCCTCTACTCTCACAGCACAACAAAATAAATAAAATAAATAAATAAATAAGATGAAAACCCGTTCGGGGGGGCGCTTAGTGTGAGCCTAGTTTAGCCTATCGCTTTCTCAAAGAGTTGGCAATGCATCAGTGACCTTTTTAGGGTCATTGGTGTCTATGGACTGCGGTGATTGCTTACCATCAGGCAACCCGCATACTTGTTTGCCTACTATTCTATAAAAAATACACTTCTAAGTATATGTATAAGAAACGAAACATACGAATGTAATAAGAATATTCATACAATTTCTTTGTCTTTTACGAACTGACCCCGGACAAAGTAAATGCAAGTTTGTGCATTTTACTGCCCCTGCTGAAGCCCTAATTTCACGCGGGGTTTGACGATACCTGTGACATTTTATAACCGGTTTTTATTGAGTTAGGTAGTTTGCAAGTTACTGTTTAAATATCGCACCTCCGCTTAATTATTATTCTTCTTCATTTAAGAGATATGCTTTTGTTGGTTTCATTATATATATTATTGAAAACATAAATAAATATACATATATGGGTTGAAATCGGAAAAATGATGCGGAATAGACGCGTTATTTTACCGCCTTCTGAAAAAACCGCATCGGACTGAAGTTCCCTAGCTTGCTCACACGCACTCGATTGGATATTTCCGTTCAGATTTGAATTTTCAATTATTAATACGTGCGGACGAAATCACGGGCGAAAGCTAGATAAAGTAAGATATAAAAGGATATATAAGTAGCGGAATTTGACATAATTTAATCGAAAATTTTAATTTAATTTATTCATTGTAATTTAATTTTAATTTAATTTATTTATTGTAATTTAATTTTAATTTGATTTATTTATCGTAATTTAATTTTTATTTAATTTATAATGGTATGTTAATGTATAATTGTAATATCAAACACAATGTAAAAATTGGTTGTGATTAAATGAAATAAAAAAAAAAAAGAAAACACTATAGGCATTAGTAGTTTCACAATCACCCTGTATTACATCGTATGTTACGTAATCTTGATTGGCCGGTGGTTCCCGAGTGAAATTAGACATACACACAGACAGTTAAACCAAATAGTGACGTCATTAAGCTTGTTTGCCTTATATCATGTAAACATACAGTACAACAATTGATTTGGTCAAGGTCAAAATACAATGGTGATATTTTTAGGGTTTCGTGCCTGAAAAGGTAAAATAGAGACCCTTTTAGGATCACTTTGTTGTGTTTGGTATTTCTGTCAAGAATTTTTTTCTCAGGAACGAATAAAGATATCATAAAGTACTCTCATATAGAAATTAGATATGGTGAAAAAATTCCATGCGAAAAATCTAACTGTATCTGTATATCTATTTTCTATATATGAGAGTACTTTAGTACTAATTGCATCTGAGATGCTCAAAAATCCAAAAATAAAAGATATCATGTTGAAATTCATATCAAGTACTCGGATCTATAGTCTCTTTCAGCTGTGAAATAATCGAAAATTTATACGTTAATGCTATCAAGAGATATTACTGTAAATGTTGCGAATTCTGAAGGGAATCAAAACCTATTCTTACCAAAGCCGGTTATTTCTATATCTATGGTAATATTTAAACATCGTTTACATAGATAAGTTTGCAACTTTTTGGTATGACAATTTCAGTCGTCAAGCGTGAAACTCGTCCAAATTTTATGCTCACAGAGCACCGAACAGTAAACAGCTAGAATAAATTATGTTGGAGTTAGAGCATGCCACAGACATAAGAGTCCAAACTTATATATATATATATAACTCAAAGGTGACTGACTAACTTACTGACTGACTGACTGACATAGTGATCTATCAACGTACAGCCCAAACCACTGGACGGATCGGGCTGAAATTTGGCATGCAGGCAGATGTTATACGTAGGCATCCGCTAAGAAAGGATTAACGCGAGCGAAGCCGCGGGCGCCAGCTAGTTAGGTATAAACGTGAAAGTGTGTTTGTTTGTCTTTCAATCACGTCAAAACTGAACAATGCATTGATGTCATTTTTTGTTTGGAGATGGAGGGCGGGCTGAATTTTTGTCTGAGTGTCTGTATGTTTGTACGCGCGTCACGCAAGAATTACTGAATGAAATTTGATGCGGTTTTCACACATGTATTGCTGAGAGTCCATCTTAAAATCTGGTGTAGGTTTCATCTTGACCTTTTAGAACCTGAGATATTAATAAAATAGCAAATTCCGCGCTTACAAAGTGCGTATAGGCATAAGCTAACTCAAAGTCAAATTTTTTTATTGAAACTTAGTCTTCAAAGAAGCTCTTTTTCACGTCGAAAACTAATTATTTATCATAATATATTATGACTCAAAGCTACAAACTGCTAGCATTTCGGAACAACCACTGCTGAGAAGAAATGCCGAAAGAAACTCATGAGACAGTCTTGGTCGCCTAACATGCCAGATGCTATTTATAAACTATACATACACTAGATTGTGTACAGTCAACTAATTAGTAATAATGCCATTTCTAGTTATATTACATTATTCCGATATCTGTGGAATATGAATAGTGCCACTTCTAGTTGTATTATGTTATTCCGATGTCTGTGGAGCATGCATACTATTTTCTGGTAAACATCTCACTTCTCAACGACAGAACTATATAAAACTTGTGAATTATGAGCGAATACGCTGTTGTGTGTTACTAGTCGTACAGTTCAATGTTTCGTGAATTGCTGTTTTTGAATTGAAACAGTTTATGTAATAAATATTTATTACGCGACTGCCGAAAAAGACTGTTATGTTTTCAGGGTTCTTGCATGTATTTTATGTATGAGAGTTACTTTATTCCATTATATTCTTATTGTGTGTGATTTCGTTAATTTACTCTTGGTGTGCACTAAAAAAAATAATATATACATTTCGTTTAAGTGTGTACGTGTATTACATAAATAAATTAATTTAAAAATAATTAATATTCTCCATTTAAAAAATTAATGTTATTAGTAATCATTCAATTATTATTGTATATTTTCTAATTGTTATTAAATAATTACTGAGTTCGTAAAAGGCACTAATTTAAATTTAGATTAAGTTTTTTCTTTTGCTAACAAATCTAGTAACGAATTGTAACAAGTCTATGTAACAGAAACTGTCACCCATAACACAGGGAAACCTACCGTGGGTGACAGAGCATCATTGTATTATGCAACAATGTTTATAAATAAATAAATTTCATTTCAGTCACATAGGTAACCGCTTTCCTGTTAATAATATAAAAAAATACAAAATCTATATCCTATTCTCTCCGTTGAAACTGATAATTAAAAAAAATGTATGTTGTAACTTGTATTTTTAAACAAAGATTGAATTTGAGCTTCGAGCGTTAGAAAAACATAATGGCTTGTAAAAATGCTATGGTTTTTCGAGATATTTCGTTTCATTTTTTGAATACGGAACGAATGAATTTGGAATTTGTAGGCTGCCAGTATTTGGCATGCAGAAACGTATGGTTCCGAAATGAACACGTGGATTACCTGCTTGATTGGAAGTAAATAGGCTGTGGCATGGCTGTGGCTTTTTTTTTTACCACAGTTTGCAATCGAAACGCGCTAAAAAAGCTTGTATAGTTTAAAAAAAAATATTGTTTTTTTTAAACTATACAAATGGATTTCTTACAGTGAAAATTAATTAAAGAGTAATAAAAAGTAATATTAATTCATACGAAAACTCTGTTGTTGGGTTTTTTAACCCGAGACATAAAAATATTATTAATTTATACGAAAATTCTTTAGCACGGGTTTTTTTTAACTCCTTAGAGATTTTCGTTTTCTTTTAAGATGGACCTAATAACTCATCAAGTTAAGTACCTATTTTATGTTTAAGATTATAATATATATCTAATATTAAATGCCCACGGATTATTCCACGTTAATCTAGAATCTGAAATTAGTATTTATTCGACAAAGTGTGATTTTGCTCCCTTTTTTTTCTAGGTGGAATTTTCATCAACCCAAAATATAAATTTTCATAGAAATCATTACCTTGATCAATTTTCAAAATCTCACAACATTGTAAAACGGAGACGTCTCAATGCATTGTCTAAATATTTGAGCACTAATACATGCAAATATAAGGGCCAGTACAATCTGATCCATTATTTATTCCTCCCAAGCGGGACCGTGGTTGGCCTATGCAGAGGTTCTCAAACTTTACCACCTCGCCCAAATTTCTGCTAAAATATAATGCACCACAGAAATAAAAAAATTACAAACAAATTATAACAAATTATATTTTATTTAACAACTAGCTGTCGCCCGCGGCTTCGCCCGCGTGAGTTTCGCTTAGATGAAAATTCTCTCTTGGAGCTTTTCATCAAATGTTCCAGATCTTCAATTTTTATACGTCAGCAGAAAATGCTCATCAGGTCGAAAATAGTTTAGCTGTTCTGTTAAGGTTCTTCATCAGGTGTGCCAGTTTTCAAAATAAATTATAGCCTAAATGTTGCCCAGGCTTAATAGCTATACAACAAAAAAAGTTTCATTCAAATCGGTTCAGTACTTTCGGAGATTAGCGTGATCATACATACAGACAGACAGACAGACAGACAAGAAATTCCAAAAAAAATTTTTTGCTTTCTATTATTCATTTTAAGTGTCCCTCTATCCATTTCAGTCAATACTAAATGTACAGACAAAATATTTTTACTGTTTTATCTATACATATAATAAAACAGTAAAAATATTTTGTCTGTACATTTAATATTTTTGACTGAAATGGATAGAGGGAGACCTAAAAAGAACAATAGAAAGCAAAAAAATTTTTTTGGAATTTCTTGTCTGTCTGTCTGTCTGTCTGTCTGTCTGTCTGTCTGTCTGTCTGTCTGTATGTATGTACGCGTTTCACGCAAAAACTACTGGACGGATTTGAATGAAACTTTTTTTGCTGTATAGCTATTAAGCCTGGGCAACATATAGGCTATAATTTATATTGAAAACTGGAACACCTGATGAAGAACCATAACGGAACAGCTAAACTATAAGTAATATGGAAATGGTGCCTTAACAAAAATCGTTCAACCTGATGAGCATTTTCTGCCGACGTATAAAAATTGAAGATCTGGAACATCTGATGAAAAGCTCCAAGAGACCAGCTACACTATAACATATATGGAAATGGCGCCTTAGCAAAAATCGTTCAACCTGATGAGCATTTTCTGCTGACGTATAAAAATTGAAGATCTGGAACATCTGATGAAAAGCTCCAAGAGAGATTTTTCATCTAAGCGAAACTCACGCGGGCGAAGCCGCGGGCGACAGCTAGTTATATATATATATGTATATATGTATAGATTAATGTCGCTCAGACGTTTACTAAAAATAAGTGATTAAGTGTTTCTGAGTGAGCTAAGGAGTTTCAGAGTCCCATATGGCGTATGTTTGGTGTCTGTGTCCCTTTTATGGTCATAAAAATATTTTTCCTATTTATGAAAGGGGTTTTTCATCGTTTATATAATAAACGATGAAAATATAAATGGAACCGTAAGGACGTTCTTCTATGATTATTAATGCAATTTATAAAATAATTGATGGACACAGCCTTATTTGGATTTTTACTAACCTTTTGAGGACAGTTAAAGCATAAGTATATAGTTGTTACTACAAACAATCTTATTTAGTGTCTCGCTTAGTGTCCGAGAAAATCCTTATTTATCAATGTGTTTTTGAAAATCTGGGGCCGCTAGCTCACCCTATCAAGTTGGGCCCGCCCTACTCGTTGAGAACCACTGACCTATAGTGTGGAAGCCGTAATTGCTCCTATATATTCTGTCCAGCGTTTCCACGAAGGCTTATCTATTTTCAACTCAGTAGCTTAACAAATAAAGTTTATTATTACTTGTAGTTTTCGTGCAAAGTTCGCTGGGTACTAGAAAATTTCCATAGGGATTATGGGCATCACACAAGTGTTATATTAATCAGTTACAAAAATTAGGTGGGCCGCGTTTTAGATTAGAACGCTTACATTGTTTTTGGATAGTTAGCCTTGAAACAAAATATTATCGGACTAATATTGTTGCTAAAACCGAGCCAGTAGTATTTTTTTCCCTGTAAATATACCTGTTTTGATTAAAATAGATACATCAATTTTATATTAGAATAAATGACAATAAGTCTTGATTCGATATTCGTTCTTTTTTATTTAGTCAAAAATAATCCGCTTTTTATAAACATATAAACATTATACTTCCTAAATTGAAGCAAAACAATAAACAAACAATTGACGGCAAAGCGTCATGAATCTGCCACTTCTGATATAAGTACAATGGTGTAGAACTTTAAGTAACTAATACATAATGTAGGCACTTTTGTAGAGGAGATACATATAAAGGCCAAGCTTCATACAACTGTATTACTATATAATATACGTTAACAATAGAGATTATTACTAAGTTACACAATGTTTTCTTTGTGACAGGTTATATCTATGTTAACATATTTTTCAAATCTTATGCAGATAGCAATTGTTCAAGCTATTGATTACCATGTACCTACGAGGATTTTCCGTGTTACATCGACAATGCATTTTAATAACTCTAGTTAGTTGCATTGTGCCCAATTGTAGTTTTATCTCCCTATTTTAGTTATCATAACAACGTGAATAGAATTAGTCTATCGCTAGTCTCTGCCTACCCCCACGGGAAAAAGGCGTGATAATATGTATGTATGTATGTATGTATGTGAATAGAATTATAGTTATATATCCTCTTGCTCGTCTAGAATGTAAACGAAAGCTGTCAGAATGGCTGCAGGGCCTCTTTTATAACGATACAGAAAATTTTATCTGATTCAATAGTGGGTATCTATTTAGATTGACAATTAAGACAGCATCTTTCTTTTCTCTTCTTTGAAAACAATTTGTATGCAGTTATACCCTCAATCCCCTCTCTCCCATCCACCCTCCTCTCCTGGAGATGGGCGCAAACAACTGCAACACAGTTTGAAACTATAGCAGTTGTTTACGATCCAAAACTATTAGAAGCTAAATTTGTTAATTTTGATAAATAAATTACCTATTGCACTCTACAGTGTAGAAAAAATGTATCGAGAAATAGAATCTTGCAAAATAATTTGAAAATCACTTGGCGTCACTGAAAATTAGTGCCATGGCCTTGCAACATGTCACATGAGTAGGGTATTATTGGGGTTTTCAAAACAGTTTAAAACTCCATTGAGCTCATTTTATTCGCTCATTGTCGTTTCAACCTGTTTTGAAACCCCCAATAAAGGAAAATGATTATAAACCTATATTATAACATACCTGATGACTTCATGGATGCTTGTTTCAGTTGAACACAGACATGTAACTTATTTCACTAGACACTCACAGACACTGAGTTATTAGCAATATAAAATTACTGAAACCTAAAAGACCGTAGTGCATAATGCAATGGAAAATCGCTTTACCTAGGCCGTTTGCTCATACCGTGTTGATTGAATTTGTGGGCACCCAGAAAGATAAGTCTGTCGCATAGACACCGGGACGCCTTAATTGGGATCGAGATTTCTTATTACTGGCCCGATTGGTCGTGCCGGTGACCCTAAAGGCTATTGGCACCCAGTAAATAGAAAAACACTTCACCCGTTAAGACATTGGTACCGAAGTACCCACCGAGCCAATGCTAAGAACTTTTCGATGTTTCTAGGCCGGTTGCTCGTGCCACGCCAAATTCTTGGTATCCAGGACCACGATATTTCTTGTCACAAAAGCACACGGGCTCCTTTAGAAATTCAGTAAAATTACATTACATTTTACTCCACTTTACACAGTCGCGATCAAAGTTGAAATGCTAAAACTTGGTGTGGTAAGTTTAGTGTTGTGAAGGTGATATCGATCAACTATCGATAAAAATTTAAGAATAACAGACTATGTTTAGATATTTTGCTATTGCATGATTTATTAACGATTTCATAAATAATATTATTATTTATGAAATCAATGACGACTATTAATAAGGGAACAGTTAACCAGTTATTTATCAATCATGCCGGGAGCGGCATGACTGATAAATAACAGTTCCCTTATTAATAGTTGGCATGTCTATCTCATCTCTCACTTAAGTTTCAATAAAATTAAAGTTAATTGATGAAAAAACACTAAAGATAAATAAAAGTTTTTTTATTAAGAAAGAACAAATTTTTGACTATATATGCGATCTGTGATGAGTAAAAAGTAAGTTTCTTTATGTAATGTAATACGTACTAACTCAACGACATTGTATTTTTATAATAAATACTAATAAAATTATAAAAACTATACATAGAGTACATTATGCTTTAGTATCGAATTATTTTATCGATACTACACTCACGAATTATTTCATCATGGTCATGCACTTCGGTGACGATTTGCTTAGCATGCAATACTTTCAGTCCCACGGTGTGCGCATTGTTGACTTAGGTAGGTATTTCATACGTCAGTATGTTATTCAAATGGTTCTCAAAATTTCTGAGACAGATACATTTTAATGATAATTGTATTATCTATTAATATTGTGTTATGTTTATTATCTTTATTTTTGAACATAACTAAAGACTACACATAAAATGGTTGAATAAGATAATGAAATGAAAATATCTCATTTTAATAATTTAGGTATGTATGTACTTAGTTATTTGTTATGTGATGATGATAAATCTATACTAAAATTACTTAAATGTATATCAATTATATAGGTAATAATACTTTTATTTAACATTTAATATTTATTTGAGTATTTCATTCATACCAATATGTAAGTATATTATTTTATAAAGTATGTACTAAACTATTATCTCTCTTTAGTAGTATTTCCTCATGACTGAGGGTCGTGGTCATTATATGGAATGAAACACACACAACGACTCTCTTGGCAATATTAATGGAGTGGTTTGCCATTGCCTTCTCCATTTCACACACTAGCTGATAATCATCAACCAGAGTGCAGGTTTCCTCACGATGTTTTCCTTCACCGGAAGCAAGTGGTGGTCGATGAAAACAAACATGAGTCAGATTGGTATACAAACTCATGTAGCCCTGGAAGGATTCGAACCTGGGATTTTGCATCCACAGGCGGGCGCCCTACCACTCGACCACCACCGCTTCATAGAAGCGAGATAAACTATTATACCATTAAGAAAGAAGAGAGAAAATGTCTTACGATCTCAGTTTGGGAATCACTGTCATTGGAATAATGATTCGGGAGGTAAAGTTTTTTTCTGTAAAGTAAGCTTATACTTTCAAAACCATCCTAAACAACAATTAAAAATACAAAAGCCTTGATTTCAATAAAAACAAGTTGAATTTAATGAACAAATAGTCTTAAATTTAAACAAAAAGTAAATCAAAATTGGGTCATCTCTTCAGATTACCACTAACACACAATTTTATAATACTCCTCTAATGCGTTGAGGTAAATTATAAAACTCGAATCGTAGGTACCAAGTTCATTGTGTACCGGGTGCTACATCGTTTCAAAGTAAAAATGTATCCGTCTTATAATAATAACAATAAATTAATATGGGTACATAAAGTTTGTCTTTCAAACAAGTTAAAAAAACTTTACCTACTTCACTTTAGCTAAGCGGTGATATTGGTAAATGCGGCATATTCGCGGTATTACTTTGAGTATAAAATTACAAAGGCTTGTTTGAAATATTAACTTTGATTTGAAAATGATAATTTCATATTTCATGATAATTATACGATTATGCTAACGTTTCAATAAAAATGTGTTATCAGTGGTTGTCAACTATTGTTTATTTTCAACGTGGAAAATTACACAATTTTATATGTAAAACATGCACGTGTAAGCAATTTTAGTATGCGACCCCGTAGTTAAAAACACCTGGAAAAAGTGCGATTTAGCAAAATAGACTGTACTTATACGAGTGTTAAGTATAGAACAAGCTATGAATCAATCAATTACCCTCGACGTGAGGTTACTCTGTCAATCCTCTATCAGTGATAGTGCCAGAACCTCTGTCATCTGCTGAGCTGCTGCAAGCACCTTGCGCAGTCCGCCCGCCTAACTTGAAGAGTTGTTCTACGATCTCAACACGAAAATCCGCTGCATTCAAATCATGTTCGTAAGTTTTTGATTTATACCTTAGCCCATTCAAATCTCTTTTTAATAATATATACAGGGTGACCTTTTAAACAAAAACAGTTAAAGTTTTGTATAGTCAGTCTATCATACTTAACAATTTTTATTTATAAGATGTTTAAAAAGTCACCTGTATATTATTTTTATTGATATACTTACTTATTACTTAGGTTTTTTTTTTGTAAATTTTCTTTGTGTCCTACTTGTTATAATAACTTCTTCCTCTCCTATCGTTTGCGTATTCACCGCTCACTACTATCATACTTAAATGTGAAAAATTTGTATAACTTATGTTTGTATATTTGATTGTAACTTAATAGCGCACTAACCAGTTCATTTATAATAAATTAAGTTATTTAGTTTATTTTTTAGTTGTTTATAATATTTCTAAATGTTTCATTGTAATTACTTTCAGGTCGGATTCGGAATATTATGCTAATAAAAAGCATTCCAAGAAGACCCTAGCAGAGGTCTTCCACTCAGACGACGAGGAAGCATCTACCGCAATCCCGAAGTAAGTATATTAATTATAATTTTTACCTAATAAGTTCAAACAGGATTTTTAATTGTATGTAAGTACGTATTTTACGGAAACTAACAGTGTATTTTTTACCAATTTTAAAATGTATTTTAGTTTTAATTTTATTATTAACCTATATTGTAGTACTGCCAATTTTTATTATATCTTTGACTACTACTGGGCAAAGCTCTCCCCCTTCTCGAATGCCTCTATAAGTTTTTAAATTAAATTGGATTATTTTATAGTAAACAAAAGCGTTTATCAACTTAGGTATCCATTTAGATCACTATTATTAATTATGCTATAAATACAACCAAGAGTTATATTTAAATATTAATTTTGAACAAACTTTTTCAGATCTAAAAACAAGAAAAAGGAGGCGAAACCCCTAAAACGCAAGTCTAACCAAGTGCCACCAAAATCTCGCGCAAAAAAGGTTGGCAGCTGGACTCCGACAGCGAGGAAGAAGCAGAAGCTCAGCGTGCGGCCGCCATCAAGAAGCCTCCAGCTTTGCAGTCTGTGCTGACCCGGCGCGTTGCTGATGGGGTGTTGCGGCGCAGTGCTAATTTACGAGGCGATGTATTTATAGATCTAAAAATTTATAATGTCGTTGATATTTTAAAAATTGATCCCAAAGATCGGTGGGAACACGCTGTGGTGAGCCTTAAATATCAAGGGGATTGCGATTCATCGGAACTCCTTCCCTTAAAGGACCTTATAAATAAATGTAAGGTCAACTTCACGGAAGAGGGAAAGTTCTTTCAACAAAAAATTTAAATATTTACTTGGTTAATGTACCTACTTAATATTTTTTGTTAATATAATTACTATTAAAATAAGTGTTTAATTTACTTAATACTTACATTCCTCTTCAAGCAGTGATTGTATATTTTAAAACTTTAGTTAACTTTTTATCTTTGCTTATTCACTACTTTTTGTGTTTTATACCATTTAGGTATATGGTACTCATATATACCTCTTCAACTAGAACTAGAATATATTTAACTATCAAGTTATTTTATCTTTATTTCCAAGCTATGGGTAAAAACACTGTATTCTGTACAGTTTGCGATATATCAGTTAATAGTAGAGCATTCTCAGCGCACTTGCGAAGCATTATACATAAAAATAATAGCTCATTAGAAGTAAGCGATGGTATTGAAAAAAATGGCAGTGCATTCAAAAGTCGTATTGCGTCTTACAGAGTTAGGTTGAGTACCGAAAACGAAAAAAACGAAGCTGTGTGCACCTCCGCACCCACTGATTTCTTACACAGACTTTACCTTCGTGTTCATAAATTAATTTCAGCTAGACAAGCTACTTATCATTCTTTAAAAGTTAACTTTGAATTTTTCGGTGAATTTAATATACCTACAAAAACCGCAACTGAAATAAAGTCGTTTGCCTCTAAAAATATAATAATTCAGAATGACTGTGATTTTAAGGAATTATATTCGAACGTCATTAATAACATTTCAACGAAGATTGATGAATTTCAGGAAAAGGATAGTGGATGGTCATTACTTCGTAATTTATATTTGGAAGTCAATATTAATAAGTATAACCCATTGAGAGTTGGTCAATTTATTGAATTGCCGAAAATATTAAAGTCTAAACGAGCTTGCATAAATATACAAAATAATGATGATTTCTGTTTTTTATGGTGCATAATTGCTGCGTTATATCCCGCTAAAAGGAATCCCCAAAGAACTACCTCGTATCCGCATTTTACAAATATTGTTAAAATACATGATATGACCTTTCCCGTTGGATTCAAGGATATTAAAACTTTCGAGAGAAATAATCGTAACATAAGTGTGAACGTGTATGGTCTCACAAATAAATCAGAAGTAGTGGGACCTCTTTATAGAACCCCACAAAAACGAAAACACCATGTTAACTTATTACTCTTAGAAAAGGGTGAAATAAAACATTATTGTTTAATTAAAGATTTAAGTAGATTAATTAGATTACAGCTCACCAAACATCATGAAAAAATTTATTTTTGTGATGAGTGCATGATTTTCTTTAATGCAGAAAACACATTCAAATCTCACATTTGCAGTGGCGTTCGAACGATTCTGCCGGAACCTGGAACTTTTATTGAATTTAACCATTTTGAAAGGATGCAAGATTTGCCTTTCGTTATCTACGCGGATTTTGAATCCTTGTTACAAACAAAATCTGAAACCGAAGGATCTAACTCGAATAATACAATAGTTTTACAAAAACATGTACCTGCAGCCTTTGCATATTACATTGTTTGCTCATTTGACAGCTCACACAATAAGTACGTGTCATATCGTGGACCGGATTGTGTAGATAAATTTCTAAAATATCTGTTCGATGATGTTATCGCAGTGAATAAAATTTTAAAACACGTTATTCCAATGAAACCATTGACAATAGAAGAAAAAAGAATATTTGAAACTGCAAAATATTGCTTTATTTGCGAAAAGTTACTTTTTGATGATAAAGTCAAAGATCATTGTCATCTGACGGGTATATTTCGTGGTGCAGCTCATTCTTACTGCAACTTAAAATATAGCTTACCAAAATTTATTCCAGTTTTTTTCATAATTTGTCCGGATATGACAGTCATTTATTTATACGACAATTAGGGGAAACGCAAGGCAAAATAAAAGTTATAGCAAAAAATAAAGAAAATTATGTATCGTTCACAAAATTCGTTAAAACAGGACCTCAAGAGTTCATGCCTGTCCGGTTTGTAGACACATTCAAATTTTTAGGAACCAGCTTGGATAAACTTGTAGGAAACTTAAATAAAACCGACTTTGTACATTTATCACATTTTTACCGAAATGAAGAGCAGTTTAACCTATTAACACGGAAAGGTATATATCCTTATGAATATATGACGGAATGGAGTTGTTATGAGGAAAAAAATACCACCGCGTCATTGTTTCTATAGTAGTTTAAATGATGATACTATTTCAAAATGTGATTACGATCATGCAAAAGTGATATGGGAAAAGTTTAATTTAAAAAATTTAGGTGATTATACTGATTTGTATCTCAAAACAGATGTGATTTTACTAGCAGATGTTTTCGAAAAATTCCGCCAGACATGTAAGACGTGCTACAGACTTGATCCTGCTTTTTATATAACAGCGCCAGGGCTTAGTTTTGATGCAATGCTGCTTAAAACAAAAGTCAGATTGGAATTAATTGACAATCTTGAAATTATCCGCATGATTCAAAAGGGAATTCGTGGTGGAGTATGTTTATGTTCTACAAGATATTCTAAAGCAAACAACAAATACGTTTCAGAGTACAACCCATCTTTACCAGACAACTATTTACTATACATTGATTGTAATAATTTGTATGGCTATGCAATGTGTTCTCATCTGCCATATTCAAATTTTGAGATGATTGATCGTGCAGAAATTGATAAACTTAATATTTTGAACGTACCAAACGATTCAGATTACGGTTATATATTAGAAATTGACTTGGAATATCCCGAGTATTTACATGAATTGCATAACGACTTACCTTTTTGTCCTCAGAAATTTATACCACCTGGTTCCTCTAACCCCAAATTAATTCCAAATTTGTATGATAAATATAATTATGTAATTCATTACGTTTACTTAAAAACATGTATAAAGCATGGATTATTGTTGAAAAAGATTCATAGAGTGATTAAATTTAGGCAGAATCCATTTTTGAAAGAGTATATAGATTTGAACACAGAATTACGAAAAAAAGCAAAATCTACATTCGAACAGGATTTTTTAAATTATTAAACAATTGTATTTTCGGTAAAACACTAGAAGACACCGAAAAGAGAGTGAATATTCATTTAGTCAATAAATGGGATGACACTAGAAACAAAACGAAAAAGTTTTATACCGCTGAACAATTAATAGCAAGGCCTAATTTTAAATCCTCCACAATATTTTCGGAAAATTTTGTTGCTGTTCAAATGAAACCAGAAACGGTAACTTTAGATAAACCAATATATATAGGTTTTACCGTTTTGGAAATATCAAAAAATCATATGTACGATTTTCACTACTCTATTATAAAGCCTTTCTATGGCGCAAAATTAAAACTGTGTTACACCGATACTGACAGTTTTTTGTATTCAATAGAGACAAAAAATGTTTATAAGGATTTAAAACTTAACTTTCAATCTTACCTTGATACAAGCAATTATATAGAAAATAATAGATTTGGCATAAAACCCCAAAACAAAAAAATTCCAGGCCTGTATAAGGATGAAATGGCGGGCCATTTGATTTATGAGTATGTAGGACTCCGATCAAAATTATATTGTGTAAAAACCGAAAATAAGATTTTGAAAAAAGCGAAAGGAGTTAAGAAACCAGTAGTTACAAAACTAACGTTTAAAGACTATAGCAAAACTTTGCTTTACAATAAGATATTGCGAAAGAAAAATGTACTATTTAAATCATTAAAACATGAAATTTTTACTCAAGCAGTCAATAAAGTAGTCTTATCATCTAACGATGATAAGCGCATTGTACTTAAGGATAAAATATCTACTTTAGCCTGGGGACACAAATCTCATTTATATTAATGTACTTATAGTCCATAAACGAATAAAATGTAAGTATTAAGTAAATAAATTTTGTAATTCTGGTTGATGTTGTAATACCTATTTTTATAGATAATAGCTTGTATATGTATCATTTGTGTAAAAATAAAAATAAAATATGTTATAAAAACCTTTTTACAATTTTGTGACGTAGACTTCTAGATGAATTGGGTATATTTTTACATTTTGTTTAACATGTGTATTATTTTATTGTTCTGTTAATTGACAAAGTATGTTGTGGATGTATTTGTTCAGATTTAATTGTAAATTTATTTTATAACTAGCGTCCACCCAGTCCATTGGTGAAAACCGCATCGAAATCCGTTCAGTACTTTTTGAGTTTATCGCGAACAGACAGACAGACGCGGCGGGGACTTTGTTTTCTAATATGTAAGGATAATCTACTATTACAGTTGTAAGTTTATAAATTTGTAATAGAATAAATAAAATGTTCTATTTGGAAAACTTTTTTTATTTCAGTTAACATTCACCTAAATTAACCATTTTTTGTATATTTGGATCCAATGAAGTTTGAATTTCATAAAATAACACATATTTTTAGTCATTCAACTTAATCATACACGATCGTTTATTTCTCCACTAACAAGTACTTTGTTCCACTAAGTATAAAATGTTTTACAGTCAACAGCACATCAACCTACCCAAATTCATTGCAAATTCGATGCTATTGCCGCGGCCGGCGGCATATGCATCCATGTAGGGTAACTTGAGGTGCGGTTGACTGTACCTATTCAAATGAAATTAGATACTAGGTAATGTTAAACCATAATGCTGATTAAATCAATACCACGTGCGGTTGTTATGATACATACAATTCGTGTTCAAACCTGAATGAGAGTATTTTAAATAATATGATATCTACTTTTCCTATAGGTACTAAACTATTAAGCAATAATTTTGAAATTCAATCTGTCTTTCCGGTATAATATGAGTAATTTATATTACGTAGCACCTATAATAGCACCTTCTCACTCATCATTATGCCATAAAGTAAGACAGCTGCGATTTACTTGAAATCACAGTATTTGATGCCATGGCCCAGAATTGGCTAACAATTTAAGTAATTTGATACCTTCATTTATTGTTTCAGTTTATAAATCATTACGTTCGCAGGAGTTCATTAGCGAAGTCGTATCATTGCGTATCATACAAAACAACTGACAACAGAATTGTAAGTATTGTCTTATTGTGAAGCGAAAAATATTTTTGTTATTGTGCTAAAATATATGCTTTAATTGATTTTGTGATTGTTTCAGATTATCACCATGACTGAATCTCCAGACATCATGTTCCAGTGCGGACAGGGCTACGATATCCCTAGTCTGAGCTGGCATACTCCAGAGCCGCTAGGACTTACCAAGAAAGCCAGATCAAAAAAGGAAGCCCAAAAACGAAAGCAGCCGGCGAGCCAGTCATTTGTGATAAATAGCGAAAAAAAGAAAGGGATAAGGTTAATCCAAATAAAAGTTTTGGATATAAGTGAGCAAGCACATTCACAAACACACGATGATGGCGAGGAAAATATAATTTTGAACGCGCAATACGTTGTCAGCGAGCCTATGGATAAAATCATGGACGAAACTCAAATTTTGATAAATAAAATTTCCACAAAACTGTGTGATAGCAATTACGATTTTATGTAATTATAATGTAAATAATTTGTAAATAAATATACTTATTGTTTATTAAGTTGTTTTATTATTTATTTTAGCTTGTTCATAATGTACTTTTCTTTTCATTACTACAATAAAATTAAATAAATGAAAGTAAAAAATCAAAATTTATGTAAAAAATTAAAATAATTTTGTAATTCGTATAAATTAGACAAATAAATATTATATGAACTATGAAACATCTATTTTTCTATTACTGATGACAGCATGTGCAGAACTATCAAAGAATATAAATAAAAACTGTAAAGATTTGTTGACATTTATTTTAAATACATAATGAAATATTTTCTAAATACCATTTCTTAATACAAATAACATTTTTTAATGCACAAAAGTTTTTATGAATTAAACAATTGAAGATACCTTCATTTTTACAATAAGTTTTAAACAAAATTACAAAATTAGGACTTCCTATGTCTTCTATGTTCATTAAAACACAATTTTCACACAATTCCTTTATCCATTTTTGTTTCTCGAGACCCTTCATTATAATAGTTCTGTTTTGCAATATTGGTGATATAATTCTTTTAAATTCTCTATAGTCAATATGACCTTCACTCCAAGTGATCCCTCTTTTTCGTTCAAGGTACCGAACGGTGTTTTTTTCTTCCGAAGATAATGAAGTATATGCATAAGGAGGTTTAATTAAAAATACTTGAGTGAACTCCTCAGTAGATAATGCAAACTCTTTGATTATAAATTTATTATTGCAATCCTTGAATCCTTGAACATCAACGAAAATAGTGGAGTTCATGATATTTTACGAACAATGTTGCTCAGAGGTCTATATTCGAATATACAGTCATTCAAAATTAGACAATATGCTGATGTATGATCTGGTATCTCTTTATCGCACTCTAGTTCGAGGCGAATGTTGATCACCGGTCCTGATTTAATATTATCGTTCTGTCTGGAACAGTCTATCACGAATAATGGTGCGAAATTTTTAAACTCTTGTGCAGTCAACAACGCGTTGCATGGGCGGTTATAATAAGACTGCTGAAAATTTACATATTGCTCGTATATTAATGCATAGTTATGATATGAAAAGTTGGTGTTGTAACTTTCGTACGGGTAATATGTAGAGTTTAAAAAACTTTGACATCTCGCATATTGCAGTGATCGAACCGAGACATATCGTTCATACTGTTGTTCTTTCTGTTTGTTTGTAAACCTAAAATGACATATCTTGGTTTTTCAATTTGTGACGAAGTTTTAATTGACCAAGTGTGTTTTGTAGTTTTTGGTAACAAAGGGTACTCATAAAGATCCCAGTTTCTATACACTAATTGAATGGGTTTATCTTTTTCGAGTACTTTAAGTAAATTAATTCTTTCTCTATCCGATACTTTAACGTGAGGAACTCGCCATACAATCTTTTTTATATCAATACTTTCAACCTCTTCGCCAGTGTTTAGCTTTAAAGCATTAAGGTTAGTATTACTTCTTAACAACACAAGTTCGTGTTTGCAATTGACAATTATTTTTTTATAATCTTCTGCAAAACCTAGTATATTGCTGAGAGGTATTGAAGCAGCAAAATGACCTGCAATTTCATTTTTTGTACCGTGTATATCCCAACCCCACACTTTGGATACCTTCGCCTCGTCTGTGTTCATAGACACCAGGGCTTTCATAGTAGTAGTTATACCAGCATTCTTAACTTTGTCTATTTCAATACCGTTCAATTCATATCTTATATCTTGAAAAAGGAATAGAAGAGGGTTGTTGGTAAAATGTACTGCTTGAACTGCTTCTTTCTTCTCAACGTTGATAACATTTACCACGGCTTCAACATACAAGGTACTCGCACATGGAAGCACATATAAATCTTGTTGGTTTATAGGTATCCGAATTTCATCATTTATATTGAAAGTAGTGATATATGGTTTGTAAGAATGAATTTCTATGCCGTCTATGGAGTTATCATAAGCGGGTGGGTTAGTAATGTTTAAAATACTCATTTTAGTAATCCAATCGATTTGAGAAAATGTATATTGGCAGCTGTCAATTTCTTTTTTTATCACGAGTATGTGTAGTCTTCTTGATTGCCCGATGGGTACTAATCTTTTGAATACATGTAGTAGTGTATTTATTGTAGTCAATCATATTTTCTTCAAATGTAAGTACAGTTGAATTTGCTCTCCGCAAAAATTGATTAAATCGTTATTTATATCCAATATTCTAATATTTATACTATTCACCGTGCTTCTATTTACCGGAAAATAAATCGTATTTTTTGGAATTTCTATTATTCGGTAGCCTGGAGGAACATTCAAAGCAAATTCGTGAATTATATGACTTGATTTTCCATTAATGTAGGAACCTCCAGTTATGTCACATTCAACCCGGAGCACAGTTGTAGGAAGAATGTTCACTGGCAGTAAAGACTTGTGCCATATATCCTTTATTAGTAAAGTCTTACCGTAACCCAGTAAAGGTCCAATAGAATTTTGTTTTTCAAAGTGAATATCCTTAGAGCAGAATATCGAGAGTTTCAATGTATTATTGTTGCACAATAACTTGAAAACACAATTCTTTACTTTTGATTGTATGAACTCACTGATGTCTTGGAGTTCATACGCTCCTTCAGGAATTTCAACCACCTCGTCAATGCCATAATAAAATTTATTATTTGTAATTGTTATATTTGGTATAGAATTAAAAGTAGAGAAATGTAAAAGAGAGCACTCGTATTTACCATCGAGTTCCAATGGGGGTGAATAGTTCGTTGTTAGTACTGAGCTGTTTCCAGTTATAGACAGAGTGAAAGACATATTTGAAATGATGTTTTATTCAACCGTAGTAACTGTTATATACAATATTGACACCAAAAGTCTTGCAAAAATTTTAAACATAAATGACCACAGTTCACAGTATCAAAGTTTTGAAACCTAGTATAATTATAATTTATATCACTAACATTCAAATACTTCACCAATTCGTTGGGTGGTCTTAAATTACCAAAACTATCGAAATATTCACAATAATTATTAATTTTTGCAAAGGCTACCCAGTGAGTTCCATTATTATTGTGACTGTCTAAGTTTAATATTCCACACTCTATCGGTTTTGGTTTACGTGGCAATCTATCTCTCATATACACACCACGAAAGTAGGGAATATTTTTAGCGTATTTAATAATATCGATATTCGTAAGAGCACGTTTGGGTAGCCTGCTTATTAGTTTTTTGTAGATTTCAAAAATAATCCACTTCCTTTTTTATATGGTTTAAGATAAAATCCTTTTCCAACCGCAATAGCCTCCATTGTTTTGTTATGACGTTCAGATTCTTTGAAATTTTGTTGAGCAATTTTACAATCATTAATCGTTTTAGCTATACCAGCAGCACCTCCTGCTAAAGCGCCTAGTGCTGATAAACCCGCAAAAATTGGTATCAAAGGTAAAATGCCTCCTGTTTTTGGAATTGGTATTATTCTTGGTAACCGAACGTGGCATGTCTTTGGAAACAATTTTTTTGCTGCCTCATAAGCATATTTAATAGCAGTTTTATTATCCTTTGATTTCAGTTTCTTTATTTGTGAACGAATTTTTGACACAATGGTTTTAAATTTTTTTATACCAGCACCTGATTTTACTTTTGCTTTCATAACTTTGTTAACTATCCACGATGCCAACTTCTCTCCTTTGCTAGCGTCCTTAGAATGTAATCGCTTCTTTGCCATTTTCATTAGTTGAAGATCTGCTTTGTGACGAACGGATAATTCTGGATTGTTGTATGCAATATCGTGATATTTACAAGCTTCGTCTAATTTGTTAATGCCTTTATCACCTCTCAACAACCTCTCTTGTAATCTAGTGCCTGGTCCGCAATAGTTGTAACCTGGCAAGTGAAGCTCGAACGGAATATTGTTTATCAAATTATTCACAAGTCCACCTCCTTTCATTTCTTGTCATATAATGAACAAAACATGAGATTCTAACACTTATATATTATGATACAATAGAATTTCTATCTACCCAACTGTTTTCTTCATCAGGAAGTCCTAACCATTTTACAAGCAATTTATTACCTTTTTCCTTATAACTTTTTCAATTAAGTATACATTCGGATACTTAGTTTTTTGCAATTCTTCTTGATAGAATGAACCCAATATATTTTGTTTACGTTGGTCTTGTATTAAATATGTAACTGGTTTAGTATTGTTAACCTTTTTGATGGTGAAAATTTCAGTAGACCAATTAGGTGTAAAACCTTTTGCAAAACAACTCTTGTATTTGCTTATTCTTACATGATCACCTATTTTAAATTTATTTTTGGATAAATTACATCGTTTTTCTTGAAAACTTGTAATGTTTTCTTTTACTACATTTTCATTTTTTGTATTAACATCTACAGGTTTTAACTTAGTAACACTATGTTTCTGATGATTATATGAGAATAAAACATCATTTAAAGTTTTCCCTATCCATTTATAGTTACCATTATAACTGAAACATTTATACAATTTATTCTTCAATGTTTTAATCAGCCTTTCTACAATTGAAGCTTTTTTTGTTGAGTACGATGAATAGTGGTTAATCTTCATTAACTGCATTTGTTTTTTAAATACATCGTTATAAAACTCTGTGCCTCTGTCGGTTTGCAGGTTTTTAGGAATGCGCCCACTTTCGCTTATAATTTGAGTAAATGCATTGAGAACATCTTTCTTTGATTTAGTTTTTATAGGAATCAACCATGCATATTTTGAGAAACCATCAATGACAGCTAAAATGTAAGCGTATCCATTATTATATTTTTTTAGTGATTGGAAATCGGCCAGGTCCGCTTGCCATAAGTCATCTATTCCTTTCAAGATCACACTGCGACGATCAAAATTTCTGCGTGCCGATCTATGAATTTCATTTACCACTTGTTGTTTTGCCATTTTGTACTTTGATCATTTTATTAATGTAGTCTTTTGTATAAAACTTTTTTCGAACTGATGAAGGTTATCTGCAACATCCGCTTTTATTGCTTTTATTAGAGAGGTGATTTCATCAGCGATCTTGTCATCAACATATTTTTTATTCACCGCATCATCATGTGCTAATGGTTCCTGCACACCTCTCAATCGAGATGATTTTAAATCAAAATCTCCGGTGTCTGATCTAACTAGGTGATTAGTTGAACACTCTAATATTTGCGACAAACGAAGTCTTTTATGTCCATGGTGGCCGAATTTATCAACATTCATTTTGGATCGAAGTCGGTCACAGTGCAATAATGACTGAATCAAGTAGGTTGTGGATATATCAATTTATAGTACCATTTTCACGTAGTTCTTCAATAATTGAAATTATTTCGTTATCCAAACCAGTGTTACCCGCATCTTTAGAGGCTATTAATAATTTCAACCTTTCTACGAGTTCATTGGGGTCATCCCAGTAAATGTAGTCAGTATTTTTTTTTAATTTTTTTTAAGCATCAATCCTTCACCTGCGCTTACATCATCAGTATTACTGAAAGAAGATGTTGAAGGTTTTCGTAGTCTAAAAAGCGGTTTGATGATGTTTAAGTACTTCCGTCCTTTATTAGATTTAATTGGTTTATTAGGATCGAAATCGCGACGATGAGCATTTGTAGATATTAACATGGCTTTATATTCTAGACAATCATTGTCAGTCACCACGTCTAAATTTGGTACTTTCTTTAACAATAACTCCCGCAACCCTGGCGTTAGTTGATAATCATGTCCTGCTACAGATATAACTTGATCATTTATATTTACACGTGCGGAACCCATCATTAATTTACCGCGTTCTTTTCTAACGCCAAAAGGAACGTCATTAAATATTTCAGAGGAAAGTGACCATGATGAAGTATTTTGAATAGGACTAGGTATTGATCCAATGGTTTTATACGATAAATCACTGGTATTTAAATTGCTAGAGTTTCCAGAGTTTTCTAAACTAATATCTTCATCAGAATCATCTTCAGATTCATTTTTTGGAGAAATACTATCCCTCAGAGTTTTGTTGAAATGCGATTCGGGCGAAGGAATTTGCTCTTTAACAAAATTATTTTTCATGTTGTCATCTACTGCTTCTATTGGTTTGATTTTATGGTTTCCATCCTTAATGAATTGATGCATTGGGTCAGTAACAGGTTTAAAAACTGTATTTAAAACATTTTCACTGTAAGATTCCATAGTTTTCATATCTCTGATTTTCTTTTTAACAGCTTCGGCTATTTTAACTATTTGAGTTTTCAACTCTTTTTCCATTTTTGGATGTGGTAATACGTTATTTTCTTAATACGGTAATAGTAAGAATGAAGATGTTTACTGAATAAATCTTCTTATATGCTTGTATTTTTATCCAGATCAAACACGATAAAAGTATCAAAATTCTTTCTGTAACGGCCCTCGTTTTTTACAATCTTTATTGATTACCAAATAGTTATACGGTTCAGTCCATACTTTTGAACAAATTTCTCGAAACTCGGACCAAGGCATATCAGTATTAACGTGTTCATCATATACATGACGGAGGTTAACATCATCCATGTTTGAATAATATTAAAAGGTTTGCGTTGTCTCTTACAAGCTGTTTAGGAATCTTACTGTACGTCTGATTCAAGTAAAAACAGTCGATAAATTTATGTCTACCCATTGCGAAATAATCCCTCATATTGGATTGGTTCTCACATGCGACGTCATCAAATATTATTATAGAGTGAGGTTTTGCATCGTGAGGGTTTAAAACAAGTTCATTATCTTTATACTTTGCAAACGATACACCTGGCACTAAATTAAAAACATTTTCTAAAAACACATATTTCGGCTGATACAATGTTTTTGAATAAACGTAAACGTTTTTAAAACGTAAACCATTTTCATGTAACAAAAGACCTATGATTACATTAGTTTTCCCACAATTCGAGGGACCGCAAATAATACACCGGATAGTATTAGGCAGGAGATCACCGTGGCGGGAAACATCTACTCGTTCATCTGGACACACTCGGCTTAATTGTAAAGTCTGAGATTGTTTAACGAATTTCATCCTAACCAGTAGGACTGTATTTGACTGAATGTTATTCATTTGTAATGTTACGATTTATATATACATTTGAATGTCTACGTATGAATGTATACCCATTGAGCTGAAGTCACCAGGTACCTATGTTTTAATATAATATAGTTTTATAATCATATCCTTTATTGGGGGTTTCAAAACAGGTTCAAACGACATTGAGCGACGCTCAATGGAGTGTGAAACTGTTTTGAAAACCCCAATAATACCCTACTCACATGCTTAGTTACCTTATTGTAAATAATTAATGTTAAATCCCGTTAAAATTCTCCATAACATACTCATGTAAATGTACTTAGCGACTTACTTAAGCGACGAATAAATATTTTTCGATTTCTATTTTTAAAACACTTTAAGCACATAACGGGCTTAGGCTCTGTGCACATAGCTGCTCTGTACCACAACACACTAAGCATTGCCTGCATTAATAATACAAACTTGCTTTTAGCGTTACTAATGCAAAGATCAAACTGCCTGGAAAAAGTGAAGCCCTCAACATTCGCTGTCAAAGAGTTCCGTAAAGAAATCTACGAAAGAACAGCACGGGTCCCAGGGGAGAGCCTTGAGCTCCCGAAATACGTATAGCCCGGTATAGCCTATCCATATTCGTCAGTAGTCTTAAGGGGAATTTGAGGGCAACCCCACTCGATCAGAGTTCTTTAGACTCACCTTTGTCTCTATTATTTATTCTTCTATTTTTAAGAATGTCACTAACAATTTAAGTTAAAAATTAATAACTATTTGCTATGAGATATTTTTGGATACCTAAACTTTGGTACCTCTCTAAAATTTTCACATATACGAGTATATTTTCAGATGAAAAGACCTAATCTAATTGGATTTTTTTTATTATTTTTAGTATATTTGTTTAATTATTTCTCATTTTGAATGATGTTTAATTTTATTATTTCGGCTAGATACGACTAATTAGTACGGGCAGTTATGTAATTGACCTTTAAATTTTTCATTAAGCTATGAGCTTCATGTCATATGTTCCTTGAGTGATTCTAAGCATTTTGAGCCCAGGGGCAAAAAGAATCATGCGGCTACTAGGGGCTGGGGGCCCACAAAGGTGACCGCCACCCGTCAACTTTTGAAAAAATCTGTTTTCGTCCAGGTAGCTACTAGGGCAAATTTGGTATCATTTCCTAATAAAACGAAGACGTAGAATTCATTTCTGATATTTATTATTTACAGTTTCATAGTAATTTTACGAGAAAAACATAAAAATGTAAAAAAAATCGTTGATGATTTTTGCTTTGAGAGCTTATAATTTTTGTATATTGTCAATTAATATTAAACAAAAAATACTATATTAAAGCGCATTTCATGCAGATTTAAAAAATATAATCTGTTTAATATCCTACTATACAAAAATATGGAGAAAAAAAATCTGACAACGGCAGCGCGGGTAGCTACCCGTCTAGCTGTATTCGCGCTAGGCGGCGATTTATCTTATAAAATGGTATGTATTACGTACGAGTTATGCTTATTCTTACTTCCTCAAGTTTAAAATGCAAAATTAAATACTATTCTACAAGTATATTTTTATAAAATCATTTAATGTCGACAACTTTCGGCACAGATTCTTTATACGATACGTTTCATGCAACCCGTCTTGCTCTTGCACATGCCCGATTGAGTCCAGGCACACTTGCGACATCTGGTAACTCTGACCTAATAGGAGCCCAAGGACTTTCCTCCCTTCAACAGCCACAAAAAGAAGGACTCAGACAGAAGGTTTTCGGTAGGCACTAAGGCTTGCCCCAGACATGGACTCCTTGGTATGTTGCCTTAAAATGAAGTGGTCCAACAAATTGTCAGCCTTTAATAAGCGGTGACAACAACTGGTGAGCGATAGAACTAGTTGGAGAAATAAAGGAGAGTCTTTTTTATTTTGTGTAAAGGACTAACACAGACCTATCATTTCAAACTTTTGCATTTTATACGAGCTGCGCCTCATGGTACCACTTTCTTAAGAATTTAGGGATAAAAGTATTGTATTAAGTTGATTCAAGATGTAATCTACTAGCGGTCCACCCCGGATTCATCTGTGATACATAAATAGCCTATGTTACTCAGGGACAACGTAGGTACGTTTCCAACGATGATTTTTTTTTAAACATCTCAGTAGTTTTTGAGTCTACTAACTAACTCTTTTTGAGTCTACTAGTCATAATATGAAATCTTTCCTCTTATAATATGTACTTTATAATATGTATTAGTGTAATTAGTATACTAAATTTCATGAAAATTTTGCGTGAAAGAATAACCATCTTCATATCGTCACCATGAATATATTTTCGTAATTTATTCAACATTTGTTATTTCTATTGTAGTAAAATAGTTCTTAAAAATATAAATATTATTATTGCAATAATTAGAATAAATAAAAGGAGCGGTTTACGAGGACACTTACTGGGAAGAACTCATTGACTCATCGACGCCGCGTGGGCTTTAATATTTTTTTAGAATGGAAATTCTACCTTAAGGTTATCCAAACTTAATATTTTCGTAATCTAGAATAAATATTCTAATTACTTATATTTTTAATTGTGATTTACCCATATTATAAAAAGTTGTAGCACTTTAAACCGAAAATTGATATTTATGTTTTTTTTTATTTTTTAACAAAAATATGGATTTTTTCTATGAAATGTTGCAATAACGGTCCTTGATTTATGTAAAAATGATACGAAACACGATATAATACTAAAACTGGATCGGTTGGATTTTTTATTTTTATTGAAGCGAACTTCCTGCTCGCATCCCACTGGACCAAAGGGGTCGTACTGGAGCGTGAGCCCCATATAATAATAAAAATAATCTTCAGGGTCGGTGTAATTATTTTATTGGTAAAAACATAAGACCTAAAACAATTATAAAGAACGGTTAGAAAACATAACAAGCACACTTCACTATAAATTTAGAATCACTTCCGAAAGAACCAATAAAACTTACCCTGGACGGGTCTATGTTGTTTTATATAATATTAAATATATTTTAGATATACTATTTATCTTTATAATATTAGACGATAAGTGATTTACATAAACTGAGTCAAGAATGATATCAAAATGTAGAATCGAATGTGTATGAATACAATTTAAAATTTATGACAGGTGAAATAAGTATGTATGTGCCAGCGCACGCATAAATGGATCAAAGAGGACGAACGCGTAGCCGCGTTACAGTACCGAGGGGGGCCGGTTTTAAAAAAAAAGTTTTAAAAACTTTTTTTTTTTAATCTTAAAAGTTGTTAAAAAATTGAAATATATGTAATTTTGAATTTAGAGAGTAAATTATGAATTAAAAAATACATAGTAAACTTAAATAAAAATATAAACTTATTATACAATAGTAGTAAAACTAAATGGATGAAGTGAAAGTTAATTTAGAAAGGTGAATGAAATTGAGATGAGTATATACAATAAGCCAATCAGTTCCACATATATCCTACCTAACAAATACTAACATACATACATCACCTAACAAAGTCATAATTCCATTTAAGGATTTGTGACTAAATACATCATAGAGAAAGCTTATATATTAGGAAGCATTTCTCAAGAACTGAGCTTATTAATGGTGTAGGCTTAATTAAAAATTAGTCACCAACCGCTAACTTGTAAATAATAGCTTAAGGCTTTTTTAACGTGTTACTAAAACCGCACGATGACAAATATGTACAAGCATGTACCTTAATAAATAGGTAGAGTATAAAAATAACACTATGCGCGAAACGCAAAAAATTAAAATAAACGTCCTAGTAATGACGTAAGGAAAATATCAAGTTAATGACATAAATTGTGTAAGTAAGTAAGGTAAATAAGTAAGGTAAGTAGAGTTACAAATTAGAAAACTCTAAATAAAATAATACGATAATTAAATACAATTAACAGTAATTAACGGTAATTAAATGTAATTAAAAGTACTTAAAGGTAAGTAAAAGTACTTAATTAAAAGTTATTAATTAACTTTAGTTAATTAAAATAGGAGAAGAAAAAGAAGTAAAAAAAATAATTGAACAAATTTTCAAATTAGGATGACAATTGTCAAATGAGATGAGAAACTAAAAGGTAATGAGGTGAGAAAATAAACATCTTTTTAAATAAAAAGATTAAATAGTTATTAAGACAACTAGAGTAAAGAAATTGCATTAATTGGCTTAATATCTTTGATATGCCAGCGGCCTAGGGGTTTGTGATAAAAATCTGTTAAATCATAAACTAGTGGCGAGATTTTATTTGTGATGTAACATTTAATAAATTTGGGTGCTAATTTAGCCGAAAAATGTTTATCAGCAGAACTTAAAGGATAATTCCGCTTCCAAACGATGTCACCTATATTAAATTCGATATATTGACGATGTTTATCGTAAAGCTTAGCATTAACTTCATGGGATTTATACATTCGTTTTTGTACTTCTGAAAATACTGGAAGTAAATTACCTAAATGCTCTGCATAAATATCGCGAGGAGCAAATATTATAATCTTCAACAGATTCGGTATCCGAATATATAGAACCACAAGTAACTAATTCACGGCCGAAGACGAGGTAAGAAGGGGTAAATTTTGTTGTTTCATTAACGGATGAGTTAATGGCAAATTGAATATGATTCAAATGTAAGTCCCAAGTACGATGGTCGTCATCAACAAAAGAAGCTATAGCTGTGATTATAGTTTTGTTGTAACGCTCAACAGGATTACTTGAGGGCAGTTACGTGGAGTGTAATGTACATGAGGTATTTTATAAGTATTAAACAAGTCTTTAAATTCAGCACTTATCATTTGAGGACCATTATCTAGAATTATGGTTTCTGGAATACCATAATTCATAAAAACTAAATTTTCAAGAATATGTTTTATAATAGATGATGTTGCTCTTTTAATGGGGTAAATAAGGCAGTATTTAGAAAAACAGCAGGTAACCACTAATATGAATCTATTTAATTTACGTGATAAAGGTAAGGGACCAATAAAATCGATAGCGATTGTTTGAAAAGGACGAGAACAATTTTTGGGCTTGCCCATTAAACCGATAGTGTTTTGATTTTGGTGTTTGTAGGCTAAACAAGTATCACATTTAGAGATGAAAAATGCTACATCTTTGTACATACCAGGCCAATAATAATGAAGTTTAAGGCGATGGTAGGTTTTGAAAATACCGAAATGAGCTGCAGTAGGTAAATTATGATTTTCATAAATAATGGACTCTCGAAACTCTGATGGAATTACGAGTTTCCAGTTGAACTCAGAATTATATTCAGTAACAGCGCGACAATATTTAAATAATTTATTATTTTTAATGAGGTAATCTGGAGTAGAAGTTGGATTTATTTTACATTTGTCAAATATAGAGTTATACCAAGTGTCTTTAGATTGCTCAAATGACATATTAATAGCGTTAACATGAGCGATGCGAGATAATTGATCAGGTACTACATGTTCAGAGCCATGTTTATGTTTAATTTCAAAGTTAAACATAGAGAGACGGATGCACCAGCGTGCTAGTCTACCTGTAGGGTTATCAAGACGTAAGAACCATTGTAAAGCAGAATGATCCGTATAAATAGTAAACTGTTTTCCGTTGTCTAAATAACAACGCCAGTGTTCTAAAGCAGTTATCACACTAAGAAGCTCGCGCTCTGTAATTGAATAGTTGCGTTGAGGAGCAGTTAGGGTTTTACTCATGTAAGCTATAGGTTTTTCAACGCCATCGAAATCTTGTGTGAGCATGGCACCAATGCCATATGCGGAAGCATCACAATGAACAGCGAATGGTTTTGTGAAATCGGGACAAGCTAATATAGGAGTACTAACTAAAGCCTGTTTAATTGAGATGAAGGCTTTATCAGCCTCAAGAGACCATTTGAAAGGAGGTGCTTTCTATTTAGTAGAGGTAAGTTTAGTGAGAGGGGCAGTTAAAGTACTTAAATTAGGGATAAATCGTCGGTACCAGCTAGCGGTGCCAAGGAATCTTTTAACATCCTTAACAGATGTAGGAGTTTTAATATTTAGGATCGCTTGAACCTTAGTAGGGTCAGTTTGTAAACCGTTTTGATTTACTATATAGCCTAAATATTTGAGTTCATGTCTAAAGAAAGAACATTTAGGAAAGTTAACTGTAATGTTAGCTTGAGAAAGTTTAGTGATTAATTTAGTTAATAATTCAACGTGTTGTTCAAATGTAGGTGTAGCTATGACTATATCATCTAAATAACAAAAAATAGTGTTATCTAGCATAAGGTCTGAT
Organism: Ephestia elutella; assembly: GCA_018467065.1. Lineage (NCBI taxonomy): Eukaryota > Metazoa > Arthropoda > Insecta > Lepidoptera > Pyralidae > Ephestia > Ephestia elutella. The sequence continues at coordinate 19,405,807 of CM031573.1, read as the reverse complement.
AGTAAATTATCAAGAAATCTTTGTTGAGTAGCAGGTGCGTTAGTTAGACCGAAGGGCATTACTTTAAATTGGTACATGCCACGACCTGGAACATGGAAAGCCGTCTTTGGACGATCTTCTTTTCGTAAAGGAATCTCTCAAAATGCTTTCGCAATGTCAATTGACGATAAATATTTACAATTTTTTAAATTATCTAAGATATCTGAAATTAAGGGTAATTTGTAAGCGTCTTTACGAGTGATGCTATTCAATTTTCGACTGTCTACACAGAAACGCCAAGTCCCATCTTTTTTAGGAGTAATGATAACGGGACTAAGCCATGGGCTTTCGCAAGGTTCGATAACATCTAGTTTAAGCATTTCATCGACCTCTGTTTTTAATGCTTTTTGTTTTTCTGGTGATAAACGATAGCATCGTTGACGAATGGGAGCATGATCACCGGTATCGATGTGATGTTCGGCGAGGTGAGTTTTTCCTAATGGTTTAGTTTCAGTAGAAATTTGTTTAAATTTGTCTATTATTAAGTTAGCTAAATCTTGCTGTGTATTTGTTAAGTTCTCAAATGCGTGAAGATTAGTAGAAGTTGAATGAACTAGGAAATTGTCATTTTCAGAAGTAAAGTGAGTATTAATGTTACGAAGTATATTAGGAGCTATGTTAAATGTTTTCCAGAAATCGATGCCAAGAATTAAAGGTTCATGAACATCTGGAATTACATGAGCAATAATTATAGAAAATTTATTATTATAAATTACCGGAAGTGAAATTGTTCCGATAGATTTAATAGGTTGTCCGTTAGCTACGGTACCTAAAATACGTTGGTCTTTTCTCAATGAGAGACCAGACTTAAGTAAAAGTTTATGTGAGTCCTTACCAAGAATTGTAATTGAACTTCCACTATCTAATAATCCATTTAAAATGAGATTATTAATTTTAATATGTAAATAGGGACGTTGTGTGTCTTTGTTTTCAAAAAGAAGAGTGTTCACATTTGTACGAAGGAGAGTATTCATATTATAAGAATTAAAAAAAGTTTTATGTATTCAAGCCAGTTATTCCAGTCTTGTTTATCAAATTTTGTGGAATTATCAATTTGTGTAAACTGTTTCTTAATTTGTTTATTTGAATTTGATTTATGACAGGATGGACAATGGGGAAATGTGACATTTTGTAGGCCACATCTATAACAAAGTATTTGAGTATTCGTACATATGGAAAGGGGATGAGAGTTGTTTCGACACCTTGGGCAGGTGAAGGTAGGAAACTTTTGTAGTTTTCGTGTTTTAATAGCATAGGTAGTTTTTGTAAAAGGATATTCAGGAATAAATGGTGTTGGTGTTGTGGGTTGATTGAAAGAGACAAGTGGTTGTGAAACTGTGGAATTATTATTATTCATATGTATTAATTTTTCAGTAAATAGGCAAGATTCTATCAACGAATCAAGAGAATGTATGTCTTGTTCGGAGATTCGTAAAGCAAATTCTGGTAGTAGATTTCGTAAAAATATTTCAATTTGTTCTGGTTCTGGAATTTTTTGGTGTAATTGCGAAAATAAAGATTTCATATGAGTTACATAAAATATAATCTTTTCGTTAGGTTTTTGTAAGCGGTTGTCGATTTGTTTTTTAATAGATAATCGTGATTAATAATTTCAAAATCTTGTATTAATGTGGATCGAAATGTTTGCCAATTTTTTATAATTTTTGTTTTTGTTTGAAACCATTCTAAAGCGTTTCCTGTTAGAAGGTCATATAAGTGGGAAAAAGAGTGCTGTCTGAAATCTTACGAACTGAAGCAAAGTGTTCTAATTTTTGAATAAAGTTATTTGGACAATCGTGACCGTTATACGTGAAGCGTTTTAATTCGTTTGTATAGTTCTCACCAATAGAAATTAGTTTATTGGTTAAAGTTTCGAAATATGTAAGAGGTATCGAAAGAGAAGAGTTAGGCTCAGTAGAAATAGTTTCCATGTTGATTAAGAATAAAATTAAAAATAAATGTGTTTATAAAAGAAAGGTAACTATAGACTGGTAACACAAGACTAAGTTATGATTAGATCATGGAAAAAATAATAATTTTGTATTTGTTATTTGTTCCATGGAGTTAAAAAGTCTTTGGTCATAGCAACCATATTTGTTGACAAATGACATAAAGTAAATAGTAAAATTAAATCAGAGAAGAAAAGGAAAAATAAATAAAGTAGTTAAAATAAATTAATCTTCTCAGCTCTCAGTGAAGTGAAAGCTCAGTATTTCGCTGTATCTTCAAAAGCGTTCTTGAGAAGTGAAGTGGCTCTCACGATGTCTGCCAACAATTGGATCGGTGGCGAGGCGTTGGCCATCAGTATATGTCTGACGGATTGCGGCAACAGTCGGTCCAACAACAGACCAAGCAGCAACAAGTGTGGGCAATAGTAGTCGGCTCAGCAGCAAGCTCAGTAGCAAGCCAGCAGCGGCGAGTACAGGTTACTGCAGTTGGCTCAGTAGCTGGCTCAACAGCAGCAAATACAGGATGTGGCAGTCAGTCCAGCAGCAGCCAGTGCTCACTGTAGAGATCGGCCAGTAGTAGGCTCAATAGTATCGTGTAGTTGAAAACGCACGTTAGAGGTTTCTTGATGTAGTGGATTAAATGAGTACTCACAGTTTCTGTATTTTAATTTTTCCGAAGGGCGCCATTATCACAGAGACTCTTAAATAATAATGTAATCTTCAGGGTCGTATATAATTTTTATTAATAAACATAAGACCTAAAACAATTATAAAGAACGGTTAGAAAACATAACAAGCACACTTCACTATAAATTTAGAATCACTTCCGAAAGAACCAACAAAACTTACCCTGGACGGGTCTATGTTGTTTTATATAATATTAAATATATTTTAGATATATTATTTATCTTTATAATATTAGACGATAAGTGATTTACATAAACTGAGTCAAGAATGATATCAAAATGTAGAATCGAATGTGTATGAATACAATTTAAAATTTATGACAGGTGAAATAAGTATGTATGTGCCAGCGCACGCATAAATGGATCAAAGAGGACGAACGCGTCGCCGCGTTACAGTACCACAGAGTAATCGGGCTTAAAATGCTTGGTTTTATCCAGGGAACACCTCTGAGAAGTTTCAAAATAGTTTCAAAACAAGTCCAGAGTACATGTCTACTACAAAGACCATTTTGTAAGATAAATCGCTGCGGCTGACGCGTCGTATAGCGCGAGTCCAGCTGAGCGGCTACGCGCTGCGGTTGTCAATTTTTTTCTCCATATTTTTGTATAGATAGATATAAAAACGTTTATATTTTTAAAATATGCATAAAATGCGCTTTATTACAGTATTTTTTGTTTGATATTTATTGTTACTATACAAAGGTTATAAGCTCTCAAAGCAAAAATCTTCAACCAAAATTTTCACATTTTTACGTTTTTCTCGTAAAATTACTATACAATTATGGATAATTAATATCAAAAATGAATTCGACGGCTTCGGTTTATACGAAAATGATACCAAAGTTGCCCTAGTAGCCACATGGACAAGAACAGATTTTTTCAAAAGTTGACAGGTGGCGGTCACCTTTGTGGGCCCCAGCCCCTAGTAGCCGCATGATTCTTTTTGCCCCCCGGGCTCAAAATGCTTAGAATCACTCAAGGAACAAATGACATGAAGCTCATAGCTTAATGAAAAATTTAAAGGTTATGTATGGGAGCATTACATAACTGCCCGTACTAAATAATTCTGTCTGCAGCAAGTGCACTAAATCTTACGACTAGCGTTTAAACGGATGAAAATTTATATATACTTAAACCAAAAACATAAAACAATCATATATTTTATGATCATGTATTGTTTTAGATGTTTATCTTACATGCATTGACCATAAACTATGGTACCTATCATTTGAATCTATTCTGAAATATAGTTCAATCTCTGTTTCATTTAATTTTTATGATACATATATCTTTCAACCGAGATAAGTATATCTTTCTTAGGGTGGATTCGACCAAACTTATATTTATACGCGAATAGCTTTACCAGGTATATAAATATTCCTCGATTATTATCTCGAGTACACCAATAGTCGTTTTCCATCTTGGAGTAACTATACGCGTGTAGCAGAATGAACGACGAACAAAATACGAATGAATATAATACCCGGCCAATAGATGTTGTACTACAATGCAATGATGTAAAGGCTTACGAGATAGCAACTATCTTTTGTCGTATTATTTTATGTCAACAGTTATGTCAATGACAGCAGTGACAGCAGACAGACAGAGCATATGACGCGCATGCGCGTTTTTATTCTACGATTACTCTGCTATTCCATGCATGTCGGTGGTATAAGGAACTATTTCCGAATAGGTCAGATAGTAAAATGTAAAATTCATTTCGTACTCGGGTAACTGACGATTTATTCTAAGAATAAAATTTACTCTAGTTTGGTCGAATCTACCCTTAATAAATTTGGAGAAATCTATAGGGAATAAAAAGTGTCTAATAATTCTTTCGATCAGTATTTTCATTCAACTATTTTTTATTCAGTTTTACTAGTTTTAGCATATGTCTATCTATCTATCTATCTAATTCCCAATGAGCATGTTTCACTGCTGGTCAAATGCCTCCCCATTCTCTTTCATTGAAGCCCTGTCTCTGTTTTAAAGGCCTAAGACTAGATAGATAGTTAGATGACCATAGGGTATCCAACAAGAAGTGAATGGAAATTTAAATAAATAATTTATAAAAATATATTTGACAAGGAATGAAAACAAGATTTTCACTAATTTTAATAAGCTATAGAAAACCAAAATTGCTATTTAGTGTAAATAGAAACCGCCCGCTGCGTCCAAATTGCACAGTATTAGTCGCGATACTGCGATTACCCTAATATATTCAATATTACAATGTTCATATTACAATACCCGCGACGGGAAACCTGCAGGTATATTGCATATCGAGTCAACGAGAGTACCTTTCTACGTAAGTAGGTATCTACAGCGTGATATTTTAGATACCACCTAAGTTGGCAGCAGATTTGGATGAAATCAGCGATTTTCTGACAGCTAAATTAAGAAAAAAAAATCAGTATAAAAAAGTCTCAACAGATAGCGTTTTATGAAAGCCGAGTCGTAATAATGGCTGAACCTACATATATGGTGCGCTTTTTCTTGTCAGCCAGAGGCAGAAAAAAAAATCACCTTACAGTTCGACAGTTGCACAAATCACAATATTGATACTTTTTAGATGTTTTTTTACTAAGTTTTATTTAAAAAAAATATAATATAAAGAATATAATACCGTGAATTTTTGTTTTTTGTATGGAACTTTTTCTCTCGCCTTTTACTTAGCGCCATCTATGAAGTCATCTGAAACTTTTTTTATTTTTTATTTGGGTCTCGGAAAATCCCTCATTGAGTGGGTTTTCCATAGAGTTAGATTTTTTTTAAATTTTACTTTTTTGTCGAGTTTGACATTTTTGGTGTGTTTTGGTTCCATAGAATTTGTGAACAATCTGTAAAAAAAATTAATTTGGAGCACAATAATATGGCTGTAAAAAAATGATTTTTAGCAAGCAATAGTGGGGTAGTAGGTAAATAATATTCGACGAGTTTCGTGGTTTCCGAGATTATCGATTGTCGATTAGTTCGTTCCCAACTTGAATACGCAGTACACATTCCATATGTGTACAATCCCTTCTACAAAAAATACACTCTCGCTATTGAAAAAGTTCAGCGTAAATTTTTACGTACCATGCATTTTAAGTGTAATCGCCGATACCTTCATTATTCTCAGCTACTTACCAAATACAAACTATTGACTCTTGAATCAAGGCGCAGGTATCTTGATGCTGTGTTGTTGTATAATATAGTACATGGTAAAATTGACTCCATCAACTTAGTCAATAAATTAAGTTATATTGTTCCAAGATCAGCATTGTGGCGTCGAGTCCGATCTCGACCGCTTTTTGCGTTAACACCTTGTCGCACCAACTCTGGTCACCGTTCACCCATTCGTCGTATGGTTGAGTTTCATAACAAATACTTCGATGCTGCTTTAGACTTATTTGCTATTTCTCCTTTTCAATATAAAAATAAACTCAAATCTTTGTTGTCTAGGCTAGATTTAGAATCGATTTAAATTACTAACTTCATCTTCTTGTATTCTTTATACTATATGTATATTTTATAATTGTAATGCTTTCTCACATAGGTATACATGTTTTGAACCATTAGTTATCTCTGATTTCCCATATTTCATTTATGAAACTTGTATTTTTTAATTTACTTCCTTCATAGCATCTAGTGGCAATCTTTTCTTTTAAAACTTGTTCTTTCAAACTGTGGATAACGTAGTTGGTTACATAATTACCAATTGTTGCATGTAATACATATTGTTAAGATTTTATTATGTAATTGTTAGTTGTTCCTCAATAAATAAAAATAAAATAAAAGATTATCTATTATTTTAAAGAAATCCCCTTTGGCGATAAGTCCACTATTGTAAATTTGTTACAATATATATAAATGCAAGACAGATTCATTGCAAACTAGATACTAATAGCATCTGGTTTGCAATGAATCTGTTCATGTGCTGTCAAATGTAGAACCCTATCATGTTATCCTGAATTGATCTAATAGCATCATGCTATTAGACCAATTCAGGATAACTTGTATTGCAGTTGACTGTACCGACTATCTTGCTAGATCTCCGTAACTCTGATGCTTCATCAACAATGTACTCAGTTGTGTGTATCGGATATGGTCTGGTGGGCCGTTGAACGGTCCATCGGATGGTATACAAACCTCTTTGAGATGGGCCAATATCCCATATCCTGCAGTATATTAGGTAAAAAAATATTATTAATTTCAGACGATGAAAAAATATAAACAGTTTCTTGTAACTTTGCCAGTAGAATTTATTAATCTTTTGTTATATTAATACAAAACAAAGTTCTTCCATCTTAAGTTTTGAATACTTATAAACAACTCTACTAGGTAGAGTTTAGTAGAGTGGATGTAGAGGCTACCTGATTAAGTTTCTTGGATCTTAAATATATTAGGTTTTATAATCTGAGCTTCGTGATTAATGTATGGGTGCAGACAAGAACATAACTTGATTTTTACCTCCGTATATAAGAAGACATATTTTCTAGATTTGTATGACCCTGTCAAACAATCTATTGCTGGCCACTAATACAGACGAAAAAGAAGAAGTAACGAATCGCAACTGATCAGTCGAGAATCGCTGCGATTTGTCGCACGCCTCCAGACGGCTTTACATAAAGTTTCTTGCGTCATCCGGGACTCCTACGTTTATGTATGATCGGCGCTTGGACCCCTCAAGGGGCATTTTTCAGTAATCTTGCCTGCCCGACGCTATGTTGCACATTTATCATCATTATATTTCTTGCCTTATCCCATAATTTGGTTGGTAAAATGTGTCTTTAGTCAGAAAATAGAGGCTTATGAAAGCATAAGCCTCTATTTTTTGTCCACTCTCTACACTTCTATGTTTATTTTTGGATTTTTGTGCGTCTCAGATGCAATTAGTACTAAGGTACTTTCAACAGGACTTGAACCCGCGACCAGGTATTTATACGACCTTGCTCTTCCAACTGAGCTATATTTTTTCACCATATCTAATTTCTATATGAGAGTACTTTACTTTCCTATGTTCTTTTACGAAATCTTTTGACAAATTATAACTCTAAATATTCAATTAATTTCAAAGTGAAACTGCACATGTTAGAATGTAATATTTACAGTGATCAATATTAGATTACACAATCTTTATAATTATATCGACGAGTTTCAAAAACGAATGAAGTAAAAATGCTCATGTTACGCTAGAAGTTTTTCTATAGACCTTCTATATTGTTACTTAGTCTATGACGTCACCCTTCCTCGGCGAGGATACAATTTTGTCGAAAAATTGATTCAATTTGCGTATCTGTAAAACGATTTTAGTTTGGTTCGTGCGAGGATATTGTTTCGATACATTTTGCTTTATAAGTTTCTGTAAGTATCGCTGTCCTATAAAGATCTTACTTATTTTAAACGTTAGCTCATCCAGCGTTATCGACATCCAGCTCAGAAAGTATAATTTAGGTTCAATTTTATTTATCCTGTTAGGTAAGAAGGGAGTATTTAATCAATGAGTTGATCTTCCTTTAAAATATACCTTATTTTTTACATTCTAAATGGTCATGCCTTTGATATTTATTTTAAGAGAGATATCGGCTTAGATCTCTTGCCTTTCTTAAATAATAAATAGGTAGGTATCTTAGTTTTGATAAAAGTAAGGCAAGGATAGAAAATTCTGATGTTACTTAAATTTAGAGGTTTTCTTTTTTTAGCTGTTGTTATTTATAGGACTGTATTATGTTATAGTGACTTCAATTTAAATCAATAACTTTCAAAATTCTATATGTACGTAGCTTGAGCTTAGAATTACGATTTTTATATGTACGTAGGTTCAGTTAAGAATCAAAATAAATTAATCAGTTACACTCAGAGGTACGTACATGTCGGTTGGAGGAAGTATCGAACCTGAATCTTTAGGGTACAAATCAATCGCCTAGGCTGCTTAACCAGTATCAAGTAACTTCAACTAACAATTAACATTTTAGAACCCTCGATTTTACGGTGCTAAAATCCGCTAGTAATAAAAAAAGCGACACAATAACTTCATGTTTAAACATGAGCTGCCAACACTAATTCGTGCGCCCGACGTTCCTCGCATTTACATGAATAAAACTTGGGGATTCTGTCCACTCTCCGGAGTTGGAGGTAATTTTACTTTTTATCTGTTACATATTAATGGAGATTATTTCTTAAATTTCGTTTACATAACAATCCTGAAGAACGCATTTCAGTAGTCGAATAATGATAAACGTTTTTGCAAAATAGTTCTAAAGTATGATAATTTTTGATATGTGGCTTAAAAGATAGAATTGATATCATCAGGGTATCTATTCTATCTTCTAAGTAGTTAAAAAAAATGAATTCAAGCCAGTCTCCTCAAAAGAAAGCAAAAAGCTCCAAATCCCAAAACCAGCGCAATCACGTCGCGTGCATGAAGCTTTTTCCTCCGAAGCTTTCCCCTCGTCCGCTGCAACAGCACGAATAAGCTTTCTTTGTCTTTGTGCCACTAATTGGCAAACAGCCGAGCTTTTTGAGCTTTTTGTGCAGAATCGCCGATGTTATTACTCTTTTCGGTAGAAGATACTCGAAGACAAATTTCTTAAAGTAATGTTTTGTAAATCTACGTATATATTTTTATCGTATAGGTATTTTTAAACTGTTTATTTATTAATTTGATCTAGGGCAATGGGCGGAGCAAAAAATTACTTGTGAGAATGAATATTAATTGCCAAATAAAATCAATTGCCCAATGAACGTTAGTATATTTATAAGGGCACCAATGTAAGTATGTACCAAGGTAGGTAGGTGTAAGGGAGACATTAGGAGTACCCATAACCGGAGAGCATGTATGAAGAGAGTGATGAGTGTAGAGGAAGCAAGAGAGATCTGTAAAGATCGTAGCAGGTGGAAATTATAGTCTCTGCCTACCCCCACGGGAAAAAGGCGTGATAATATGTATGTATGTACCACTTGACAATGACAACACTCGTTTTTATTATTCTTCTATTTAGTTGATAACATATTTCTTACTAGCTGTCGCCCGCGGCTTCGCCCGCGTGAGTTTCGCTTAGATAAAAAATCTTTTTGTGTTCCAAACTGTTTCGGATTTTCGATTTTTATACGTCTACAGAAAATGTTCATCAGATTAATAAAGTTTTGCTAAGGCGCCATTTCCATATAATATGTTATAGTATAGCTGGTCTCTTGGAGTTATTCATCAGATGTTCCAGATCTTCAATTTTTATGCGTCAGCAGAAAATGCTCATCAAGTTGAACGATTTTTGCTAAGGCGCCATTTCCATATATGTTATAGTGTAGCTGGTCTCTTGGAGCTTTTCATCAGATGTTCCATATCTTCAATTTTTATACGTCAGCAGAAAATGCTCATCAGGTTGAACGACTTTACTAAAGCGCCGTTTCCATATATGTTATAGTGTAGCTGGTCTCTTGCAGTTCTTCATCAGATGTTCCAGATCTTCAATTTTTATACGTCAGCAGAATATGCTCATCAGGTTGAACGACTTTTGTTAAGGCACCATTTCCATATTTCTTATAGTTTGACTGTTCTGTTTTGGTTCTTCATTAGGTGTTCCAGTTTTCAAAATCAATTAAAGCCTAAAAGTTGCCCAGGCTTAATAGCTACACAACAAAAAAAGTTTCATTCAAATCGGTTCAGTACTTTCGGGGATTAGCGTGATCATACATACAGACAGACAGACAAAAAATTTAATTATTATTTTTTTTGTTTTCTATTATTCTTTTTAAGTGTCCCTCTATCCATTTCAGTCAAAAATACTAAATGTACAGACAAAATATTTTTACTGTTTTATTATGTACCTAAAGATTTGGTTTGTTTGTTTGCCACCTGCCCCCTGCCTGCCTGCCTGTTTTCAGCAAAAGAAAAACAGTTTATAAAAAATGCAATCTTTTTGCTCTAAAAATGCAAACGCAACAGAAATACAATGAATATTGAGAATACAGTTGAAAATATTCAAACTACAGAGCTCGCACAAGAGCCATCATAAAATTATTGTTACATGTAAAACAATAAAGTGTCACTGGAAACCGCGATGTCATTGTAAAGTGCATGTCGTTGCGATATTTTATTGCTGCATAAAATTATTGCATCGGTGACTGCTTTCAAACATACAAACTGGGGCACAAAATAGCGAAGGTAGAGAAGGATTACAATCAGTTGATTCGAAGATTTATTTATTTTATAAAGGGTGACTTTTTATCCACCAGCTATTTTCTCAGCAGGTTTAGATATTGAAACTGAACTTGATATAGAACAAAAAGTGTAATTTTTTACAAATAAATAAATATATACGGACAAATCACATAGACAATATATATGTATGTATGTAAATCACACAGATTGAGTTAGCCCCAAAGTATGTTCGAGACTTGTGTTATGGGATACTTACTCAACGATACTATTTACATTTTATGCAGGTATATTCCATTTAATTTAAAAATACTTTCATCTTTCGTCGGGCTTATTCTTGTTAAGAACTAAAATCCTTTCAAGTTATTATTTTTGATATTTTTTTTATTCTTATAATCAAAAGATAATCCTTCTAATTGTCTTGAGTACATAAATAAATGAATAAAAAAGTAAGGTCAATAAAAAAGAAAGGAGCACAATAGCTTAAGTTTATAGCCCTTTTAGATTCTTAACTGATGTTTAACTAATTAATAACTTCACGGACAACAGTCGAGTCCCCATGAAAATGACAATAAAACTGAAAATTGGACGGAATGCCCGCTCCAAGAGGCTCGTAAAACGTAAAACTAAATTTTTACGCGGAACGGAATGGTATATAAATGGATTGTGCTGTTAGGTGGCTGTTAGCCACTTGTTTTGTTAAGCACGTCGTAAAGATCTTGGTGGACTTTCTTTTCGGGTGTTAGTTATTCTAGCTGCCTATGTAGTCTAGTGATCTAGGTATTTATCTGCGTCAAAGGAAGCATTAGTTGCTTTGAGTGACGAATAAAGGCATCGCGGGGCCTAGGATGACCAAAAAACAGGTCATACACCTATCATGTTGAGCCCGTAGACTGACTTATTTTTAAGTTTATACACTTGACATACTGGGCCCGTAGCATGACCAAAATAGGTCATACACCACATATTGGGCCAGACCAAAAAAATTATATTCCTGACATAGTGGACACGTAAGCCTAAAAAAACGTTATAGGTACGTAATACGCGCGGAAAACCGAGCATTTTCTACTCTTGCTTCTGAGCTAATATACTGATTGCGTCCAATTTGTTAGACAACGACCAAGAATCTTAACAGCCAAGAAAACTCTGTTTCAGAATTCCTAGACTCCATTTGAAATAAGTAAATGAACTCGTTCAAACGTAAGTAATGGCACGTCTGCTAACACTTTCAAAGGAAATATTAAGACACTCAGGACTCCTGGGAGCCTCGGGAATATGGCATATCGTGGTCGGTACGTTCATAATGTTAAATATTCAGCAAAGTGTATTTTGTAATAGTCACCGAAGTGTTCCTGCGATATGTAATAGCTATCTTGGCCATGCATAGAGATCGTAATGGAATAGGAATATTTATGTTACATTTTGTTCAGAATTGGCTTTCAGTCCGCATATTATTATCTGTATAACAGCTTTTCCACGCAGCTTTGCCTGCAAAAATAATACGCCAATAACTGCCCCATGACTCACCCCGTCCATTGCCATTGGTGAAAACCGTTCTGTTGCATAAAGGGTACTTTTTATCTCGAAATTCCCATTGGAGTAAAGCCCCGGGGTGCAAATAGTGTTATATACATACAATTTCATAACGTTATATGCTATATTGCACCTCAAAATCCCTATTCACATGTGGAAATACCAAAGCCAATGTTTCTTCAGCTAGGCATTCTCTATCCGATATTTCCTTGAGGCGATAGTGCGACCGACGTGTCATTACTTACTCGAACGCCACAGACCATATATTATACTTACCGAGTGCCGTGCAGTGGACTCCAATAGTTATAAATCATCCGCATTGGCTTTGTGCTTAAGAAAATCGTTATGCATCTTCAGACATAGCTATAGATATATTCGTTTTTGTTTCTAGTGTCTTTGAGGTTCAGGTAATTTTGATCGCTTAGTTTTTTATCGCTCATTTCATCAATCGTCATGGCACCGACTCTACTTTTTGTATATGTGCTATTTTGAACCAATCTCCTCTCCTCCCCTTTGGTCACTCGCTTGCTACACTGTCCGTATATGTTAAAATATACCATATATGGAAGGAAAATGATATAAATAAGGTTCAAAGTCACCATCAGGAACAAAGATCAATTCACCCACTCTCTCTCTCTCTCTCTCTCTCTCTCGAAAGACGTCCACTGCTGGCCAATTCACCCACTACTTTATTGTTATTATTACCTTATTTTTGATCATTAATGAGGTATACGACAAGGCGGTTGGCACGTTCAGTTATTGGTAAAAATGTAAAAAAAATTAGCGATTACAGCCATTTCGATTTGACTAGAATAAAACTTCATTGTGTGGTATCTATTTGGTTTATGACTAGTTCAATATGTGTGGATTCTCTATAATGTTTTGACTTGTGAATAAATTATATATTTTTTGTTACAGGATTTTTTTTACAATAATGCGGCAGTCTTATGGGATCTAGCTTGTGCCAAACGACCGCGGGTAAGTATTTGTAGAATGTTTCTTATATTATACTAAAAACAAGCTTTTACGGGGTAGCTCCGGACCAACTTAAACTTAAACATCCACTTTAAGTCCCATTTAAACCAAATATTTGAAATAAAGATAAATTTTTCGCCATAAAAAAATTCAGCGAACCAATTGGTGGCCACCATTTTGTTGCAGATGTATAAGTATATTTTTTTGTCATGCAACTAGACCAATTCGTCAGTACATGTCCTTTTCATTACGAAAAAAACACTATTTATCAAATTATCTACTAATACCATAGAATTCGTGCCCTGTTTTTCATATACTAGTTTAATTTATTCCAATTTACACCTGTTCTCAAAACTGTCAGCGTCTCTACACGGTAAGTACTTGTGACAATAGAGACTTACCGAGATGACACACAGACATATTACATGGAACTCTATGAATATTAATAACCTTCGAAACAGCAATATAACCGTGTGTAACAGCAATATAACAGCAGAACGTCTTTGTTCAAATTACAGCTTACATGACTGCCCAAAAGGGCATGTAATGTTTTCAGGATTTATTTATTTATATACACAGTATAAACGTTCACAAAGGAAACTTAAAATACAGTACAAAGGTACTAGGTACTTATTTCAAAAGATATTTGTTCCAGTAGACCCGCGAAAGGAGTTTGGAAAAAAGGACATATTTCGGTAAGTATCGTCGCAAATATTGTTAAATGATGAACCATTTTCATGCAGTTGCCATCAACAGCAAACTCGAAAATTTCACACCTGTGAGAAATTTTCCCATGAAAAAATTCAGGGTCTCTAATGATTCTTATAAAAATATTTGTTACAATATAGTTTGAAATAATGTTTTTTCACATAATCATAATTGACATAAATTAAAATTAAAATAATTTTTTTTCACATAATTTTTTTAACATAATTGTTTTGTAATAAATACAAATTGTCATAAACATAAATAATCATAATATAATAATAGTAATACTCATAAAGTACAGAGAAAAGAGAACTCATAATGTACGGATGTACTCAGAGAAAAGGTAAGATTTGTTAAGTTTTTGTTTTTTTGTTGTTTATGTTCGCGGCTTAGGGATGGCCCAAGGGCCACCCCCGCCGCACCCTAACCTATACTAGTGTCTTTGTCAACTTAATGTGAAATAGGTATAATCAAATATCACATTTTCAGACTCAAATCAGGAAACCATCAACAAAATAAAAAATAAAGTATGTTTATGACTACAACAATTATGACAAATCCATTATGATAAACCATTTTATAAGAAAATTCAGTATGACAATCTATAATTATGCCTACACAAATATTATTACAATAAACATTATTTAAATAAAATATTATGATAAAAAAATTACGAGAAAGGCCTTATGACAAACCATATTATGATTATTAACCTTATGAGAAATAAAAGGATCCCAAAAATTCATTATGTTAAACGACCAGTATCACATAAATAATAGTCAATTGTGTAACCCGAAAACTGAAAGAAAGTCGTAACAAACCAAGTCTTAGGATAATAAATTTCTCCACCTATGAAGTGAACTAACTTACTGTAGCATTATTCACGGAAAAAGAGGTTTCTCCTAAAGATACAATAAACCTTTTAAATCATGGCGGGAGTTATTTATGTAGACAACGCCGCGGGCGTTCGCTAGTTACATAATATGATTCACGCAAATTGTTTGATTTATGGGAACAAATTTTAATATTACCTTCAAGTATGATATTACACGAAGCTTTTGTAGTGTAGTGTTAAATTTAATTAATATTTTCGCATTATTTCATCTTATTTATTTAAATTGGATTTTCTTCAATTTATTTAAAGTTTTATGGGGATCTAATTGTGAGGAGACTTGCCCCATTCTTCTTCCACAATAAGTTTTTGGAACAGTGTGTGTGGTAGTAAAAAACACTGGTCGCTCTATTTTCTTTATTATTCGCTATCCAGACAGCTATGTACATGACCTCTCTTATTTTTCTAGCTTTTGATATTCAACGTTGAAGACGTACAGAAAATTATTCGTGTTAGTAACAATACTTACAAACTAGTGTTAATAGATCCATCTGTCAAATCTGTCAAATATAAAAGGCAGTGTTGCTACCCTGAATAACCAAATTGGCGAAGAACGCCACACCACCCCCCTGGGGAGAAAAATAGCCCATCTATTTTACAACACAAGGCAAGGTATTATTACCAAACATGCAATGTAGCAGAAAACTTAAACCTTAAAATTAAGTTAAATATTTACAGGCCTTAAATGATAACAATGTTAAGAAAAACTAAATAAATTACAAGTCAAGTGGGCTTTTAAACCTAACCTGTCGACCTGAACGAGTCGTGTATGGTTTGCTCAATGCTAGGTCTGTAGGTGCGGAATTTACAGGGGCGGGACTCGGAGGAGTCGGGGAAGGTGCTGGAGTAGCAGTTGAATCTGGGGCATTTGGAGCATCAGAATCAATGCTAAAGTATGCCGGCTTTACCCTGTCGATACTAACCTCAACGTTTCTGTCCCCTATCATGATAGTGAGAGTTTTATCTCTCCTAGAAATTACTTTATGGGGTCCAGTATATGGAGGTTTTAAAGAAGGTCTTACAGTGTCATCGCGCAAGAACACATGCGTTGAAGACGCCAAGTCCTTATGGATAAAGATGGCCTTCTTGCAATGAGCTGAGGTAGGGATAGGCTTCAGTTGCGACATAAGACGTCTTAACTTTGATGCGAAATTTGTCACATCTGTATTGCTATCGGCAGAAGTGGAAGGCGAAATGAATTCACCGGGCAGGCACAAGGGTTCCCCGTAAACTACCTCGGCGGGAGATACATGTAGGTCTTCCTTGATAGCTGCTCGCATCCCTAATAAGACAACAGGCAGGACCTTGCACCATGATTCCTGATGGCACATTAAAGCCGCTTTTAATTGCCGGTGCATTCGCTCAACCAAACCGTTTGCACACGGGTGATAACTCGTCGTACGAACGCGTTTAGAGGAGCAAAGTTGCATTAGGGCTTGAAAAAGTGAGGACTCAAATTGTCGCCCTTGGTCCGTAGTAACGATGGACGGCACGCCATATCGGGCGATCCAGCCGCTAAAAAATGTTTCGGCCACCTCTTCCGCGGTTATTCCTACCATCGGCCATGCTTCTGGCCATCGGCTAAATCGGTCGACGGCGGTTAAACAGTAGTAAAAGCCTTTACTGTAAGGTAAGGGGCCAATTATGTCCAGATGGACATGGCGGAAACGCTTGGATGGGGTGGCGAAGGTGCCGAGGGGGGAATTGACATGCCGGCTTATTTTGCTGCGTTGGCAAGCTTGGCATGCTCGGGCCCAATTACGGCAGTCCTTCTGGATGTTAGGCCAAACAAATCTTTCCGAAACAAGTTTGGCTGAAGTTCGAGCGCCTGGGTGGCTAAGGTTATGTACCTTATCAAACACCGCGCGTCGAAATTTTGGAGTGACAAACGGACGGGGTTTCCCAGTTGAGGTGTCACAGTAAAGAGTAATGTCAGATCCAGGTATCGTAATTTTTTTGAGATTAAGCGACGATTTGTCCAACATCTCTAGCAGTTCTTCGTCTCCCACTTGATCAGCGGCAAGATCGGCAAAATTATCGTCGAGACGAATAGTCTCGATACGAGACATAGTGTCAGCCACAATATTGTCCTTGCCACTGATGTGGACTATGTCCGTGGTGAACTGCGAGATGAATGATAGCTGGTTGAGTTGTACAGGTGGTAACTTTTCACGACGCTGCGAAAATGCGTAGACCAAGGGCTTATGGTCGGTATAAATAGTTACATGCTGTGCCTCCAGAACATGCCGAAAGTGTTGAACAGCCTCGTAGACAGCGAGTAATTCTCGATAATAAGCCGGCCATGTAGTTTGCCGGGTAGTAAGCTTTTTACTAAAAAATGCTAGAGGCTGCCAACAATCATCAACACGCTGTTGAAGACATGCACCAACATGAGTGGATGAGGCGTCTGTGAAAAGTCCCAATGTAGCAGTAGTATCCGGATGAGCAAGAATAGTTGCGCTAGCCAAGTGATTCTTGCACTTGTGAAAAGCAGCTTCCAAATCCGGTGCCCAGGGGACTGGTTTCTTACCCTTGAGTTGGGTGGATGCCAATAAATCAATTAGTGGGGCTTGATACTCAGCCGCGTTAGGAAGAAAACGGCGATAGAAATTTATCATTCCTAAAAATCTGCGGAGACCCTCCACTGTTTTTGGCAAGGGGTAGTTTTTAAGGGCCTCAATGCGTTCCGGTGGTGGACGAATACCGTCTTTGGAAATTCGATGGCCTAAAAATGTCACTTCCTCTGCACCAAAGACACATTTAGATGTGTTGATAACGACGCCAAATTCAGACAGTCGTTGAAAAAGGGCACGAAGATGATTTCCGTGCTCTTCCTTCGAGCGAGAGAAAACCAAAATGTCATCTACATAGGGGAAAACAAAATCAAGACCACGTACAACCTCGTCAATAAAACGTTGGAAGGTCTGTCCCGCGTTACGTAGCCCGAAAGTCATATAGGGGAACTCGAATAACCCAAAAGGAGTTATGATAGCCGTCTTGGCAATATCTTCGGGCGCGACTGGTATTTGTTGGTAAGCCTTGACTAGATCCACGGTAGTAAACACTGTAGATCCAGCCAAGTCCTGACCAAAGTCCCCTATATGCCGGACAGGGTAACGGTCGGGAATGGTACGGGCGTTTAAAGAACGGTAGTCCCCGCAGGGGCGCCAACCGTTCTCGCCTTTCTTAGCCATATGCAGTGGCGAGGACCAGGGGCTGTCAGAAGGTCTGGCGGTGCCACATGCAACCATTTCCTGGAATTCCTTCTTCGCTGCCTGCAATTTTTGCGGGGCAAGGCGGCGGGGGCGAGAAGCTACTGGTGGGCCCTCGGTAGTGATGATGTGGTGTACTGTACTATGCTTGATGGTCCTTTGAAGACCAGGGGGACGTGTGATGTCGGGGAAATCCTGCAGTAATTTGGTATAGGGAGAGTCCCCGGCAATGAGAGTCTTCACGCTAGGTTGTGAGACCTGGGCTATAGTTGCGCGCGTCGTTAAATTTGTGGAGCCATCAATAAGCCTCAAATTGCGACAGTCAGGTAGCAAATGATAGTGGGCAAGGAAATCAGACCCTATAATGGGTGTACCCACGTCTGCAATTATAAAGTTCCACCGGAAATCGCGGCGAAGACCAATATTTAAACATAGAGGTAGGATGCCATAGGTTTGAATGGGGCTCCCGTTTGCGGCGCGCACATCAAATCCCGTTGGGTGATAAGTTCCCTTAAGGAGGTTGCGTGGGAAACAACAAAGGTCAGAGCCAGTATCAATTAGGAACCTGACCTTAGTTGAGGAGTCTACAACAAATAATCGGCGGCTGGGAGTATTAAAGCAGTTAGAGGCCGCCGCTACTGACTGCTCAGGGAGTTTCCCTCGTTAGTAGTTTTCCAACTGCAGGGAGTTACACATTTACTAGCTTTGTCAGCAAATTTTTTATGGTACCAGCAGAGGCGGGTGCCGGACTGTGAAGATGACCTTGACGCGGGTCTCGAGCGGGACCGTTGTCGTGATCGCTCATTGTTGGTCAATGCCTCGACTTTTTTGTTAATTCAAGGAGGGCTTTTTTAATACTTTCTAGTTCGCTGGATGATGAAGATGCCGCATTAATGGATTGGGGCGCTAATGGTGTCTCAGCCATAGCATCAGCAATTTCGGCGACCTTATCAAGAGACAAGTCGCGTTGAGCCGTTAAAATCCGCTGGACTTCAGGCGGCAATCGCCGCATCCACAGCTCCCGTATTATCCCTTCATCGCCAACAGTGGTGCCAGCAAGTCTTCTTAGGTGGCGGAGAAATACAGAAGGCTTTCGGTCACCCAATTGCTCTTCACTAAGCAACTTCCGCACACGCTGCTCTTTAGAAGACGATAACCGACGAATGAGCTCTTTTTTGAGGTGCTCATATTTCCCAGTGGCGGGCGGGTCAGCTATAACATCCTCAACCTCATCAGCCAAACGAGCATCCAGCTTTGATAAGATGTAACCATATTTAGTAGAGTCTTGTGAGATTCCGGCAATCTCAAATTGTGCCTCGGCTTGGGCAAACCAAAGTTTGGGTTTATCTTCCCAGAAATCGGTTAATTTTAATGAGACAGCATTTACTTTTGTGTCATTTGATTTGGACAACTGCATGCTGTTAAGTTGCTCCTGCAAGTTTCGCACCTGCTGTTTTAATTCCTCCTCTACAGACATTTTAAATTAAAAAAAAATTAAATAGAGAATGAATAAAGAAAAAATAAAAACAATATTTAAATTAGTGCGGATGCGGTTAAAATTGCAACCAAAACAGAATAAAAGTTCTTTAAAAAATAACAAAAACAGAATAAAAGTTCTTTAAAACAAGTAAAATTGCCAACCCTAATTTCCCACAATTATTTAAAATGTATAATAGAAAAATTTTGTACAACCCTGTTATGCCCTATATTAAAATACAACCTACTACACTGTATAGGTATATAATAATGTGTTAGGTACACACTTTATAAAAAAATTATTTACAGGTCTTGTATAACCAAAAGGTACATCCTATTATGCAGAAATGTAGTTAAAATATAAAATACAGGTATAGACAGACTTCAAAATAAATAACAAAATAAAATGTTAGTGAAATAAAGAGATACTATTAATGTTACAGGATCGGTTAACTTCTATTGATTTTTTTTTTATAATTCTAAGGGTAAATGGTTATTTGTTTAGCCAATAGTTTTGTGCAATATGTTATAAATAAATTCAAATGGAATGAAATGACAAGAATACAGAGATCAAAACTTAACTAAATTAGTTTAGGTATTATAGTAACAAAATTACATTAGCGGGTGAATAAATTAATGAATTAATTTTTAGAGTCTAAGTGTCCAGCATTCAATTTATTAATTAGGTGGGAAAATTGTCTTTTAATGCACTATAACACTGGGTAAAGGCAGATTGTTTTTAATGAGCACTTTCACCGAGTTAGTCTGACACCAGAAAAATAATATGAGATGTTACCGTTTGTCTGCAGTATTACTGTACAAGTTGGCTGCTCCCAGTAGACCCATGAGGCACGATGTACGCATGCAACAGCAGGCTTATATGGCCTGCTGGTATCCCATAGGTAAAATAAAGCTCAGGGATGTGCTGTTAGTAAAATGCAGTGCAGAGTACCAAAACCCATTCATGCCAAACTCGATGTGCCGATTAGATGCTTCCAGGATAGGTAGGAACACAGAAACGACAAGTCAAACCGTGCTGACATGCATGAGAAACACGAAATTTGCGAACAGTTTGCGTTATGTGACGACACGAGCACCATTTCAATACTCAAACAAAACACTTCATGTACACTGAGTCCGAGTTGACGACGTTTAGGAGTTGAATGAAAGTTGTTTCACTGATCGTAGATCAGATATGTGTCCGGGTCACCAATATGGGGATCTAATTGTGAGGAGACTTGCCCCATTCTTCTTCCACAATAAGTTTTTGGAACAGTGTGTGTGGTAGTAAAAAACACTGGTCGCTCTATTTTCTTTATTATTCGCTATCCAGACAGCTATGTACATGACCTCTCTTATTTTTCTAGCTTTTGATATTCAACGTTGAAGACGTACAGAAAATTATTCGTGTTAGTAACAATACTTACAAACTAGTGTTAATAGATCCATCTGTCAAATCTGTCAAATATAAAAGGCAGTGTTGCTACCCTGAATAACCAAATTGGCGAAGAACGCCACAGTTTCTATGTTTATTTTTGAACTAGATTTTGCCCGTGACTTCGTCTGCACTTAATTTACCATTGATAATAACTCAGGTTTTAAGCGGAAGAATTTAAGTTAGGTCTTCAACAATACATCAATATTTTGATACTGTTGCTCTATGGTAATTAATGAAGAATTGCAAATAACGTTATGTACACCTATCTTGATGAAAATATAGCTGACAATCCATATTTATAAATGCGAAAGTTTATACGTTCAGTATTAGAAAATACATCAATTAATTTATTATTAATTTCATCAGTGTTATCGGTGAAGAATAGCGGCTAACAATCTATGCCCGCAGCATTTTTCCAAGACATTTCTTACTCTTACGTGTATGTGTGTATGTACGTACACCTCTAGCTCGGTAACAATATAGCTGGCAACCCTTTGTCTCGCTGTGATTAATGCTCTCCGCAAGATCCGCCTTCCTGTACCGAACTTGTATACGCAAGCTTTGGATTGAAGCACATTTAATTTTACTTCTTATTAATAATGTAAAATGTACGATGTATGGATGGAAAACATCCATCTGATGTTACTCAATGATGCCTTAACCACTGAGTGTATTTTGATGAAATTTTGTATACAGGAAGAGTAGAACCTGTAATTGAACATATGATTTGGGGGCACAGTATTGCCCCCGCGAAGAGGCGCAAAGCGCAAGGGCGCTACCTACCTTTTCTTGATGCGCTTCGTCGTTTTTTGAACCCGTAAAATTTGGGTTTGGATTATACAAGATAAACAAAATTCTCAGCATACGATGTCAATAGTGGACTTGTTAAATATATAAAGTTCCAATTGCATAGCTCTTATACTTTCGATTTTATTGATATCTAAAAACCCAGATTTTACCACTAACTCACTCAATTTCAGGATAAAAGTACCCCATATGTTATTCCAGGTATTATTCTACCCATGTAGCGAATTGCACCGGAATTCTTTCTTAAGTTTTTCCATGAAACAGTGACTAAACACCACAACCTTTCACATAGAGGACACGTCGAGGATGCATCACCGCAGAACGGAATGCAATATTCTGCAATTTAATAATACAATATTACGAATTTTGGCATTGTCACAAACAGCGTGTGTGTGAAATTTAATTTGCAAGATTTGATACAGAGACACTATGCTGAATTAGGTTTCAAACATAATATACTCTCAATCGTCTTAAAGCATAAAAAAAAAACCACAAACTAGAGACACATACGAGGTGTTTTGTCCATAAAAATCGATTAAGCATTATCGATACCTAAGCATATTATTTGTATAATTTTTAAAAAGTTTTTCAGCTTAGGAGATCTCTGTCTGAGCATAGGTTTCATTAGCACTTAGGAATACTTTTAATACAAAAAATAAATTAAAAAAATATATTTTTTTAGTCACAACACGACTAACTTCACAATGCCAATGTATCTTGTAATTTATACTCAACGTTACTTATCATTCCTCTAAAATTTAAAAACAGCGTTGACAACAGCATTTGCATATTGAGACGCAGTAGAAGGCAACGGGCTCCCTGCCAAAATGGCGGCAGTGGCTTCTGACTATCTGACATCAGACGCGCTTTACGAGGAGGGTTCTTGTGTATCAGATATTTGAAGTGCTGTCGTAAAATCGTACTGTAAAAGTCTATCATGTGCCAGTTTTCAAGTATCTGCTACTACTGACGATCTCGATGATTTGATACGATCGACACGCTTTGTCCAATTTTATAGGACCCAGATTCAATTTCACGCGGGAAAATGTAAGCACTTATTACTACAGACACTTCTCGTTTCTGTGTCCATTGGATTCACAACAAGCTGCTTATTGCTGTGGTGTATACTATGATACTATGGATTATTGAGTGTTGTCCATGAATAAGTACTCGACTAGGCTGCAATAGTCACAAGTCACGTCGCAATAGCAAATTTTAGGTATCAGCGGGGCGTTACAGCGCGGGGAGGAGAGCCACACCCCCCCGCTAGCACACCGCCACCCGCGGAATTCCTCCCGCATCTTGCGCGCTGCGCACACGTGCGTTCGCAGCTAAACTCACAGCAGTATTTGATTCCTATTGTATTAGAGCATAATGCAGAGTCGTTTATCTATCAAGTTAATGTTTTTGTCTAACCGAAGGTCATTATTGAAAGCCCAAGTTCGCAGTATCCGCGCCCACACATGCTCCAGCAAAACATGTTTACAAGAGACAGACCGTTGTTACGACGAAACTCGCCTCAAACATGCTCCAACTAATTATTATTTGAAATGTGGATGCACAGTCAAAAGTCACTTTATATTTAGCATGTTTAAATTTTTATTTAGAAGAAAAAACAAGACCGAGGTCCATTGAAATTTTATATATATAGCTTCGCTTTCATAGGAAATTCGAAATAAAAAGTAGCCAATATAACTATTTTATGTTTTATTCTATTCGTTTACCAAATTTCATGGAAATCCGTCCCGCTGTTGAGTTTTCAGTATAAAAAGCGAATATTTAATGAGTTTTCTTGAGTGAAAATTTATGAGCAGAACCGCTAATCAACTTTTATACTAGAAGTAATAAAAAAGCTACAATTCTTCATTTCTGTTTCAAATTCAACAGTAAAATAATATTGATAAAATGTGCACTTTCTGTTTCAAGAATTAGGTACATAAAAATGTGAATATTCCTTGGATATTTTTTTTTATCAAATATAAAAGTATAATTGACCAGGTCTTCTCTTTTGGATGTCTGTAAAAAAGTGCGTTCTTATAAAATGTTATGCTCAAAAGCACGCATAGCCTTAGGGTCGGCATCCACTATATCGTAGAGATAATGACAGAAAAGAGATGTGTTTTAAAGCAATAGTATTTCGTTATTTACTCTCCTTCTCGCTAGGACACGAGAACAAGTGGTAAATGTATTTTAATGAATGAATGATGGCGTCTTAAAAACCGAGCATGAGTGAATTTGTGTGTGATAGGAGTAGTATTTGAAATTTGAACATCATCATCATTATCATTGTCAGCCTTCCATTACCCATTGCTGGGTATAAGCCTCCTTTTATCTACGCCAATCTTCTCTATTCTGGGCCATCGCAATCCAGTTTTTGCCAGCAACATTCTTTACATCGTCGACCCATCTTGCTTTTATGTTTACAAACCCATTTTATAATACATGGATCATATGTCTACACTTTATACATGGAAACACAATAGATCACATAAACATTATGTAACGCTACGCGCACAATACGACCATCATAACCCATTGCTGGTGCAGTCTACCACAGACTACTGAAGACTGAAAGGCTTCATGCTTCATCTTGACAGCGAGTTCTTTTTTTCAAATATTCAGTCAGCTAACACGGCCGTTCCTGACAGCTGAACGTCCTCGTCAGCTTGATCTCCACTAGGTGAAATTAATAATCCTTCTGAGTATGAGAGAAGATCAATATTAATCATCATCCATAGGCAAGGATCCAATGGTCCAATATTTATCATTCTCAAATTGGTCATTTCAGATCAAAAAGAAAACATTAAGAATCGTTATGACTGTAAATTGTTAAACATCGACTTTTAACATTTGCATTTAAACTTATTTCAATTCAAAGGAAAAGCTCTAAATGCTAATTCTGTTATCAATTGGGACAAGACCAGAATATTGAACACACAACAGACAAGGGACAAAAAATCACAATAACATTCTGGCAAGAAAATTGCATTAGCATTCTGGAAAGTAAATCATATTAGCATGCTGAAAAGTAAACAGCATTAAAATTCCAGAAAGATAATCGCATTAGCATGCTGAAAAGTAAATAACATTAACATCCCAGAAATAAAATCATTAGCATGCTGAAAAGGAAATATCATTAACATTCCACAAACAAAATAGTATTAGCATGCTGAAAAGGAAATAGCATTAACATTCTAGATCGAAAATCTTATTAGCATGCTGAAAAGTAATCATCATTAACATTCAGAAAATAAAATCATTAGCATGCTAAAAAGGAAATAGCATGAACACTCCACAAACAAAATCGTATTAGCATGATGGAAAGTAAATAGCATTAACAATCTAGATAGAAAAACGTATTAGCATGCTGAAAAGGATAGATCATTAACATTCTAGATGAAAATCATATTAGCATACTGAAAAGTATAAAGCATTAACATTTCAGAAATAAAATCGTATTAGCATGCTGAAAAGTAAATAACATTAACATCCTAGAAATAAAATCTTTAGCATGCTGAAAGGAAATAGCATTAACATTCCACAAACAAAATCATATACTTAGCATGCTGAAAAGTAAACAGTGTTAACATTTCAAAAATAAAATCGTATTAGCATGCTGAAAAGGAAATATAACATCAGCATTGACGGAGATACGGATATCAACTGTCAACGACAATGTTGTATGATGACATGTTGTATGACATTTACACAGACAGTTAATAAATAGCTGTAACATTAGCATTGACATTTTTATATGTAAACGGCAATGTTATGACATTAATACAAATAGTTAATAAATAGCTGAAAGGAAATAACATAAGCATTGACGATTCAATATCTCAACGGTAATGTTATGACATTAAAAGAGGCAGTTAATAAATAGCTGAAAGAAAATAACATTAGCATTGACAATCCAATATGTCAACGGCAATGTTATGACAGACATTAATACAAGCGTTGAATAGCTGAAAGGAAATAACATTAGCATTGACGGAGATACGGATATCAACCGTCAACGACAATGTTTGGCATTAAAACAGGCAGTTAATAAATAGCTGAAAGAAAATAACATTAGCATTGACAATTTTATATGTCAACGACAATGTTATGACAACATTAGAACAGAAAATCAAATAGTGCCACGATGTCAGGGCAGCGCCCACATGGTCGGGGCCAATGACCACATTGTCGGGGTAAAGGAATACCACATTGCCGGGGTCAAGGAGTGCCACATTGTCGGGACAACGGCTACGATGTCGGAGCCAATGGGTGCCACAGTGTCGGGGCAATGACCACACTGTCGGGGTCAACGGCCACATTGTCGGGGCCTACAGCTGCTTCCGCCCTTGTGTCTTCAGTAGCTGCGGGTGCCACATTGTCGGGGCAATGACCACATTGTCGTGGTTAACGGCCACACTGTCGGGGCTTAGAGCCACCTCCGCCCATGTGTCTTCAGCAGCTCTCTCAGGTCAGCCGGCCAACAGATCGATCTCACACAGGTACCTCAATATATTAGGGACCAATAAATGCTTCAGACTTTTCGTCTTCAGCAACTAAAAATGCCACATTGTCGGGGCAACGACCACATTGTCGGGGTCAATGGCTACAGTGTCGGAGCCACGGCTACATTGTCGGAGCCAACAGATGCCACAAGGTCGGGGCAATGACCACATTGTCAGGGTCAACGGCCACATTGTCAGGGCCACGGCCACGTTGTCGGGGCCAAGAGCTGCTTCTGCATCATGTGTTCAGCAGCTTCCTCAGGTCAGTTCATCTCGTAGGAGCCAGCCAACAAATCGATCTTGTACCGATGATGTGGCGGCGCGCGCATGACCTTGTTGGGGCCACGCATCCGTCTTCCCAGTGCTTTGGGAACCTTTACTGACCAAAACAAAACTGTCAACAGAAAAAGTACACAGTTAAGGTTAACAATACGTCATTATTGTCGACACAACAACGACAAATATCTCGGGCGCTCTTTCTTTTCTTAAAAATCAGCGATACCTCTATCAGGAGAGGTACATTATCCAAATCTTTATCTAAATCTTAAAATGAAAACTGTATGTTAACACCTGAGTAGCTGATGCTGATTAGATAAATAATAAATGCTGCTGAGGTAAAAGCAAATGTATTCGAAAATACTTAAGGCTAATGAGTACACGAACGCGATGCGCGGTGATGATGTGCGAAGGTGAATCGTGAACTGATTGATAGATGGACAAAAATATGCATTCGTGTAATAATGCTTATTGGGCGATTTGTATGTGCGGTGAAACCGTACATGCTCCCGGACAAGAAGATGAGTGAAAGATGAGCGAAATGAGCTAAACTAACACAGCTGATACCGACATATGTCACGCTTAAAGATAAGTTACAAAGATGATACCGACATAAAGTCGCGCTAACAAATAATTTACAAAATGATACCGACATTTATTTTTCGGCTTTAAAATTACATCTAATTAAAACCGGAGAAGTGTTTTTATTCGCTGATAAACTATGACTACTTTGACCGTCTTTGTCGGATACACTACTAACACTTTGCTCGGCTTTTACACTATCACTTTGCTCTGCTTTTACACTATCATTTACACATTTCACATCTTTTACAGTCACACACTGTACAGTACCGTCATCCTGCTGGCCCCCGGCTGGAGAGGCGCGCGCGGCGGCGCGGCCACAGCGCGCGCGCACGCACGCGAGCACTGCTGCTATAAGACCTGCTGCTACTACACAGTAAATGACGACATAGTGGTGAATGTCGTGAAAGCTGATACTGTCTGCTTCTGTTTCTATATCCTGTGACGCTACTTTTAGCTGCCTAATCTGATCATCGATTGCAGATTGTAAGGGGTTTTCAAAATCCGTAGAATTTAGTACGCTGATAGGTATAGATATATTTATGATGTTATTGACAGGCGCGATATCTGGTGCAAAGATCACCGGCTCAACATTAATTTTATTTTGTTGCTGTTTATGTGGAGTAATTACGAAATTATCCCCGCGAATGACGCAGTCGTTCCCGAGAGTTATAATACGAACTCCGATCAGCTGTTCGACGGTAACACGATCTGGACATATGAATCGCAAGGCGCACTGACCGCAACAATTGATTATATGTGAGTTTGGCTTAGTAAGCTTTCTCCACGTTGTTTGACATTGAGTAGTGACGATTTCGCAGCTGTTTGTAATTTGATTATTTTTCATACACAAGCTCTCGTCCGTCTTTCGATCGAAAACAGGCGTTTGAAGCTGGCAAAGATAATCTGTAAAACCATCCGAATTGTATTCTATACAAGTCTGGAAATCTTGTTAATTCACAGGTATAAAGGTGTCTTTCTTCAAGTTAATAGCTACATGATCAGCGACTGGTTTTATGCTGACCATAGATAAGTTGTTAGTTTGATGATAAAGAGGTATAACGCTGTAGAGCTCATAATCGTCTCGATTTACTAAGGGTATTTGGATTTCAAAGATGAAATACCGTTTTGTCATTCTGACTTTGACCTTTAAAATCTTATAAAGGTTAGATAAACCAGGCGGGATATTCTCGATAGGTAATGATAATTCTCTAGGTAACTGGCTAGATATTAGGCTAAGTTCGTCTTGGAATTGGACGGGAGATAACAGATGAATGTTAAAATGCTGAAGGTTGGTGATGGTATCCAAAAGTGTTTCTTGAATACTACGAAGGTTGGAGAGGACATTGTTGGCGATGAAGCTGGACATGATGAAGTCGTTTGTCAGCTCGACTTTCTCTACTTCGGTTTTGAGAGTGTAAGCAGCTTGTCCTAAGTTGTTTAAATGCTGATGGAAGGTTTTGTATTGTCGATCCATTGTGCTCTCGATCCTTTTCAAGACGTTGTTTTCAGCTTCTATAACTGATGTCTGGTTTCTCCAGAGTTGTGCTAGATGTTTCTGATTGTCCCGTACCAAGTTGATGTCTTGCTCATACTGTGCTGCAAACCGCTCATCTAGAACGCCAAACAGTATGTTTGCTATGTAACCGACCCCGTTGATAAGACCACGACGCGTGCGCTTCCGATTATCGAATTGCTGATCTAGCAACATGCGGTCGTAGTACTCCATTTCCGTGAATCCGTGACGTAGCTGTTGGATGATTATATCACAGTGAGCCTTTCTTCCCGATTTTGTACACAAATCATCTAGATGGTTTAAATAATTGTTAAATATAACTGTTCCGTCCCAATATGGCTCCATATCGTAATACGCTACAAGTTTCCAATGATCTTGAATTAAACGCATACTTCCTAATTTATCAAAAAATATAAGTTTGTTGTCGCTTAGTTTGGTAACGTTGTAACTACAATGTACGGCTGAAGTCATAAAGAACAGCAGTGTCATTAGTATCGATAATAAGCTGATGTGTGTTCCTTTTCTAGATGTTTTCGGTTTTTCGGGTTCCGTTGATGGTAAAGTAGATTCGCTGCTATTGTTTCGTTGCTCCTCTATGTTGACTGGTAAAATGGACAGTTTGATTATGGGCCTTTTCATTGTTTTGCCATTCTTCGTCCTGACGGTGACGACTCGAACTAGGTTGTCGGCTCCAGGATGAAGTTCAATGACTCGGCCTAGTGCCCATTTTCCAGGGGGCAGGTTGGCGTCATGTATTAATACAATGTCGTCAATTTTGATGTTAGCTTGTGGCTTACGCCATTTGCTCCTTGCTGATAACTGGACCAAATACTCAGCGCGCCACCTTTTCCAGATATCGTTGAATATTTTTTGCGTAAGTTGCCATCTCGTTCTTTCGTCTCTTTCAGTCTCGATGATCGAAAGTATCGGTCCACTCGACAGGAAATGTGCTGGTGTTAGATAATCAATATCTTGTGGATCTTCCGATAGGACACAAAGAGGTCTCGAGTTGAGACAAGCTTCCAACTGCGCAAGTAAAGTAGAGAACTCCTCGTACGTCAGTTTTTGATCTCCGACAACTCTACGCAGATGATGCTTCAGACTTTTTACCGCACTTTCCCACAGGCCGCCTGCTGAAGGCCAGAGAGGGGCTAACGTGTGAAAATCAATTTTCATTTCGCTAAGTTCGGTATAAAATTCTTCAGATAAAATTGATTTAAGATCGATGTATTCTTTGGTAAAAATTTTGTTGGCTCCGATGAAATTGGTTCCGTTATCACTGTAAATGTGTCGCGGAGTACCTTTCCTTGCTGCTTGCCGACGTAGTGCTGCTAAGAATGCCGACGATGTTAGGTCAGAAACCAACTCTAGATGGACTGCTTTTGTGACCATACATACGAATACGGCCACGTAACCTTTCGATGTTTTGACGCCACGGCCTTTGTTGGTTTTAATGTCAAAATAACCCGTATAATCTACACCGGTATGATAAAAGGGCCGTGTTTGATTCGTCCTAGCTCCAGGTAAATCTCCCATTAACTGTTCTTGCTTGGTAGGGCTGTGACGTTTACATATAACGCAATGACGTAGACGATTTCTCACAGCTTTATTTCCACTCAGTATCCAATACTCCTGCCTAAGCCAGGCATGAGTAAGTCGGGCTCCGCCGTGGAAGGTAGATTTGTGTCCAAGATCAATGAGCAAGTTAGTGAGATGGCTGCTATGTGGGATGATATATGGATGTTTCATATTGAATGGAATGTTGCTGTTTCTAAGCCTACCACCTACTCGAAGTAATCCGTTTTCATCCAAGTAAGGGTTAAGGCATAAAAGTTTGCTTTTTGAATTGACTTTGCCTTGACTATAAAGATCGCTAATCTCCTGAGCGAATTCAATTCCCTGTATGTATTTAATAATCATATGAGTAGCCCTACGTAACTCAGCTGTTGTTAAATATGATAGCTTTTTGCCGTGACCCGATAACGCTCGCATTACCCACGCAAGGACACGGGTCGCCCGAGTAAAACTGCTGAATTTGCTTATGATGTTATTCATAACATCGTCGTGTTTATTTATATCTATTTGTAAGGCATTCGATAATTTTTCTTTGCTTTCTAAATCTGTTTTAAATATTGTGGGATGATCTTGAGGGCCGAATGATGCTAACCAAGAGGGTCCTTTGAACCATAAAGTATGCTGCTGTAGTTGTTCAACTTTCATGCCGCGGCTGGCACAATCAGCTGGGTTTTCTGATGTTTTCACATGACGCCAGCATCCAGGAGGCATGACTTCTGTGATTTTCTTAACTCTATTGGCGACGAAAGGCTTCCATCTGTTTGGGTCCCCTTGGATCCATCCAAGTGCTGCTGTGGAATCACACCATCCGTACAACTCAGTGTTTAATAAGCTTAGGCTCTGTTTAATTTTAATCATTAGCTTAGAAAGCAAAAGTGCGCTGCTTAACTCAAGTCTAGGGAGGGAAACTTCACATTTCATTGCAGGTTTGCTTGCAGGTACTAATTTCGTTTTTGCTGCTAATATAGTTACCGATGTGTTGTTTTGCTGCTTTACACATGCGTATACTACGCAGGCGTACGCTTTTGTTGATGCATCGCAAAACCCATGTAATTGAACGCGACTATCCTTCCCGCATCCTATCCACCGGGGTATCTCAATATTGCTGATGTTTTCTATGTCCGCTCGTAGTACTAGCCATTTAGAATATACGTCATCTGGTATGACGTCATCCCAACTTAGGTTCTCTATCCATACGCTTTGTAATAATAGCTTTAATTGTACAACAGCGGGCGCGAGCCAACCGAGAGGATCGAATATTTTAGAGATTTCGCCTAATAATACTCGTTTGGTTGGTTTGGTAGTAGGTGGTGGTGACATTTTACACTGGAAAGTAAAGTTGTCGTCTTTAGCGATCCAGGTAAGTCCGAGTGCTTTAGTAGACTCCTGATGTTTGAAGTCGTAAGTGTTAGGTGAACTTTGAGCCTTATGGACTCCTTCTAACAATGACTCATCGTTCGCTGAAAATTTGCGAAGGTTAAATCCTCCGGCTTTGAGAAGATCGATAAGGTTCCTTTGTAATTGTTTGGTGGATTGGAGATCAAAGCTTCCGCAGAGGGCGTCATCCATGTAAAAATGCTGCTCTAACACCTTTGCTGCTGTCGAATAACGATGGCGCTCATCATTGGCTAGTTGTTTCAAAGTCATCATCGCTAAAAATGGTGCGGGTTTGGTACCATAGGTGACGGTGTCCAGTACGTATTTTTCTAGATTATGCTGTGAGTTTTCCCTCCAAACAATACATTGGTAACGTTGGTCATCTGGGTGTACGAGAATATTTCTAAACATTTTTTCCAGATCACCGATGAAGGCAAACGGATATTGTCTCCACTGCAATATCAAAATTAAAAGTTCTTGTTGTAGATTTGGACCTCGGTACAGTACGTCATTTAGACTCAATCCTGTAGATGTTTTTCCTGACGCGTTGTATACGACTCTCAGGGATGTAGTTGTCGAGTCTGCTCGTTGTACCGCATGATGAGGCATATAATATGTAGGCTTAAGTTCGTTCGCTGTTAATAAATGCATGTGACCCATTTCGATATATTCGTTGATAAAATGTTTATATTTATTAGCTAAATTTGGGTCTTTTTGAAATTTTCGCTCTAATTGATAAAACTGAGCGCGTGCTGTAGGCTCAGATAACCCTAACTTCTCATCAGCGTCTGGATGCAGTGGAAGACGCACTACATATTTTCCATCTGGCCGGCGAGATGTTGTTGATTTGTACTTCTCAACACACTGCTGATCTTCGGATGACATATTATTTTCATTTTCGCTGATATCTTCGATTGACCAGAACTTATGAATAGCTTCCAAGTCGATCTTGACTACGTTGCAGTAATAAGATTTGACGTTTCCACACAGAATCCATCCTAACCGAGTTTGCTGAGCGATGGGCATCCCTTCGTTAACCTTGATGATTCCACCCATGATGATCGCGGCGAAAACATCAGCGCCGAGCAACATGTCTATTTCCCGACTATGGTAAAATTCAGGATCCGCTAGTTGGATATTTTCGAGAAAAGCCCAAGATGGTTTCCCGAATGATCTGTTAGGTAGGTTGTTTACTGCATGATTCATTATAAAAACGTCAAGATTTAGGCGATATTCACTATAGCACGATGATAACATGATATTCATAACACCCTTGCAACTATTTTCCTTCGCTCCTACCCCTACGATTACTCCCTTACATTGTTTACGGGGTAGCCTCAACCTCTGCGCTGCTGATTCAGTGATAATAGATGTTTGTGAACCTTGATCAATAAGAACCCTCATCGTATGTAGAGTACCGTCGATGCCTGTGACGTAGACCAGTGCTGTTGCAAGAAGAATCTCCTGAGTATCATCTAGAGACACGTGCGAGTTTACCCTTGCGTCGGTCGATGCACTCGATGAGGTGATGACGTTTGCTGATACAGCGAAGGCGTCGTGCAATAGTGTATGATGGTTGGAATTGCATTTGTGGCACCTTTTTACGGAAAAACATTTATTACCGTTATGACTATAAAGACAATTTTGGCAAAACGATAATTCAGAAATTTTCTGTCGTTTGACGTCAGGTTTATACGATAAAAATGTTTCGCAAAATTGTATGGCGTGATCTTTATTGCAGACGGGACATTTTTGCTTTGGTGCAACTGCGGACGATGACCTAGTTTTGTTATTGAAATTACTAAATTTTGACGATTGATTTTGATGGCTAGTGAATGATTTAAAATTAAAAGATTTTTTGAAATTAGATGGCTGAGAAGATTGCTGATGGGGTTGAGATGATTTTTGGGAATCTGGCTTGCGTTTCGACGATTCTAAAGCTGTAAATTTGGCTTCTAGAAATTGAAGAAATTCTTGTAGTGAAGGCAGTTCCCGGGGTTGTTTTAATGACTCTACGTAGTCATTATGTGTATCGACATCTAGCTTTTGGGAAATTATATAAACTATGATGGGGTCCCAGTTGTCGATCTTAACTCCCAGGTTTTTCATGGCGTTTAGACACTCGTTGGTCGTGTCATGAATCTTCTTAATTGCTGCTGCTGACTGTTGCTGAATAACGGGTTGGTTGAGTAAGAGGCCCATATGAGAGTTGAAAATGAGCTTCTTATTGTCGAACCGATGATTTAGAAGATCCCAACACACCTGGTAGTTATCTGAGCTGATATGTAAATGTGTCACCAATTTCTCGGCTTCACCTTTTAATTTACTTTTCAAAAATTGCATCTTCTGAGCATTCGGGAGAGCTCGATTGCTGTGGATAGCTTCGACAAACAAATCCTTGAATGACACCCATTGGTTATACGAGCCACTGAATGTCGGGATGTCAATTTTTGGGGTAGTTTTCTCCCGATAGCTTTCACTATGCATCTTGCTGTTTATGAGCTCTTTAATGTCATTAAACTGACGCTCGTAGCTGCTGAACATCTCGTCGTATTCCGGGTTATCCTCGACAAGTTCGCTATCGATTTCCCAGTGTAAAGTATCGATGACCGTCCACCGGGCTTGTACAGATTTTAGGATGTCCTCGAACTTCCATTTTTCGGAGACGTTGTCAAGTTTGATGCTGCTGATAGTTCGCTGAAAAGCCTTAAAATTACTTTTCTGCTTCCTTAACATTTCTTCCAATTTGCTGCTGGTACTATGAGTTCGGGGAACCTCCACGTCAGGAGTTACGGGACGAGAGCTAGTGTTGCCAGACTTATGACCTAAATAACCTGGCAAGGGGGTAGCTGGTTTTAAGATGTTTGTTTCTTTCGATTCGGATGGCAAATAACTAAACAAAAGATTACGAGTTTCGATACTAAATTCGGAGGTTTTGTTAAAGTAATTGCCAGTAAAATATTCATGAGATCGATCTTCAAACTCACAAAGCTTAATATGATTATTTTGGAATTCCTGCCAATAACTTTCAAGGGTGCTAAGTCGTTTTTTAATGAGAGCCGGTGTCTTGCGGTCGGCACCGTCTTTCTTAAAATTGATTAAGAGCTGATCCATAGCTCCCATGATTTGGTTTTGGCTAGCTAAAAGGTCTTCCATTTTGCTGATGATAAAAATGTGCTGCTGATAGTCAAATAAGGAGAGTAATGGACTCACCAAAGCTGCTGCTGGCTGACTTACGTGGCGGTACTAAGGGCTCGTGCTGGATATAGGTCAACACTCGCGAATTAGGTCCCGCTACGTTAGCTCGAAGGACCAAAAAGATGTATGTTAACACCTGAGTAGCTGATGCTGATTAGATAAATAATAAATGCTGCTGAGGTAAAAGCAAATGTATTCGAAAATACTTAAGGCTAATGAGTACACGAACGCGATGCGCGGTGATGATGTGCGAAGGTGAATCGTGAACTGATTGATAGATGGACAAAAATATGCATTCGTGTAATAATGCTTATTGGGCGATTTGTATGTGCGGTGAAACCGTACAAAAACAGTTTCCTCATTGATCAACAATAACTCAAATCATTAATTTATTTTCATTGAGATATTGTGCAAGTGCTAAGCAACTGATTAGTTAAATTGCATTTCATAGAGAAATGATTCACACATTTTATTATTTACTTCAATTTACAAGAAGTTTAGGATAGGTGCCTTTCTCGGATCATCGCCGGCGTGCAAATATGCCTTGCATTGCAACGTACTCGTAAAAGTAGCGCACCATCCCCAAAAAACTGGAGAACTTACCGATATTCGTTAGTTTTGTAATTTCATGGAAGCCCCACGGCTTTCATGTTCTTACCACTCGGCCTTACTGACCTCTATCAGACCAAATATTGCTCAGTCAGTTACCAAAATCTAAAACTAGTCTAGCGATTAGTTGTAATCGCCGCATCAAGCCATACATTGTATAGCGCTAAGACGAACAAACAGGATTGCTGATAGTTGGTGTACTTTTGTTTTAATTAAACCGACAAAACTTTAATAAAACATTTCCATTGTAATTTTACATTGCTAGATAACTATCGACAACATTACATACGTATGTACTACTAAACGTTACGTGGTAAATTTATTTCAATTAATAACACGCATCATGGCTATCAAATAATCACTGACCTTAAGGTCTAACCTCAATTAATTCGCCAAAACAAAACAATAAAATGAAGTTTAAAATTTGTAGGACAAGATCAGTCATTGATCACCCAATCGTTCAACCACGTCTAGTCTTAGTCTTATAGCATCACATTTCCGTGATCACAATGTAAGCAATCTACCTCTGCACACTAAATCAATCACATTTAAATCCCCGTTTGAAATGTAATAATGTTTCGATCTTACTTGAATCTAAGAAGAAAGTACACCAACAATCCTGTTTGTACCGTCACCGTACAAAATCACGAAGTTCTTATCAATGACTTCGTCCATAGTCCTGTACCGACACACCACGGACGCTGGTTGTGGTGGCATGTAGCTTCCAACGCAAGGTTGTGATGGTAAATTTAAAATCAAACGCATTTTACGGGTCCCGTCATGTGGTAATATTACGGCCGACCACAACTATTGCAAAACTTATTTGTATGCAACTATGCATACTACGCACCACATTCATATTTTTTTTTTATTTCAAAACAAATAACATGAAAAGTGCGCTATAAAATTCAAACTAATAAAAACCATAGAAAAAATGAACATCGTACAGCGTAAAAACAATTGAATCGCGATGGTCACGAAAATTCAAATATTTAAGAAAAACAAAACACGTTCCATTTTCCAATGAAAAATTGATCCGTGATTTGGCGCGGTTTTAATATGAATGATTCGAATCGCACTTCTGATCTTATCTACTCTGAATAAAACTCGTAGATTTATGTTTACAAACCCATTTTATAATACATGGATCATATTTCTACACTTTATACATGGAAACACAATAGATCACATAAACATTATGTAACGCTACGCGCACAATACAACCATCATAACCCATTGCTGGTGCAGTCTACCACAGACTACTGAAGACTGAAAGGCTTCATGCTTCATCTTGACAGGGCATTCTTTTTTTCAAATATTCAGTCAGCTAACAATATATATTTTATAAAACCACAGTAGCATAGAAACACCACATGCTTCACTCATCTCTCAGCTTTAGTGGAGTTCGGGCCTTTAAGCCTATAAATATTTATCATGCGAACTCATTACAATATAAATAAACGTAATGCCCGCGTTATTTGCAACTTTTCCGTATATGTTAGTCAAATGAGACTGAATAATGAGGGGCGGTAATGATACGATAGTTAAGGATCACGGGCAAGTAACGGATGAGTTGCTCATCCATCTTCATTATTGTGGTGATGATGATGACTGGGTTACGTGATGTTATTAAAGGTCTTCTTCTTCACCATCTTCTCACTTATGTGGCACAGTGTATTAATTCTATCTATTTTGTTCTGTCTGTCGTTTTATTCTGAAAAGTATTAAGTAAATGTGAGGTCACTTAATACGACAAGATGAATTCTTAAAAAATGTCATAGAAGAAAAGATACAAGGAATAAAAGGTGCAGAAGACCTAGACAGAGTTAAGTATGAAGCAAATAAAGGAGAAAGTTAGCGTAGTGTCGTATAGGGAAGTGAAAGAGTTAGCAATGGAAAAAGAAAGAGGGAGGAACTCCACCGACAAGAACTTAGTATTTCTAAATTATATCATGATGATGATGTTCCGTCGCATGCCATTACGCTCGAAACTCCCTTTATCTTCTTTGACGCTATCCACCCATCTCTCATGCTATAGGTATAATTAAAGGTTTTAAAAAAATAATGAGAAAGAGAAATGGTAGTTTTAAAAGACAGCCACTAGATTCCAAAACGTAATAAAAGAACCTTAATTATATATTTTTGGATTTTTGAGCATCTCAGATGCAATTAATACTAAAGTACTCTCATATAGAAAATTATAGACATGGTGACATGCGAGCATGGATTTTTTTCTAATAAGATTATTTTAACCTTAATTATAGTTGAATATTTTCAATTAGTTTTAATTGCATTTGGGTATTGCTATTGCAATAACCAATGCAATGCATGTAGGTTTTTTTGTTCTACCTACAATTTAACAGTTGTACCTTCAGTTTCTATCATAGTATTATCATAAAATACCAAAATAAGCTAAAATAATATAAAAATCAGACGCTAACGAGCAAGTACATACCGAGCGAGCAGTATTTTTCTATGATTTCTTGGCATGGCACACCTCGTAAGTAATTCTGCTTTCCTGTTTATTCTCTCCTACTCTTTTGTCATTGTAATATATAGCTGTTTCGAAAACAACGCTAATACAGTTTATTTTCTCGGTCTTTCTTTCTTATTGAGTACTAGCTTTCGCCCGCGGCTTCGCCCGCGTGAATTTCCCACGGGAACAGTGCTTTTTCCCGGGATGAAAGGTACCCTATGTCCTTCTCCGTACTTCTAACTATGTGTATGCAAAATTTCAGGAAGATTAGTTCAGTACATGAAGCTTGAAGAGGTAACAAACAAACAAACAAACAAATAAACCAACAAACAAACAAACAAACAAACAAACAAACAAACAAACAAACAAACAAACAAACAAACAAACAAACAAACAAACAAACAAACAAACAAACAAACAAA
The DNA here is from genome assembly GCA_018467065.1 of Ephestia elutella. Taxonomy (NCBI): domain Eukaryota; kingdom Metazoa; phylum Arthropoda; class Insecta; order Lepidoptera; family Pyralidae; genus Ephestia; species Ephestia elutella. The sequence goes on along the minus strand of CM031573.1, from coordinate 19,367,419 downwards.
CAAACAAACAAACAAACAAACAAACAAACAAACAAACAAACAAACAAACAAACAAACAAACAAACAAACAAACAAACTCACTTTCGCTTTTATAATATTAGTAAGGATGGTATAACTAAAACTGGTTTCAGAATGTATATTATCAGTCCTCTAAAGTTAATAAAATCAAACGATATTTGATAGCCAGAAAACACGTAAATATTTTTAGGTACGAGAATCAAAAAATTAAGATAAAAGAAAAATATGTATACATTCTTACAGAATAAGAAAATACTAGCTGTTGCCCGCGGCTTCACCCGCGTGAGTTTCGCTTAGATGAAAAGTCTTTTTGTGTTCCAAACTGTTTCAGATGTTTCGGATTTTCGATTTTTATACGTCTACAGAAAATGCTCGTCAGGTTGAACGATTTTTGCTAAGGCGCCATTTCCAAATATGTTATAGTGTAGCTGGTCTCTTGGAGCTTTGCATCAGATGTTCCAGATCTTCAATTTTTATACGTCAGCAGAAAATTCTCATTAGGTTGAACGACTTTTACTAAGGCGCCATTTCCATATATGTTACAGTGTAGCTGGTCTCTTGCAGTTCTTCATCAGATGTTCCAGATCTTCAATTTTTATACGTCAGCAGAAAATGCTCATCAGGTTGAACGACTTTTGTTAAGGCAACATTTCCACATTTCTTATAGTTTAGCTGTTCTGTTATGGTTCTTCATTAGGTGTTCCAGTTTTCAAAATCAATTATAGCCTGTATGTTGCTCAGGCTTAATAGCTATACAACAAAAAAAGTTTCATTCAAATCCGTCCAGTAGTTATTGCGTGAAACGCGTACATACATACAGACAGATAGACAAGAAATTCCAAAAAAAATTTTTTGCTTTCTATTGTTCTTTTTAAGTGTCCCTCTATCCATTTTAGTCAAAAATACTAAATGTACAGACAAAATATTTTTACTGTTTTATTATATGTATAGATTATAAGACACAGTATCCTCTCTCCTAAAAATGTGGCTTTAACATAATAAGACCGAAATTCACAAAAGTTTTTGGTATACAGGATCAAACATCAAACTAAATCCGACATTTCAACTTTAAAACCGCCTGAGCCTTAATTGTGAAGCGTTAAATAACGCATTCAGCCGCAAATATCCGCACGTAGCCGCAAATATCCGCACGCCTCAAAGGTGGCAAAGTTCAGCGATTTAAATTTCAAACAAACGGCTCACAATCGTCGCGGGTTGTGTGCTAACTTGTTTTAACCGGAATTTACTGGAATGAGGTGTTAAACACCGCCGCGGGCCGCCCGCCGCCGGATAGAACCAGATAAAACTGGTTCGCGTGAACTGTCCGCTGTAAACGTGTATCCGAGTAAGCATAGCCAAAAAGTCCCTAAATAAAGGTTGGAATTATTGCAATTCATTTTTTGGGCCGATAAAATTTACCAAGGGTTTGGGTATGGGAAGCATTTTTTATTTGAAATTTTTATAACGATTACGACATGGTAATTTTTTGGTTTTAACAAATTAATAGTTAACTTTTTGTTTAATTTTTTTATTAAATTAGGGATTATATCTCCAGCCTAGGTTTGTAAAATGATTCTCTTCATCTAGGTATGATTTCCTATTTTATCTGTGCGTTTAGAAGATACATTCTTATCACGAAGGAAATTGTAAAGCAAGGATCAAAGGAATTAATACCATACGAGATATTTAACTCCGACAAGTGACTGACTTTCACCTGAGGTGAACACTGTACTTTTCAGTTCGAATATAAAAAAATGAAAATCGTTATAAGGAACATAATTTTGTATGTTTAAAAAGTCACGTATTTATTTTTACCAAGATCCTATCCAAAAAGCAACCGCGGCGGTCCCTAAAACTTAGATTACCATGAATCCACTCCATCTAAACTAGTATGATCAATCGAGTCTGCCGGTGGGTCAGGCCGCAGGGTTGTCAACGCTGAAAGATGTATTGCCAACCTCGGAGAAATAATAGTCATATTTTTTTAAATATGGATGTTTAGCTTCGCTTCTGTGGCAATTTCGGGAGTAAAGGTAACTTATCTTCAGTCCATTTTAATATTTATTTTTTGGTCTACAATACAGGATGTTTTTTAAATCATTGGCATCCTTTCTACTGGTGAAAGTACTCATGAACATGAGCAACTTTTTGTATGGGACCGACTCAATCCGATGGAAAAAAAAATCAGCTGTTCCATACATTTCGGGTGAGTAGGTATTGGAAAATAGTATGGAACAGCTGATTTTTTTTTCCATCGGATTGAGTCGGTCCCATACAAAAAGTTGCTCATGTTCATGAGTACTTTCACCAGTAGAAAGGATGCCAATGATTTAAAAAACACCCTGTATAAACAAAATATTTAACCTATGCTAATTACAAAACTCAATTTGCAATCGTTATATCCAATTTCATCAAATTCGCTTTTATTTGTGGTTAGGCCGTGATTGAGTAAAAACAATTGCAGCATCAGCGAATTGTTTGGTACAACGCGATTTTACCGATTCGGTCTTTAGAGCGTCATCTCTGTTGCGTTTTTTTTAAACAACTGACAAACGTCACTTGGTATATACTAACCTCTAAATAATCTGTGCTTGGGTGTAGTCAGCTGCAGAAAGAACGCTCTATGACCTGAAAGGGCCTAGCGCATCTCTTACCATAACGATGTGGGGAATTTTTTTCGCCTGAAGTAGCCTGAAGTACTAAAGCCAGCCCTGCTTCTAGAGGGGGAGACGAAGCGGGGCAAGGCATAAAACTTGGAAAATCGTCGGCCGGCATCCGATCCGTGTACTGTCAATAATTGATAATGGATGACGTCATTACGTCAGACGTGATTGATTGGTTCTTCCGATGGCGCTCCAGCCCGCCGATGTTCTAAGGTGCAGTTTACATACTGAAATGAGACGCTCTTTTTATTTTTCAATTTCTTTGTTCGAATTTTCTTTTCGTCTTCAATTATTATGGGCTGCCAGTGCAAATGATTTGGTCTAACGCACGTCACTTTTTTCAAGTCCATTTTAAAAATAAACGATATAACGAAATCTTTGTCGTGTAAACAAATACTGCACATCACGGAGATTCAAGGTCAATGTTCAACAACAACAATTGATGTGAGTTTGTATAGAACAAAAGCAATTCTGAAAAAAACGTCACGTTTAAGTGTGGGCAACAGTTATTGTTTGTCTTTGTTTTTGGCGTCATAGTGTGCTCTATTGAAAAACATTAAAATTGTCAATCCTTGCTTATACATCATCAAAATGACAGACATACATACATATAACTTTGGCTTAAAAATGTGGTTAACTTGGTACATTTACAAGCAAAAACATACATTGTTCAAACATACATTGTCCTAACAACAAACAATGCCTGAAAATCGCTACTCTCGACTTAAAAATCTAGAAGCTTTAATCCAAGATATAGAAATAAATACGCCAATAGAATTTGAAACGTGTTTAGAAACAGCTCCGGTTATCAATGGGGGCGCATCGCTCTCTTCTCTACGAGATATAATCAATCACTTAATCAGTGGAGCATTTAACTTAACTTTAACTTTTGAAACGTCTTCCAAAGCGAAATGGGGCGGCAAAGGAGTTTTATTAAATCATTGTAATTGAAAAGATATAGGAAATATTGGGAGTTGTTTGTTTGCAGTCTTATTAATCGATTCTTAAGTTAATTTTTGACATTATCATTTAGTTTCATGCAAGCAATTTAGCTATTAGATAAATTAAAAAATATAAAATTAAATGGAGTGTCTATTATGGCATACTTAAAAATACTCAAATTAGTATCGAAAAAAAAAACTATTTTAATACAACACACGAAAATAAAGCAGTATGAATAGGCGTGAAGTCATACATGAGTGTTCCATTCCATCCATCACTGTTCACGCCCCTGTACGGTGATTTACTATGATGTATTTTTTTTCCACTTTATAGCCTAACTATAACAAGAATTTAATGAACCTATCACAGGTTTATATTGAAGCGAGACTTTTAGTTCGATTAAAAAATATTAAAAATAAGTCTTTTAGTTCTATTTGTAAGTTCATTTGCTCATATTGATCACCAATATAAGCAATGGTGAATTATTTTGAATTCTTGTCTAAAAAAAAAACAAATAAATAGATGCTATACCTACTGGCAGACACGACGTCCTATCTGAGGATGATCTGAGCGACATTACAATAGGGCAGTTGTTAAAATTCTGCAAAGTAACAGGTAGATTCAGTGGATCGCCACCAATGTGAGTTACCAGGTAACTCAAAACCCTATACGGGTCTCGGAGAATTGGATGAAATTGTCCCAGCGTAATTCTTTCTTACTAAAACATAAGTAAATAATACTGGCAGTCACACACTCATGTTCGATCCATCACCGTCTGGGCCCCTGCTGATTTACTGCCGTGACCTACAGGTGAACCAGATTACAGGGAAAGTGGAAGAAACACATGGTAACGAAAACTTTTTCGAAATAAAAAATATCCTACATGTTACAAAACTTCTTCTTAGTGCCATGTCTTACCGAAGGCTGGCGATCATCATTTTAATATTCACTCTATCCGCTACTGTTCTAAGCAGGGATCTCGAACTCATCCCAAACCATTTGCGTAGGTTTTTTTATCAAGATATGGTCCAAATTTAATCGAAATCGGGCCATCCGTAAGCATAATTGAGTAACAAAAAAATTGAAATGCTGAACAAAATGAGCCAAGTGCGAGTTGAACTCACAATCTGAAGATTCCGTACAAAATATAATAGGTACTATATTTAGTACTATGAAAAAGAATACTACGCGAACTAAGATGGGTTATCCTTCTGTCTGTCTGACAAGAGCTTTTTTTTTAGGAACGCATATAGGTATACTTGAGTCTACGGTCTATATCTGCTATGAAAAATCAAATTGGTAGGTTTAAGGCAATCAAAAGATATGACTGTATTTTTTTTAAAACAAAGGGCGGCAACGAGCATACTTGTCACCACTACTGCCCATAGACAACTGCAACACCAGGGTATCACAGGAGTGTTGCCAGCCTTTCAAGAAGACGTAGACTCGTTTCGCAAAAAATGTAAATGTCGCTTTTCATAAATTTATCGTTACCAGAAGGGAATCAAAATCTATGGAGTACTTTCTGATGATCTATAAAATTGGAATAATCGGGGGTATCTACATATATAGAGAACCAGTTTTTCCAAACCCCGCCAGTTGGTATATCTGGCGACGCAGCCGTGGCTCCCCCCTCCCCCCGCTTTATCTTGCGCGTGTCCAGCCTAATCCGCCCATTGTCTTCGACACTGGTATAAATTTCACCCTCTACCCCCTCACTACCCCTATCTCATGATATACAGTTCGCAGAAAAATATTAATTGAGTTAACTTATTTATTGGAGGCCACGACGCACTTTTGGGTTGTAAATATCTTTTTTTTTTCTTAATGTAATTATAATTTGGATCTATTCTGAAGTTCTTCTGTTTCTCTTCTGCTTTCCAGGGGCGTAGCTACCGCCGTATTTGCCGTATCAATTATACGGGGCTCCCGGGCCACGGCGGCCCCAAAGTGTGTAAGGAAAAAGAATAAAAACTTTCTAATTTATTTTATTTTACAAATGACAAAATTCTATAAAGCAATTCCTTTTTTCCCGCCTTAAGCGTTAAATATTAAGTATTTAAAATTCGATTTTTATTTGTAAAATGGGTAAATTATGTGATAAATAAATATTTCTTCTCACAATATTATTTTTCTTTTGTGAAAAATCTTTACCTCCATATAAGGGCCTCCAAAAAAAATTTGTGCTTTCCTAGTTGCATCCTCAGCATATGCGTCCGTATGCTGACGCCCAGGGTCCGCTTTCTTACTTTTTCTTCTCCACTTCGCATGACTTTCGGCATCCTTAGTTGTGAGACCATTGGTACGCATATCCTCCTTGACGACATCAAGCCAGCAATAAATTTACTAATATCAAAGGCAATATTTGTAAATTCCTACAGACTGCATTCTAGGCATATACTATTTTAAGTATTTCTTACTTAAAAGGAGACCCCAACCAATAATTTTGTAACGTTTACAAAGATTCTTTTCTTTTTATTTTCGTTCTTGGCACAAAGCAGTCACATGATGGTTATTATTTTATGCAATAATTTAAAACGCTCCTAAATAATACGCAATGGGTCGCAAATGCATGCTAATTCTCACATTCCGCCCATGATCACAGCAGAAGCTGCCAACTGGGACAACTAGCAGCAATGGAGAATTGGAGGTGTTGCCATACTCTCTATGAATTAATAATACTAGTGGAAAACTGTTCTTACATAGGAATAACGAAGCAAATAATACCTTATTTTCATTTTTTAAACAAAGGAAAAATAAATGAATGGCTATGGATAATTTGTAATTATACACTACAACTGCTGTGAGAATTTTAGTGAAATATGAGTGTATGTTAAGACACCGATTAATAAATTGTATACTTTAAATCCCGAAATTCTCACACAAGTAAAGTGTTTTATATAGGCTGAACATGTCTGCCTGGATGTTCAAACCAGTTGCATTATTGAGCGCACTGGCTGCATCGCGTACCATAAACAAATTTTTATTTTCTTTTTTTTCCATCGCGCACTCGCGCCCTGCACTATTCTCTTTTATGCAAAGGCGCCGTCGCGTGATAATAGTTGAAAAATGGAACGATTATATGTTTGTCGTTTGTTGTATACTCCTTTTATTTTTTAATTCTTTTATAAATGCTTCTTGCATTCTTTAATCTTTCTCGCACAAACACACAAGCAAGAGCTATTTTATTTGTTGCAGTTGACGTTTCGATGAAGTTACAAAAATAAGTGCAGCAAAGAAATATACGCTTGTCTCTGGTTGGCCAACATTTTCAGTAAAAAAAATAAATAAATGCATGCTGGCATTTGATATGAATAAAAACATAGGTATGCCACAAAGGCATGTGTGAAAAATGTCCACGTCTCAACCAGAGATGGCAAACTGTCGGGTTATGGATTATTTCAAACTGCCCAGTTTCAGAACAAAGAGTTAAAATGAAATGGAGAAGGCAAACGAAAAACACTCTACTAACATTGCTATTGAAATCGGAATAATATAACACAACTAGAAATGGCAATGAATCTGACACGCACTTTAAAGTATGTTTGTAAGGATATAGCTATAAATAACTGAAACGGCAATTTTATTTAATTGAGTGAGAGCTAAGTTGCTTTGGAGTCTTATACAAAGCGGGGCGAAAAGTAAAACGTGCCACTTCTATAGCCTTTAATATCCGATTTCTGTGACCAAGCACTAACAAGCAAGGGCATATTCCTTGACTATGAAGAAGGATTTAAACAGGGCTGTAACCGGAAAACCCTAGTTTTGGCCAGTTTCATCCACTCGGGTCTGGCCTCATCCAGAATTCACGTCTTCAGGGATGCACCGCCCGTGCACTCGATGCAAATAATATGAGCCGACCGCCACTAACTTATTTACAGACATGTGACCTACTATTAGTTGGACAATCTTTGTGAGGATCGTAAAACTGTCTTAATTATCCTTGTATGAGTTTATAAACCATCTCTTTCGTATTCTTTAAAATATTAAAAAGAAGGTTTTAAAAGAAGGAAAACCATTGCGTATTCCAACTATTTATTTCCATTGTTGGATCTCAGTTTTAGATTCAATTCAACTATGGCGGTCAAGGAATAAGATTTCAGATTTTCGATGTGCAGGATTGAAATGCGATAGCTCAGTTGGAAGAGCAAGGTCGTATAAAGACCTGGTCGCGGTTTCAAGTCCTGCTCGCATCGAATTTTTTCACCATATCTTATTTCTATATGAGAGTACTTTAATAAGATTCCATGTTTTTTTTGTCATCATCATAAAATTTAAGAGCGAGGCTCTTGTCGGTGGAGTTCCTTCCATTTTTCTCTTTCCATTCCTAACTTTTTCACTTCTTATACGACACGACGAAAAACTTGTATGAAAATTAATTTTGGAAACAACATTCTCAAAAGCTAGGCAAGGTTTATGAATAGGCAGTTAGCTTTAAAGCTTGCTAGAATTGTTAGCACCATACTAACGTGTTTATGCTTCCGGACACGGATTCAGCGAATCTCATTACTATGTTTAAACCTGTACAGTTCACCTTGCCGACTCGGTTTGACTGAGTTTAACCTGTACTTGACTTAACTAACTAAAACGTTTTTCACCCATTGCACCTCAGGGGTAATTACCGTGCCCACTTACGCCTAAATTCAAATATTTTTTTATAAATGTCTAATAATAATAATTTATTACAGATCGCAGATGTCAAAGATCCATACAATTTGTTAGTAACAATTGTCTTACCAAGCTCTGTCAGTAATGAAATAAAATTATATTGAATTAAATTAATTAGAACTTCTCTGAAAATTTTCATGTTTCTACTTTCAGCGGTTTTGTCTGTGCATCGATATCCCAATCAATTAGTCAACATCTAATTTTATATAAATCGGGTATTTGCCTATACTTTTGCCCAGTGTGCATGTCTCCTAATTGGCAAATAAAGCTCGCAAGTTTGTGCGCGAGCTTGCAAGTTCTGAACAAAAAGTTGTCAGATTGTTACTGCGCACTGATTTTCTAAACGTGTGTTTTTTATAAGCTATTATTTCTACATATCGTTCAGAGGTTTGAAAGACATGTTTTTTTTTTATTTATTTCTAGGAATAAAAATTTCACAGATTTTCCCAGTAATTAAATACAACAGGAGGCTAGAAAGGAAAAACAAGGTAATTATTAAAAAAATAAAAAACACGACTAACAAGTTTTTACTCAAAAAGTACATGCAAACATATAAGTTATATACATTTTTGAAATCGCCTTTTAAAGCTCTTCAATTTGTTACCCCACTCGATAAAACTGATCAAATTTTTTTGTCTGTATTATCGCATATTATAATCCGCCATTTTGTTTTTATGATGACGTTATATAGTCACTAGGAGGAATGCAAGGTATCTAAAAATATCTCTCACATCAAAATCTGTTATGCCGTTCAGGACTTTTGATGGAATAAAGAAACTTACATACATACATGAACCCTAAAAACATAACACTCCTTTTTTGGTCAGTCGTGTAAAAAGTGAATATAAAGTTCCTCCAGTCTCTATGTCCGTCTGTCTGTCCACCTCTGTCTGTTGTAAATTCTTGCAACTCGATGTCCACGCAGAAGAAGTCACTGACACTAGCTTATTATGAACTAAATTATGTACCAAAAAAGTAACTTGATCAAAGTTTTGAAGCCAATTTAGTTATTTTTTTTCTAATCTTCGAAATATTGAAAGACGAAAGAGTTAAGAAAACTCGATGTAAATTCAACCGAAAACTAAAACTTAAATAATTATTTAAAACAAAATCTTCTAAGTGCTTACTGGATAGCTTTTAATTAGACATGCTCGTTAAAAGCACAAAACTGAAAAACGAACTAGCCGATTGAATAGTAATCGTGCCTCAGTAAAGTTTACTGAAAATTGCGCAGTTATAGTTTAGTGGCTTTGAAGTTTTTTATTTAATCATGTGCACTTAATAATAAAGATAAATCCTACTTATATCCTAACTAATATTATAAAAGCGGAAGTGTGTTTGTTTGTTACCTCTTCACGCTTTATCTACTGAACCAATCTTTCTGAAAATTCGCATACACATAGTTAGAAGTACTGAGAAGGACAAGGGGTACCTTTCATCCCGGGAAAAAGCACTGTTTCCTTGGAAAATTCACGCGGGCGAAGCCGCGGGCAAAAGCTAGTTACTTATAAATGCGAAAGTTTAAACATATGAGTTTGTGAGTATGTATTTTCCTACAAAAATGTATAAGTTTTCACACTGATAGTATTTTAGTTTCTTCAAATAGTTTATCAGGTAGATATATAATAATATTTTTAGTACAGCTTTTTGAGTTTTGTCTAATCTATCACGACCTACGATAACAATTGTTTAACAACAGACGCAATACCTCATAAACTCTATTCGTCGTTGAACGATTAAAGTGAACTTAGTTTTGAAACATCCACCTCACTTGAGTTAAGTGAGTATCCTACTATAAAAATAATTTACACAATTTTATTAGTAGGATACTATATCTATACTCCTCCTTATCCAAGTGAACGAACTCCATTCATGTGAGGTGACTCTATGAGCGATAATTATATCAAGGCCAATAAAGCCTTTGTTCAAGCCAACTGATATCTTTCATAGGCGATATTAGATGACAGAGTTGTCCAAATATCGATAGTTGACTATCGATTGGTGACATTCGAATAGCAGTATCTATAATATTAACAATATCACATAATACTAGCTTTTGCCCGCGGCTTCGCCCGAGTGAATTTCCCTCGCGAAATGTGCTTTTTCCTGGAATGAAAGGTACCCTATGTCCTTCTCCGTACTTCCAGCTATGTGTATGCGAAATGTTAGGAAGATTGGTTAAGTAGATAATGCGTGAAAAGGTAACAAACAAACAAACAAACTCACTTTCGCATTTATAATATTAGTTAGGATTAACAATATTATAGATACTGCTATAGATAATTTTACTACATTAATAATGTAGTATAGTGAGTAGCCTAAGTTATTGATAAGTACATAATTGTAGAATATGAATAAATGAGAGAGTCTAATACCAACTGTCGTCTAATTCAGTCGTTCATCCTCACAAATTCTTCTTTTCACGTTAACGTTTGTCTTTATTTCACTTTTATTTTATTTTTTAACGTTACTAATTTTCACATTTTACTACTTCACTGGCAGGGTCGCCATGGGTCAGTCGAATTAGACGACTGTTGGTATAAGACTCTTATTTATATTCTACATTCATTTTACTTATACTTAACTTAGGCTACTTACTATACACTACAATAAGTTAGACACACAACATACATACATTATGGTACACATTTCCACAGAGTTGATATAAGTACAGAAAGGAAACTCCCTGCCCCTCCCGCAATATGCGTCGTAGTCGCACCCTCCACACTTCTCCCCCGTTCTTTTGCGGATTGGGACGCTATGACTATGAAAACGCACACATTCGTATTCACGGATGTACAGTTTAATTTGTAGTAGTAGTAGATATATATAACGCCCAGTTTCTGTAAAGCGCCCTCGCTGTGACATTACAATGAAGTTATAGCGAAATTCAATATAGCGTCGTTGACATTCATATTCTAATTTGGAACGCGTAGTATTATCTGTAAGACGTGTAGGAATGAGGGCTATCGCGTTCACATATTCCACCAGATGTCAACACTTACGAGTAAGGACAGACGGTCAGACAGACATCTGTCAGACGGTACAACGCTGTCCATGTGTCCAATTAAAATGACAGTAATGTACCATTAACATGACCATACTCGCCAGTAGCGCCAACTTCTTCTTCTTCTCTTCTCTCAGCCGAAAGACGCCCACTGCTGGACAAAGGCCTCCCCCAAGGATTTCCACAACGACCGGTCCTGCGCTTCCCGCATCCATGCGCGTCCCGCGACCTTCACCAGGTCGTCGGTCCACCGAGTGGGAGGCCTGCCAACACTACGTTTTCCGGTTCGTGGTCGCCACTCGAGAACTTTTCTGCCCCAACGGCTATCTGTTCTACGAGCTATGTGCCCCGCCCAACCAGTGATAGTAAATACGATAACCCTCGTTGTGGTAGAATAAAGGAACTCGCCTGCATAAACCTGAAAACATAACACTCCTTTGGCAGTCGTGCAAAAGTGTATTTTTTAAATCACTATGTATGTATGCATTGCAAGATGTTCTACCCACTGCACGTAGTGTCGTAAACAATATTTTTATTTTCGCAGCGCCTTCTCCACTGTTCTGTTTTATTCAGACGATGCTTGTTGCACATCGTTATACTCTTGTTTTTTTTTTAATATTATGCAAATTAGGCACGTACGGTACTATGTTAGGGCATTTTCTTTAAATATATGAAAATGTGAATTTAAGACTTTCTTATATGAACCCGATCTTTTGCCGGAGTTTTCATTAAAGAATACGGAACCCTAAAAAGCAAACAAAAAACATAGGTAGCAGAATTACCTCTATATTAAAATCAATTTTTGATTTGCCCGCGACTTTATCCGCGCGGATATTATTGCTAATATCTCGCGGTTTATCAAGAGAAACTGCGCTACATTTTATGTAATAGCAACACAAAACTAAACCGCATCAAAAGGCATAGGCCAAAACGCATCCTCATAGGCTCCGATTTTATTTGGCATAAAAATAACTTGAATCTGAATAACATTCCCATCGGCCCGGACGGCCCGGACGGCTGCCGTAACTGGCGTAATCCGGCAACCGTCACTCAATCATCCGACACTTTCTGTCTAGTTCAGTTTTGGTGCTCTTACGTTGGTAATGACTGCAATGTTGTTTGAATTTCTGTTTGAAGTTACAAACCGTCTATCGGAAAGTAAGTAACATAGGAAATAACAAGTTATCTGCGTAACTATTCTGCTAATATTAAGTCATAATAAATCGGTGGTGGTCGAGTGGTAGACTCTATTAAAAATGAACTATCCAAAACCACACACAAGGTTTAGAAAAGGTTCATATTCCGATACATCAAAGTGGCAGTTTTCTCCCCCGTTGGTGGTAGTTGTCCAGTCATTTCAGATGCCTTTATAAAGGAATTTCACAGAATGGACAGTCAGAGTGTTTGCAACAGTGTTTTGTGTAACACACTCAAAGAGAAAGCATCAAGCACACACAAAGATGGCATCCAAATGGTGTCGATAGCGCTTATTGCCCGTAGTACAGTTGTGATTGTCCAGTTGACTGGACCATCGCTAAACTTTCATTCGGTAGTACATTTAACTGTACCACGGAATGAATTATTTTTCCCAGGTCTAGTTAACTGTACCACGGAATACACCTTTCTACATATATAGAACAACTTTATAATGGAAAGGGTATGCAAGATGTTGAGATTGAAAACATTAACGAAATAGAATCAGATAAGTAGTGTTCTTTACACAGTATTAGTTTACTAGAGTATATAACTTAATGTAAGAAGATTCGACAACCTGGTAATTGTATGGGATTGACGAATGAACACATTTAATTTATTGCAACTTTATTGCTAAAATATATCTATTTCATATAGTTCCCTATTTTGTTAAAGCGCAGCTGTAACGAACTATAATATCCAAGCACCTGAATTAATATTGGATTTTGTTAGCAGCAAGCTGGTAGCAGTAATTGCTTCAAGTTCTTTTGTCCGAGTGTACTTTTGTCTTCGAGAAATTTCCACGAAGATATTCTTAAGAGTCAGCGTTAGTAGTTGTCGAGATGCTCCAAGTTCCAAGTTTATACTTTGTCTTACACTATCTTGATAAAACAGTTTATAAGAATAAAAGACTTTAGTCTAATTAATAACTAGCTTTTGCCGGCGGTTACTGCATTATTGGAATAAGCTCGTACAAAAAAAATAAGAAGATAGTACCTGTTGAAAGCCATTATCTAAAAGGTCTAGATTTTTTCTAGGATTAAAATTGTCGTCGAGCTCTGATTAATATCTGATAGAGATCGCGGTCATCCTGCGATTTATAATTAAAAATGAGTTTATTATGTAGTACGTACTTTTGTTGTAATTTTTTTTTCTTTAGTCGTATTTCCTCATGACTGAGGGTCGTGGTCATTATATGGAATAAAACACACACAACGACTCTCATGGCAATTTTAATGGAGTGGTGTGCCATTGCCTTCTCCATTTCACACACTAGCTGATAATCATCAACCAGAGTGCAGGTTTCCTCATGATGTTTTCCTTCACCGGAAGCAAGTGGTGGTCGATGAAAACTAATATGAGTCAGATTGGTACCTATACAAACTCATGTAGCCCGGGCAGGATTCGAACCTGGGATTTTGTATCCACAGGCGGGCGCCCTACCACTCGGCCACCACCGCTTCGTTGTAAAAATATCTATCTGTATATAAGAGGACACTTATTGACTATCAAAAACTTAAAAAATTTGCAGAGTAGTTTTTATATAGCGTGCGTAGTTATATGTAGATTTAATACATACATATTATCTAAAAAAATGCATGCATAAGCAGGCATTTATGCATCCTACTATTATTAATGCGAAAGTATGGATGTGAGTATGTTTGTTACTCAATCATGCAAAATCTACTTAAATGATTTTTGATGAAATTTGGTACACACGTGTAGAAAAATACCCGGAATAGCTCATAGAGTACTTCCTATCCAGAAATTCCCACGGGAGCGAAGCCCCTGGGCGCTGCTTGTATTCCCTATAATCTATTCAATCCACTGAGTATAGCTAGATGCGAGTCTGTGGTTATCTCAACTTCTAAATAGAAAAACTTACGTCGTTAGTGTAACCGCTGCTTTATGCATCTCTCTCGCTCTAACCGCCCGTCCCACTTGAGATAAAATATATTTATTACAGCGCTTGTCCCGGTGACTGTCGGTATTGTTTCTTTCAGAAATAGTTTAGTGTAGTCATCGTACGATGGCTTTTTACCCGACTATTGAAGAAAAATTGTAGATATATTATACCTAATATACATTTATACAATACAATCAAATTTACGATACAGTTTGTAGCAAAAATCATTGATTCCTGGAAAACCAACTACAGCTAAAGCCACCCCTCTATTTTTAGAAAAAAAAAATCAGTAGCGACTGCCGCTATATGTTATTTATTATACTTATAAACAACGTTCCCGGGGCTCCGCTCCTGTGGGAATTTCAGGATAAAACGTATACCATGTGCTATTTTAGGTTATATTCTGTGTCATCATCATCATCATCCACAGCCTTCCGTGACCCACTGCTGGGTATAGGCCTCCTTCTGTCTACGCCAACCTTCTCGGTCCTGGATATTCTGTGTACCAAGTTTCTTCGAAATCCGTCTAGTTAATTTTGTTTGATTAAGTAACAACCTACTCACAATAGATTCAAACTTTTGCATTCATAATCATAATCATAATCATTTATTGCTTCCTTAATGTAACAAATAGGTGTTGTCATAAGATTAAGCACAAAATTAAGGGCCCTGACGGGCGCTGCAATGGGAGAAGGGCCACTTTATATTTTAAATAAATTAAATTTACTTTACACTTTATTCAAATCCTGTATCTCAGATAAGTTTTTTATTCTCAATTATTAAACACAACATCAATCAATAATTTCCATACGTTTACCACTTTTAAGTTGCAAATACAAATAAGAGGCGTCTGAATAATAAATGAATTTTCATTCTTTTGGTGTCTGACACTAAACCTCAATCAATAGATTTGTGTGTGTTTGTTATGATCTAACTATTTTCAATTATATTTTATTTTATTTTTCTTTTTATTATAATAATTGAGGTAAGTATATTATTGTATTTTTTCGATATATGTCTCTTTAAAAGATGGTCAATTTCATAATTTGTCACAATTTAAATAAGATAATATATAACAATAGTAAATTAATTGATGCATGTCAAGACTTTTAATTAAGTATAATGTAATTATTTATTTGTAATTTTTACTTTTTCCTTTACTGTGCAAATTTGTCTTCAAAATATTCATTGATTGTGTAGGTAGTAGCATTTATTAGTCAATAGTTCTTTAAGGCGTTGTAGGAATGTTTTAGTGTCTTCTATATCCTTGATGGCGTTTGGAAGTTGGTTGTACAGCTTTATAGACACATTCATAATATAAGTAGGAAGTAGGATACGAAACGAAAGGTTATTTAAACCTTTTTCAATTAAATTCAATTAATTTAACGTGTATATTATTAAGTAGTTGTGTAATGTTAATAATTTTAATAGGTATATTCAGTAGTAATGTTCATCATCTAATTTATTAATTTAAGAACTTAGTATTTAAACCTGAATAGCCCAAAATGATTTGAGCAAACAAATTGAGCTAAAACGATGAACATGATGTGCCAACACGTCGCTAGCTGTGCAACTGACGCCTCATTACGTCGTCTTTTGTGTTACGGTCGCTAAATTGTTTAGTGAAATTACATTTTCTCATTATAGTTTTAGGTGAAGTCATAAATATAATTATTCTAACGATGAGATTTCATTTGAAATTGCATAAAATTAAGTTGGTTTTTCAAATCTGTACTTATCCATACTCTCTATACTTACTAATATTATAAATGCGAAAGTGTATCTGCCTGTTACGGTATTAAACATAACTAAAAATTAAATAATTTGACATCTATAAGGATGAATTGTAAACATTTTACTGGGTACATTTTCGTAAAACAAAAAAAAAGAATTTCATTTAAATACCAATTAGTTAAGACACATACAGATGCAGTATCACGTCTTTATCCCTTACGGGGTAGACAGAGCTAAGAGTTGTGTGACTCGAAGGCCACGCTTAGCTGAATAGTGGGACATATTGGTGAGATTCAGATTTATTTATAGTGTCAGGTTGCTAGCCCATCGCCATATAGGTTGCCAGCTCATCGCCATACAGGTTGCTAGCTCATCGCCTAATACAAGAAACCCATTTCCTTGACTTTTACAATCTACGCGAAAAGAGAAGCAGCGGGCGGCACATTCAATGCTTTTTCTTCGTTCCCAGACCAGTGTCACTTATTATCCAAATAACCTACATAAAATAAATGAACTGAGTTCATCATATCATATCTCGTCACAGATTGCGTCTCTTCTGTTTATCCTCATTATCTTATCTGATACAAAAACTATTCGACAGGTTTTTTATATCATACATATTTTCCGATTGCTTTATTTTCAATGGCAAAAGACTCCACTAATATTGCCAAAGTCGTTGTGTGTTTCATTCCACATATTGAATATGACACTCAGCCGTAAAGAATATGACTAAAGGAGTAGAACCACAAACTATGCTAGCTAAGCTAGGTAACATGGAAATTGCTATGAAAGCTATGATGACAAATCCGGTGAATGAAAACAGGGTGAGGAAACCTGCACACTAACTGTCTGTTTAGTTTACTAGTGTGTATATGACAGATGATGCTAGATGCTGGTAATGAGGGATTTTCCAAATCCCAAATAAAAAAAAATAATAGTTCCAGATGAATTCATAGATGGCGCTTAAGCAAAGGCGAGAGAAAAAGTTCCATACAAAAAGCAAAAATTCACGGGATTGGCATTTAAAAAAAAATAAAACTTAGTAAAAAACACATCTAAAAAGTATCATGATTTGTGCAACTGTCAAACTGTTACGTGATTTTTTTTCTGCCTCTGGCTTCAGAGGCAAGTCTTATCCTTGGTTCAGAGGCAAGTCTTATCCACTGCGCCACGGAGGTCGTCGATAAGAAAGTTCGAATTTTCTCTCGGCCTGTTAGTGGTCGAAGAAGAAAGGTCTACATCAAATCTTATGACACCTTTTCACATAAAATCCGTCAATTTCTCGATATCCTGCGGAATCGTAAATTCTATTTTATTATCTACAAATGTGGGAAGGTGCCAATGTGTTGGTAATCTGACTTACCTTGTTATCTAAAACATTTTTTGTTATTATATGCATATAATGCAACCAATATACATATTATTGTTTGCTAACTGACTTCGTCTCAAGTTTATGTAGTATCTGCTTTGACGCAGAGAAGAAACTGCTGAACTTAGTAACTCGAAATTTTGCAGAGATAAATTCGTAAATGCACTATGAAAGGAATTTTGGAAATAAAATGGTTGAAAACCAAAATTCAGTTACAGATATTTTTCGTTCATAATCACTATTTTCCTTCGCTTTTGTCGTAGTGTGTACGTTGACGCAACTCGATACGTTCTTCTCTGGTTTCGGGTTCAAACCCGACCCACCCCAAGGGACGATATCTGTTACTCTATGTAAATGTTTCTGCGTAACAGGGAACGCGTATTTGTCATCCGAATATATTCGGTGCGACTATTTTGTGGTATTATTGAAATACAAATTATAACCTAAAAATAAAAATTTGTCAATGTTTTTTAATGCTGCCTAATGTCATTTAAAGAAAATTACGTAAAGTTACAGACAGACAGACAGTCTTACGTCTGATTTAAGGGAATGATAAAATAAAATATTGCATACCAAAAAGTAGATACAGTTTTATTGACTTATGAATTTTTTTAAAGATAAATGATAAAAACTTAACACATATAAAAGTAGTCATACTAATATGTGAGGACGTAAATCTACGATTTTTGGGAACAAGGGTTGAATATAATTTGGAATATTTCATAGAGCACTTTATTTTAAATTTACTTTATTAAAATTTTTGTATGTAGCGCATTTGTTTGTATAGTCAGTGCTATTTTGTCAGTGAAATATAACTTAACTTATCTCAATGGCGAAGTATATAAATTTTCAAACTAGAAAATTAATTGAAATGTCAAAATATCTTAACTAAAGAGATATTTAGATTTAATACGATTTGTTTGATACACACCAATTTATTTATCAATTAACTAGACTAGAAAATTAACCATTCATCCATAATTTATCCAAATAAACATTATTCGAAAATTCACTAATTTAAATTCAAAATTGCTCGGAATTACAGCGTTTATTTTAATAACAAAATTAAACTCTTTACATTCGGGCCCAGTCGTCCTTAATAAATACATCTCACAAAGTAACCTCCCTAAGCCTCGTATTATACAGTCGTCACCTCTACAAATGGGTCACAATTCCACTCAATGACCGAATAATTACTCCAAACGAAATTGCCCTTTATGGACAGGGGCGCTTCCAATGCTAAATACAAAATTGCCTTGGCGCCCTCTTCGAATACCTTAGATGTTTTTCTGTTCTCCCGGCTAGACATACTGCCAGGGTTCACACAGTTCACTACAACGTTTTTATCAGACCATTCTCTATGCTGAAGAAATGTAACAGCATTCAAAGCCACTTTACTCACAGCATGAACGTCTTTGCCCCAACCCATTGTCCTTTCAACACCTTTTCTCACAGCATCTTCATACTCTTGGAACAATGCCACTAACTCATCTTCTTTGAGCGATGTATCACTTATCCTATTTCTTATTTCTTCATTTTCTATAGTAGCTAACAGCCCTGCTGGTCCGGACACATTCACCACTCTTGCGTTGTCATTCAGTATTGGATACACTAATTTCCCAAAGTTTATGTAACCATAAAAATTTACGCTCATAATTCTTCTAACCTTTTCCGCGTGTGATATATTCTTTTTCGTTTGGACATAGTCAGAGTGGTTTATTAGCAGATCTATTCTTTCATCTTGATCTTGAATGTGATGTCTTAATTTTATAATGCTTTTTGTATATGTTATGTCCATAGGGATATAGTTAATGTCAACGCCATCTCTTTTGAATGCCTTAAGTACGTTGTAGCCAATTTCTTCGTCTTCCGTTGTAAAGTAGATTTTCCCTTGGTATGTTTCGGTGAGTTTCTTCAGGACTTGGTAGCCAAGATTGCTGGCAGCTCCGACGACCAACGCGACTTTGGCCATGGCTGAAGTGAGACTGGTTTCCTTATCTGTGTTATCGCGATATCATGGAGTTGCGTAAACATGATAAAACCTATGGCGATAAAATTCGCACCGTTTTAGATGAGATCTGATAAAAGATGCTGGGGTATTTGTATTAAAGGATGTTGAATTTTGGAATTATGAATAATGTCGTAATGCTAATGTTATAAATTTTGGATTGGATGTTTATTTCGGATCTCAAATTTTGACGGATCTTGTTAAAATTCAAACAATGTTTTCTTGGTAAACAATGTTTTATCCCGAAAGTAAATAGGTACAGGATTTGTATTTAGTCTTTTGATAATGAATATCTTTAGTTTAAAGGTTAACAACCATATCAGCTCTGTGAACGCGTATTTCGGATGTCATAGATTTTATCGGACACTTGTAAACTCGCCACATGGTAATTTTGTCAAAACTTACATCATATTTATATTTTACACTGATTATTCAAACTGCCATTTTTATGGGACTTTCAGCATAAAAAATACCCTATGCGTGCACGCGTAGGGTATTTTTTATGCCTGAAAATATATAAATTTTTTTAAAAAATTTCATCATAATCCGTCTAGTAGATTTAGCGTGATTGAGTAACAAACACACTTATAGTATTAGTAGGAAGTAATATGAATACAGTCGGGTCAGTCTAACAATAGATATAACTTATGGCAAAATAGTTTCATTAAAATTGCAGCAGTTGACAAGATTTGTGACGAATTTATAACAAACAGTTTTTATCAAAATATGTTGTTTACATTTATATCTAAAACTGTGTCACTTGGTATTGTCACAATCTTATCTATCAGATTAAAGTAACTGTTTTAAGTGATTATGTTGACTGTAGCTGATAAAGAGTTACTGCTTGATTTTTATTGCACGCCTGTTCAAAAGGGTGTGTTATCTTTTAAGAGATTTTGTATACCTTTATGATTTAGACGTGTGAAAGATGTGTGTGTATCGATTAGTACTATTACTTGTATACTAAATACCTACTTCAGATTAGCCCTCAGCTTCAAACGCGTGAATTTTATTTTCACCACATACATCTCATGCTGAAATTTCAAAATTCCCTTCTTTCTTACACTATAAAGAACCTTTCAAAATTTCAAGTTTCTGCGTTCAGTGGTTTCGGCTGTGGGTGTGGGATATGTCTATCATAATAGTCTGGGATTATATTTATAAATTTCTTATAAGTAATTGAGAACCTACTTATATAATAGGTATTTTGTTAGTAAGTATAGTTTAAAACACTAACGTTTGTAAATAAATATTTTATTAAACAGAGCGCCGACGCCAAAACATAAAACGAACGTTGTTGTTCACGAGCTGACGTTACTCCGATGCCGCTTTATGACGTCGTCATTACGGCCGTCAGTTGCACGTGACCTGAAGTTATGGTCATTTTATAAAATGCACCATTTCATATACTTAAGATGACATTCTGCTAATGCTATATAAATTTTGTGACTTATTCTTCTTACGAATTTTGTGACGAATTTACACTATTCACCGAGGCTTTGATGTTTTAGTCTATGTTATTCTTGTCCATTCATTCACATCTTATGGCATTTGCCCAGCCTATGACATAAATATCAAGAAAAGTTGAATAAAGAGAAGAATGTAAAATATGTTATGTTAGAAATTATCATTTATTTATGACATGATCGTGTTGTCAACCTGTCCTTGGGAATCGATCTTGATCATGTCATGTTTACCGCAAAATGCATTGTTGTCGTTATTGAAAGAATGCACGTTAAAAATATATAGCTTAAAGTTTAAAATATATAACAAAAAGCTTCTACCTCAAAAAGCCAAATCAATTTCAATAAAATCCGATTTTTAAGCTTCGCTAGATCGATGCTATTTGGGATTGGCAGCCAAAATTGCTGCAAAGAATCTACATGGGCTCTAAAATGCTGCTATCGATCAAAGTGGTGGAATTCGATTAGTTGTCGACTACAACATAGAAGAGTACATTTAATACTTTAAGATTAAATATTCAAAGATGAAATATTCTAATTGGACCCACTTGGGTCAATAATTTGGTAACTGGACGATCGAGCGACGAGCCTTGCGCCTTGGAATCGGTAGTATACGGTTGTAATTAAGTTATGATATCAGTAATTATAGATTATTATGTTTATAATTTATTGTCCAGGGTATCTACCATATATAAACATAATGAACTAGCTTGTGCCCGCAATTTCGTCCGCGCGTAATTTACTATCGTTAATATCTCAGGTTATATAGTGACGTATCAAGGTGATACCTACGCCAGATTTAAAGTTATAGCTGCAACAATATAACTGTGAAAACCGTATCAAATGTTGTCCAGTAGTTTTTGCGTGATTCGCATACAAACATACAGACAGACAGATAATAATTCAAAAAAAAATCGTTTGCCTTCTATAAAAAAAAACATCTTGATATGCCGCAGTTAGAATATAATAAGCGGTATATATAGGTAATAAGTACACAATGGATTTTGGAATCTAATAATAAATAAGAGATGAGTATCTTTCACATGTATTCGGTATTCATCTTTATCTGTGGCGCACTATAAAAAGTTATGGCACATACGATACAAGTATGAGAAGAACACTTGTCTCCGTTTCGCAGACAAAAAAATTCAAGATAGAATTTTATAGTTGACGTTTTGTTTCATCGTTGACTTTGGTTTGGTCTAGTTATTTTCTAAAGTAATAGGTATTTTTACAAAAAAATGTGTATAATGTCGTAGGTTCTGGGGCTATAAGTCATGGTTTCAGGATAAAATGTGGCTATATTAAAAAGTAAATAAATAGGTATTTACCTATTTATTTACTTTTAAAAAAATGAATATATACGGACAAATCACACCCAAAGTAAATTAGAGACTTGTGTTAAAGGATACTAACTCAACGATATTTTATAACAAATACATAAATATAGATGAACATCCCAGACAGAGGTCAACAATTTGAAATGGATCATTTTCAATCTTGACCGCACCGGGAATCGAACTCAGACCTGCGCCTCCCGTGTGACAGTCTGGGGTGATGCTGGAATAGCTAACATAGAGGCCTTTTTACCCGAATTTCTCCGGGCATAAATCGTAACAGCATAAAAAGGCATAGATTAAAAAAATATCCGAAATATAGACTGTGTTATTGGTAACTCGTGATATCTAATGAAATATTTACCGTTCAAGAATAAACAAGCAATCGCCGAGCTTTCGCCGAAGCTGCAGCTTTCATTTGAAATCTTATCATCGGCACTGCAGAATACAAATGAGCCGAACAAAAAAACTTAGATTGCATTTTTTAAATACTGATTCCCGTTTTATTTGCACCCCTGATATTGGATGAGGATCTGCGAACGAGATTTAAAAAAAATCAAAGTAGTTTTTTTTTATTAAAAGTCATACATTAGTAGTTATACATTAGTGAATTTTAATTAGTCTTTTTTTTGTTTTAGGCATTTTGCATTCATAGGCATTCTTCAATTTAGGCTTTCTGATCATAAGAAGGCTCTTATTATCAAAAAGTCTAAATTGTAGATGCCTACGTACGCATTTAGGCAAATGTCAGGCCGAGATTCAATCCACAATTGCCTTTCGGATGCCAGTCGAGTGCATAGGCGACTGAGCTACCAAGTAAGTATGTACTTCTAAAACAATCAAACCACAAAATTTTTCAAAAAAATGTTACATACATACATGTTATCACGCTTTTTTCCGTGGGGGTAGGCAGAGACTAGCGATTTTCACTTGTTACGATCCTTACAGATCTCTCTTGCTTCATCTACACTCATCACTCTCTTCACACATGCTCACCGGTTATGGGTCTTATTAAAAAATCTTATCCTTACTAATATTATAAATGCGAAAGTGAGTTAGTTTTTTCGTTCATTTGTTTGTTACCTCTTCACGCTTTATCTACTAAACCAATCTTCCTGAAATTTTGCATACACATAGCTAGAAGTACTGAGAAGGACATAAGGTACCTTTCATCCCGGGAAAAAGCACTAGTCCCGTGGGAAATTTACGTGGGCGAAGCCGCAGGCAAAATCTTTACATTAAAGTATCTCCCATCCAAAAAAAAAAATACCACAGCCGGCAACATAAACTGAAAAATGAAACTTTCTCATTGTTTACCGAAGTAAATACATAGCAGCTGTATAAAGAAAGATATAGATTTATCTTAAGTTAGAGGCAGATGCATAATTCATTCAGGTAAAGTTGTCAGGTTTCGTTCACAGAGTTTGAAATAACAAAACAAATAGAAGTGGCAGGTTACGGGACAAACACGTTATTTCGTCATTGACATATGCCGCATAGGATTCTGATGCTTTGAAGAAGTTTTTTGGTACGTGAATTGATTCTTTCTCTGAATATTCTATTATAGTGAGAACAAAGAGTACGTATTGGAGCAACAGATATCCTTACTTCCTAGCTAATATAATAAATGCGAAAGTGAGTTTATTTGTTACCTCTTCAAGCTACATCTACTGAACCAATCTTCCTGAAATTTCATATATACATATTTCATTCCAGGAAATACTACCGTTCCCGTGGGAAATTCACGCGGGCGAAGCCGCGGGCAAAAGCTAGTTTTCACATAAAAAACAGCAGATGGCACTTCTGTTTGCGTAATTATTTAAAACTCTTCGGTTTCGCTCGAGGAATGGCTTATCTGTGAAGAAACATTAATTTAAGGGGTCCGTTTCAACTTCAGGGGGAGTTGGCAGTTTATTTGGTCAGTGCATTGTTTAGAATGGTTGAGATGGAATTCAGGTTATGTAGCTAACATAGCTCTTATACAAACATATTGTGAGGGTGTGATGTCACGTTTGGTTGTAAGGAGCAGTTGGACGAGGCCAAAAATTTGTGATTTTAATCTTGTCGTATCTTTGAAAGTTTTGCCATTATCAAAGTTTCACAGAAGTTTTTATTACTGTAAGGTCCTTCAAATATTTATCAAATCAAAAAATTGTCAACTAGCCTATGTTGGATAATATGAAAATGCAAGCTGACCTGACAGACGAACTAACTTAGCTATCATTTTTCAATTTATTTTAGTGCGGAATTATCTTAATTTTATTTTTCTATGAAAACCATCCATAAAGTATAAAAAAGAGGAATTCGTCTAAAAACGGAATCTTCTTGCACTTTATACTATAACCTAGCCCTTATATATAGGTATAACATTAACCTCAATGAAATCATTACAGGCACATTCATTTCAATACATCATCAGCAATACAGTTAATTTATCAATCACTACGCCCCAAAACAACTATACAATATCTATTCCAACCGACCACTCTAAGAAGACCTGTTTCTTTATTAAAACTCTTTGGTAAAATCTGCGATCGCGGGTCTCAATAAACTGGTTGTTCTGTTTATAAACTAGTATATTCCGGTTCGCACTGGATTCCCTTTGTGCGGTGGTCGTAATTACCTATAGTCTGGATGTCAAGTCAACCTCTCTTAGTCTTTGATTACGTACTTGTGTTAAGTTCTTAATGAGTTGTGTGAGAGCTTGTTTCAAACCGGTATTGCACGTTAAGCGCAATTTTCTTGTAATTTTATTTCAGAGATTTTAATGTTCTTTTCAGGATTTTGTAAGATTAAGTTGCTTTAAAAGGTGCCTTATTACAGGATTTTTATTTAGATAAAATAATGTAAGATGTAGAGTTCTACTATATTTTAAGTTTCCTGTCTATGTATTTATTTATTTATTTAACCTTTATTGCACAAATACAAAGTTTGGCACAGTAGGTGGACTTAATGCAAAAGCATATGTATGTATATTTGTATGTTGTGTACAAAATAAATAAACAAAATACTTACATTATTATATGAAGACCATTAAAAATCGTTAGTCTTTAATGTATTTTTACTTTTTGTTCAAAAACACCGATTACAATTTTGGATTACAGATTTGGAACACCAACATACAAATATTGTCCCTTTATATTATACATAGACATAGCAAATCCCTTCTTAGACATAGCAAAGCAAGGTATATTTTTATCGTAGTAAGTGGAATTCGCTAGTCTCTGCCTACCCCCACGGGAAAAAGGCGTGATAATATATATGTATTATCAGATAAAAATAAGAACAAAACCAGTCAAAGTACTCAGCGTGAAAAAGTAGAGTGGATGTCAAAATCTGTAGTACAGTGTAATAAAAGTGTAAGTATGTTTGTATCACAGACATTTTTACACATAATTTTCCTGGCAGCATTTTGACGTTTTGATACGACATGACAACCACTCTTTCCTTTATTTGTAACATGACTGTTTTACATTACATATGTCGTATTCATAGAATCGTACAAATCATGCTTAAATTTTTCCATCACCGTATTTTTTTTAACAAGCTTATTATTAAAAAATAAAAACATTATTGACAACTCGTATAGCCTATGTCACTCGGAGAAATGTAAGGCCAAAAATACCTCTCACATCAAAATCTGTTGAGCCATTTAAGATTTGGTGGAATAAAGAAACATACATGAACTCAACCGATTAAATATTTTTTGTTTGTGAGAAATATAGAAAACAATTCTCGAACAAGTAAAGTCGCTGTCAGAAACTAGTGCTGTATAAAGTAAGACACTTTACAATAAAACTAAGTACTCAAATAAAACTACTTTAGAATACAAAATCCAATTTGCATCATAAACTTCCAAGACAGCCCGGTCAGTGCCAAATAACTTATTAAAGCGAATCAGTAGAGGCGTTGATGAGTTTGAATTATTTTGGACACTAAGTATAACAACTTTATATAAATGCCAAATTAAGTTGGATTACTATCTTAATTTGGTAAACTTTGCACATCTCGCTACGAAGTTTTCTTTGTTCGTTTTCAAGGTACTGTCTCTCATTTTGTTAAGTGTTGTAGATGACTTTTTTTTATTTTGAGGAGATTCTGAATTTCAATGTTTTCTTTTATACGTTTTCTAACTTTTGCCCTTGGCTTTGCTCGCGTGAATTTTTTTTTTCTGGATGGAAACTCCCCTTTAAGGGTGGAATTCACATTGAACTACTAAAAGTCATAACGCGTTTCATAATTAAAAACTACAAAGGAATTAATTTGTGCATGTATCTTTTTGTTTTTTGGCCGTTTCGATTTGTGTAACAACGAACACGAAGGACATAACTATGATATTAAAGGGACTTAGCGTTAACTAGCTGTTGCCCGCGGCTTCGCCCGCGTGAGTTTCGCTTAGATGAAAAATCTCTCTTGGAGCTTTTCATCAGATGTTCCAGATCTTCAATTTTTATACGTCAGCAGAAAATGCTTATCAGGTAGAACGACTTTTACTAAGGTGCCATTTCCATATATGTTATAGTGTAGCTGGTCTCTTGCAGTTCTTCATCAGATGTTCCAGATCTTCAATTATTATACGTTAGCAGAAAATGCTCACCAGGTTGAACGACTTTTGTTAAGACACCATTTCCATATTTCTTATACTTTAATTGTTCTGTTTTGGTTCTTTATCAGGTGTTCCAGTTTTCAAAATCAATTATAGCCAAAATTTTGCCTAAGCTTAATAGCTACACAACAAAAAAAGTTTCATTCAAATCAGTTCAGTACTTTCGGAGATTAGCGTGATCATACATACAGACAGACAAAAAATGAAAAAAAAAATGTTTTGCTTTTAATTACTCTTTTTAAGTGTCCCTATATCCTCTTCTTCTTCTTCTTTTGCCTTTTCCCACATTAGGTGGGGTCGGCTCTCCTAATTTTTTGGCGCCAAGACATTCTGTCAAGGGTTGTCGGGTCGGGTAAATTTTCTTTTCGGGTAAGATTCTTCATACTGGTCCACCACGTAGACAAGGGGCATCCCGGACCTCTTTTGTTTTCTGGGAGAGAAAGAGCTTTCTGGACGACATTATGCTCATCTCTACGCATTACGTGGCCATACCATCTTAAACGGCATTCAGTAAGTTTTTCGGATATTGGGGCCACTTTCATACTGCCGCGTACATGCTCATTCCGTACTTTGTCGAGCCTGGTCACCCCTCCTGACCATCTCAACATCTTCATTTCCGCGACGTGTAGTTTTTGCTCATGCGCCTTTTTTACCGTCCAGCATTCAGAGCTGTATAGCATCGCAGGTCTTACTGCCATTTTGTAAACTTTGCCTTTTGTGCGGATTGGCATATGTGGATCACAGAGGACCCCAGTCAGCGAGCGCCACTTTTGCCAGGCAATTTTCACTCTGTTTGCGACGTCTGCCTCTACATCCGCACCTTCCGTAATTAAGGACCCAAGATATTTAAATTGTGCGACTTTTGGAACCGTTGTATTATCGGGATAACAGATGGTAGTTGTAGTATTTGTGGGAAGGCTTTTACTGAAACTGCACTTCATATATTCTGTTTTGGTTCTGCTAACCCTTAATCCCGCATTCTCCAAAGCATCAATCCACAGTGACAGTGATGTTTGTAATTCGTCAGGTGTTTTGGCAATGAGTACAATGTCATCCGCGTACAGCAGATTCCAGGGCAGAGGTTTTTGTATGTCCCTGGTAATCAAATCCATAACCAGGTTAAAAAGTAGGGGGCTAAGCGCAGAGCCCTGGTGGACTCCCACACCCACCGCAAATTCCCGGCTCAAACCTGCCGGCGACCGAACCTGCGTGCGCACGTTGTGATACATATCCTGTACTATTGCTACATAGTAATCAGGTATGTGTTGTGCTCTTAACGCTTGCCATACAAGCTCCCGTGGTACCCTGTCGAATGCTTTCTCCAGGTCTATAAAAAGAAGATATAGGTCTTCCTTGTTCAAGCGATGCTTCTCCGTTAGAATTCTGATCGCCTGTATTGCATCAGTTGTTGATTTTGAGGGTGTAAAACCAAATTGATTTTGGGTTGTTGCAGAAAGGAGTGAAATGCGTTTGTTTATTATGCGTTCCCAGATTTTCAAAGTGTGCGATGTTAATTTGATGCCCCTGTAATTGCCACATTGCGTTACCTCACCTTTGTTTTTATAAAATGGTATCAAAAAGCTAAGACGCCATGACTCTGGTATTGACTTGGTCACAAGTATTATGTTATATAATTTGGTGAGCCAGAAAAGTCCAATTGGGCCCAGTAATTTCCATATTTCTGCCGGTATCTCATCAGGTCCAACAGCTTTGCGGTTTTTCATCCTAGCCACCGCATCTTTAACCTCGTCAAAACTGATTTCTTGGACAGGGCCCTCTACTGGTTCTAAAGGTTGCCGCGGCAGGCTTGGGAACTCTTCGTTCATCAGTTCTTTATAATATTCATACCATCTATTATTTATATCTTTATCCAAAGTTAGAAGCCTTTGATCTTTACTTTTTATGTACTTATTTGTCTTTATATCTTGCGTTGACCTATCTCTGATTTTAGCGATTTTAAAAATTTCCGTATCTGAACCTGCTTTTTCCATTTTTTCGTAGAAATCTTTTCGTGAATTTGCCCTATTCTGCGCAACTGTCTTCTTTGCCCTACATTTAGCTTCTTTGTATTTTATGTGATCATCTTCCGAACCTGAATCTTGCCATATTTTGAATGCCTGTTTCTTACCCTGGATCGTTTCTTTGACTCCTTCATTCCACCAGGTAGGGTCTTTACCAGTAGAGATGCCGCCTTTAGAAACTCCCAGTATGGCTTTAGCTCTAATATTACACTCAGTTTCGAAGTTTTGCCACATCTTGTCCGCGCTCTTGTAGGTGTGTTCAATGTCCTTTTCCATGTAATCTTTTAAAGCTACTAATAATATATCACCCTTGGTTCCGCTAAGCTCTTTCCATTTTATCCGGGCTGTACGGTCTGTAGTTATCTTAATAGGATTGAGCAGTTCGAGAACACCTACCAGGAGTCTATGCTGTGATGTCAACGCCTCCCCTGGTATCACTTTACAGTCTTTAAAGCCTCGTTTTATACTTCTACCGGCTAAGATGAAGTCAATCTGCGATGATTTTCCACCGCTCAGGTGTTCCATTATTTTTTGAAAGGTGGTGTTAATAATAACCAGATCATGGCGAGAACAAAACTCCAAGATAGATTTACCCTCCTTATTTTCAGTACCGTATCCAAATCCTCCATGGGCTTCTCTATAGGTGTTGTTCGAATGCCCCACATGTCCATTTAAATCTCCCAAAATCAACTTCGTCTCTTCAGGTGGGATATTTATGAGGAGTTCATCTATTTCCTCCCAGAAAGCATCCTTTTCTATGTCTTTGCATCCGGCTTGT
This sequence comes from Ephestia elutella, assembly GCA_018467065.1. Taxonomy (NCBI): domain Eukaryota; kingdom Metazoa; phylum Arthropoda; class Insecta; order Lepidoptera; family Pyralidae; genus Ephestia; species Ephestia elutella. Next base: position 19,337,705 of record CM031573.1, on the reverse strand, counting down.
GGTGCGTATGCGCAGATGATGTTCATGACGGGCTGGCCATCCAATGCCACTTTCACAGCTATAAGACGGTCCGTTTTTCTTTCAATATTTACTATTCTGTTTTTAAAGTGAGTATCTAGTATAATACCGACGCCGTTACTTTTATTGTTCGTCCCGTAGTAGACCAGTTGATACCCCAGTCCTAGGTCTCTGGACTTAGCTCCCTTCCAGTGCGTTTCTTGTATACAGCAGATATTTATGTTTCTCCTTTTCAGTGTATCTGCAAGCTCGTGACTACGTCCTGTTAAGGAGCCCAGATTCCACGTTGCTATTCTTACTTTATGTGTAAATTACGAATATCTATTTGGATTCATGTCAAGTTTTTCGTCGCTTGGGGGGGACGCCCTAGTATTTTTCGCATCTACTACATGAACGTCGCTTCTGGGGAACGCCCTAGTATTATTACCCTTAATATTTGCTTTGTACTTCATAATTAGGAGATAAGTTTTTGGCTGTATGATTTTACGGCCGGTTGCCACCTGACGCCAAGGTTGTAACCCTTTTGAAGGGCTTGGGAGCCGCCGTTGACGTGCGTACGTTCCTCCGCCGCCATCCCTACTGCGATCCCCAACCTGGGCGCGCAGTACATCTACGACCTCGCCTCGAAAAATGTTCAAGAAGCCCGTGGATGAGGTTTGATATCGGAGTTTCCATCTCCGGCCTTGTGGTCCGCGGGAGGTATTTTATTTCCCTCCTACCCGTCGAGGGATCCCCGACGAGCATTCCCCTATCCGCCACCTGGGGACGCGGTCTCTAGGGAATGAGGCTACCCCGAGACCTAGATCCTAATCAAAGTGTCATAAAATCCTAAGTGTCCCTATATCCATTTCAGTCAAAAAACAAAATGTTTTATTGTCTTATTATATGTATAGATATCATAGTAAAGTTTAAGTAAGAACACGAACTTGCATAGTGATCACAGTTCGTTGCAACACGATTCGAAACATCCGAGAAATTAAAAAGTATGCGTAAATACCTGTAAGTTTTGTTTACATTTCTATTATCTCCCAAAGAGCAATGCTTACAAGAGTATGTCACGAAGCAGCGTAGTCGTAAAGTCCCCATTCCCTTAATCAATTCCCCACAACCCACAACAATGCTGTCTGCTACAAGTGACATCTCCATCTGTCGTTCGTTCGCCGCGAAATACACTGGCCTATTTAGCCGACTGCGGCGAAAATGGAGGGTTAAATAAAAATTGTTTTGCGACTCGCCTGTTGTAGTATCAAGGTTTGTTTCTGTGTTTGAAATGGCTGTATCTATATTGACGAAAGATTGACGAAAGGTATTTATAAAGCAGAGGTGAATGGAAGAGTTGGTCAGGGTCGACCTCGAAGAACGCACTTCGACCAGGACCTTTAGACAAAGTCAGATTTTAATAGCGATAGCGAAGTTCGCAAACGAAAAAATGTATGGGATTGACATAAGGCTTCGCTAAATCACGTGGTTGATCGTCAACTTGTCGCTAAGCAATCGCTAAGTCCATTGTAGGTTCGATTATAAAATTCGAATCGAAATCGAATCGAAACCATAGAGTAACGAATTTTTTTATCGCTTCTTCCCACAGAAGTAAAATTTTTTTTTATTGCTTCTTCCATACTTTCTACATACAAGCAGCAATTTTGACATTCGCTTCGGCTTTGATGGCGAATGTACACACTCGACGAGGGAGCGCGAGCCATGGCGAGGATAAGAATGTACAGGATACATTCGCCTATCCTCGCCTTCCCTCGCCTCGCCTCGCGCGCCCTCGTCCTCGTGTCGGCTTTTTGTCGCGAGTCAAAGGGCCTCGCCTTCCCTCGCGAGGGGAGACGAGTGCATCCCTGTACACTCGCGCTTCGTTCATTCTACCTCAAAACGTCATGGCGTTAAGTCGTGCGTAAAGTCCTACATATAACCCCCCGTAAAGCCAATACAGCCCCGTAAGTACAATAAAAATATAAATAGAATAAGTTTGGAGAAATAAATAAAAGAAAAAGAGTTGAATTTTCTCGAAGTTTATCAAACCGAGCCCATTTTATGGGAGCCATCCACCATTTCCGTTTAAGTATGCCATTTCTATTTAATCTTTTTCGTGTTATAAATGTGCACATAATTATAATAATAGCTCATAGCGCTACAGCTGCCGTAACTTGGAGCGCGTCCATCTCCTCGCCGCCGCTCGTCGTAACTGAATTAATCAAGAAATGTACAGGGTCGCATTCGTGTAGCGCTCCTCGTGCGAGAGGCTCGTGCGAGGGATAGCGAGGACCCTCGCGCAAGAGTGTACAGCCGCCATGAGATAGCGAATTAGGCGATCGAATCGAAATTGTATCGAAACGAAATGAATGCGTTGTCGTCATTGAAACAATATGGCGGATTTTATTTGTCAGCTGTGAGTGATTGTGACTAGCTATAGAAAATAATCACTTTAGTTGATTTTTCCTGTTCTACTACAGTTCAACCTAGTTATCTTAGTTTGTGTACAGTTCCAAAACATAATGCATAAATTACGTTTATTGTGGGCTGCTCACAACGAAGAAGCTTGGCTAAGACGCCGAAGACGCTTTGCTTTGAGAAAGCAATTGGAGACAGTTGAGGAAATGCCAGATTTATTGTTTATGCAACATTTCAGGCTAAATAAAATAACTTTTAGGCAGTTGTGTGACGATCTCAAACGTCATACTAGATTAAAAGGTTCTAATGAAATTACCCTGGAAGTAAAGGTAAGCAAAATATATTTAGTACATTCATCTCTATGATTACATTAATATACCAATTAGGTACCTAGCAGACTCCCTCATAATATTAACTTTACTCAAAAATGCATGTAATGTGGTCATTATTTTGAAAACCTTCAAAGAGCGGCCGACAAAGTTTTGCCGGTTGCTCTAACAGGCTATTTTGACGTTTATATTTTTATTTAAATTACTTGCTGGTTTTATTTAGATTAGGTACTTGCATTTTTAGTAAAGCACTATACAAGCCTTGGCCCACAATGACTGCTTCGCTGGTCATGCTGTGATTGCCACGAGCTAGCCTAGCTACGCTGTAGGCCTTCCAGCTTGGCCTTCGTTGCAGCCCTTTCTGTAAAGGCCTCGACCTATGGTCTCTGCCTTTATCTCAGCTTGTCCATCAAGGGCTGCACGCTGACCGCGCTGTGTTGGCCTGGAGCTGTGCTGTCGGTCATCATCATCGCGACCAGCAAAGTAGTCATTATAGACCGCGGCAGTAATGTACTAATATCAATTTTATACACCTAAGTAATTTTACAATCGAGTATATTGTAGCCCTAATAACTGTCCCTGTCTTATGAATTATATGTTATGATAACCTTTTAATATAAAACCACATAGGTAGTATAGTTACCTATTATAGGTATGTACCTAAATATTTTGTATTTTTAGGTGATGTGTGCTCTTAGCTTTTTGGCTACAGGATCATACCAAAAGATAGTAGGTGTGAGCCAGTTTTTGACACAGCGCACAACAAGCCGCTGCATCAGGGAGGTTGTTGATGCCCTAAATCACAATGATATAGCGGGAAAGTGGATAGTGTTTCCACAAACACCACTTGAGAGATCATTAATCAAAGAGAAGTATGAAAATATTTTTATGTAAACATTAATCACTAGCTTTTGCCCGCGGCTTCTGCCCGCGTGAATTTCCCCACGGGAACAGTGCTTTTTCCCGGGATAAAAAGTAGCCTATGTGCTATTCCAGGTCATTATCTACCTCTGTACCAAATTTCATCGAAATCCGTCCAGTAGATTTTGCGTGATTGAGTAACAAACATCCTCACAAACTCACAAATTCACCAACTCACAAATTCACAAACTCACATCCAAACTTTCGCATTTATAATATTAGTATGGATTAAAAACTTTCCTACAGGTTCCACATTTATTATTATTATATGTACCTACTTAAGTTAGTAGTTATTTGTTTTAAAATTGTTAAATAATTTCCAGATTTCAAACAAAACATAATTTGCCTGGTGTGATAGGGTGCATTGATTGTACCCATATTGCCATAACAAAACCAGATGAGGAGGAGCACATATTTTTTAATCGAAAAGGATATCATTCTTTAAATGTTCAAATGGTAAGCCGCTAGATGAAGCTATAAATTTTTTACTAAAATAAAATGTGCCAAGTAATTATGTAAAGAAATAAGGTATGTTAACTTTTGATTTAGGCTGCTTTCGTCAGATTCCTTCTATTAGCACTTAATTTAATAAATAATACTTATTTTAATTTAATTTTCTTTTCAGATATGTGATTACGATTTAAGAATAATAAACGTGAATGCCAAATTTGGTGGGGCTACCCATGACTCCCACATATGGTCCGCGAGTCATGTGGAGACATACATGCGTGGGCTTCATGAAAGTGGTGAACATGTTTGGTTATTAGGTGAGTTAAGAAGTTTTTCCACGTTGCATAACTAGTTTGTTTAATGGGAATAATTTTTCCTCATGGTCTAACTAGTTAGTCCAACAGGAATTATTTTTCGCCTGAGTACAGGTATTAAGAAACAAGACCCAATATGGCGTCGACTGCGCATGTAATGTCGCCTGTGTATGTAAGACTCGCGGGTGGAATGCGTGGGGAAGCGCGGGTGCACGCTACCATTCATTTCCGTTTCCCTCCGAAAACCGGACTTTCAATTAAAGCAATTCTTTGTTGTAATTCCTTTTTGTCAAATGAAAATATAAGTTAGATATTCTTAACAAAATAATTATTATTTTCTTTCAGGAGATTCGGGTTATCCCCAACGGCCCTGGCTAATGACACCCATTTTAAATGCTGAATCGGGGTCACAACAAGAAATATATACTCGGAGACATGTCCAAGCTAGATCTCGCATCGAACGCTGCTTTGGTTTGCTTAAGGCTCGGTGGAGGTGTTTACTAAAGGACAGAGTTCTTCACTATCACCCGGATGTGGCTAGTAAGATTACAAATGCATGTTGTGTGCTGCATAATATTGCATTAAAAGCTGGGATTCCACCACCAAGTTATATGCCACCCGCGGGTCCAGAAAGTAGTGAAGATCTCACTATACAAGATAGCACCACCACCAATCAAAACGAGCTAATTCAAGGCAGGGCTATGCGCAATTCCATAGTCGGTAGAATGTAGGATTATTTGTAATCCTACATTCTACTAAGTAGGTAATCATTATTGTTACGGAAACAAGGTCTGGAAAAATACGCAAGTACTCGAACATTCTGGACATATTCTGTAAACCCTCGATTCTAAAAATAATAGGCGTGTTCAAGCAATAATATGCCTTACGTATTGTATAGATAAGGTTCATAGTCGCTTGCAACCTAAAGGAAAAGTACAGCCATGTGTGAGAACGGTATAGCGATATACTCGATCGTTCGATACAGTTTGACCGGGAGCATTTGAGAAGTCATAGGGCGGAATTATCTAGGTATATACCCAGACGCGGACTATGACTGGGTGTGGAGTATATACCCAGATAATTCTGCCCTATGACTTCTCAAATGTTCCCGGCCGAACTGTATCGAACGATCGAGTATATCGCTGTACCATTCTCATACATGGCTGTACTTTTCCTTTAGGTTGCAAGCGACTATGAACCTTATCTATACAATACGTTAAGTGAAATTGTTCGGCGCTTATCTCAGTTCAATACCTAGATCGGTTCCGCACCTCGTGATTGAACTCGGTCCTATAGTGCAGTGTGGTTTATCGTGCATGCGTATTTTTCCGTGTGCTGTAAAACAGTGTCTGTGCAAGGTTCGGAGGGGATTTCCTTTGTCTTGTTCCACGACATCTGCCCTTCCGGTCGCCGGAGGTTCGTTTCGGTGTCTTTTGCTCGGCCCCCTAGCGGTTTCAAGCGAAGGGCTCACCGGGCACTGACAAGCCGAATTTCTGCCAGGTAAGCCGGATCCAAAGGGTATACGGTCGTTCTGTTGCGGTAGTGAGCCCTCTTTTTCGACGCCGCCGGTGGGCCCCTGTTTCCAGGTCTTCCCTCTTCGAGGTTTCGATCTCGGAGGGCAGACCTGCTAGGGGGTAAAGTGTGTCACCTTTTGTTATGTGATCACTCATAACAAAGGGTGAGATGCCGCCGCCGGTGAGGCCTTCGAGGGCCACCTCGAGTGCCGCTTCCCCCGTCGCGCCCAAGCCCATAAGCGACCTCTGAGACCCGAGGGCTACGGCCCTTATTCGCACGGCCAAAGCTGCCGCACGCATCCCCTCCCAGCCCCCGCCGTCACTTTCCCATGTCCAATTGGCTGACATATAGTCTGATTCGCGGTTCAGGGGACTCCTCAGTACATCTATGTGTATGCGAAATCTCAGGATTGGTTAAGTATATTAGGTATAAACAAACACTCACTTTAACAGTTATTTATAAGTTACTAGCTTTTGCCCGCGGCTTCGCCCGCGTGAATTTCCCACGGGAACAGTGCTTTTTCCCGGGATAAAAAGTAGCCTATGTGCTATTCCAGGTCATTATCTACCTCTGTACCAAATTTCATCCTCATCCGTCCAGTAGATTTTGCGTGATTGAGTAACAAACATCCTCACAAATTCACAAACTCACATCCAAACTTTCGCATTTATAATATTAGTATGGATACCTCTATAAGAATTTAAATAATTATTTTTTATTTTCTTCAAATAATTATTTTTAAACAATAAAGCAACACAAATATTACCTATGCTCATGTGGAAGCCATTTTCTTACCTACTAGCCTGTGCCCGCGACTTCGTCCGCGTTTATCTTACTATCGTAATATCTCGGGTTCTAAATGGTGGCAAGATGAAATTTTCAAGATGAAACCTACACCAGATTTTAAGTTAGACCTTCACCAACCCAGCTGTGAAACCCGCTTCAAATTTCTTCCAGCAGTTTTTGCGTAATTCGTGTACAAACATACAGACATAAAGACAGCCAAAAATTCAATAAAGCTATTCAGTATTTTTTTCTTAAATATATTCTATGTACAGACACATACCAGTTACAGTTTTATTATATGTATTGATTCATAAGAAAATGGCCTCCTCCTTTTTTTAAAGTCAGGTTTAGGTATACATACATATATGTACCTATAAAAACAATATTACATTTAATAACAGTTACTTTAATAAAATTTTACCCTTATATAGTTATAAGAATTAATTAATTAATCTTTTAAGAATCAGTCTTACAGTTGAAGTAGTCTTACAATGCAGTCTTACAAGTAAAAAAATGTAGCATTTGTTGTGTGATCTACAGACACTTTGTAATTATAAAGTTACTAGCTTTTAGTTAAAGCTACCCCCCGTTAACTAAACACTAAAAGCTTTTATAAATTAAATTAGGCTCCAAAATAAGTGCAAGTCTTGTTTGTTCCTGATGAGTCATACCATGATTTGTAACACTGAGACACAAAGGGAAAAAAGTATCGATCGATTAGTCACAGTATTACTCATTGCAACTGATGTTTTTTCCAAAGAGTCACACTGTTACACATCAGCACTCTGTATTCCCGTTGGAGTAGCACTGTTACTAAACGAAATTCTGTATTCCCGTTGACAATCAGAAATCAAATAAAACAATTGAAAATATTAAAGTATTGTATATTATAAAATACCTACATTATGATTTTATGTATTACAGAATTAGAAGTAATGTAATAAATTTCGGAAAAACAAATTGAAATTGTTATTTTCAATAAATGTACAACTTATGTAACATAATAATCATAAGACTAAATGTGAAAACAATATTTTCAGTACCTATATTTCTTTATAATTAAGTAAAAAAATCCGCTAAATTTTGCATTTTTATTATGTTACATAAGTAACACATCTATTGAAAATAACAATTTCTATTTGTTTTTCTGAAATTTATTACATTGATACCTATTCTTGAATACATAAAATCATAATGTACTATTACAATGTACAACACTTTAATATTTTTAATTGTTTTATTTAATTTCTGTACTCAACTGAATACAGTATTTCGTTAAGTAACAGCGTTACTCAACGGGAATACAGTGCTGATCTGTAACAGTGTGACTCATTGGGAAAAACATTAGTTGCAATGAGTAATACTGTGACTTACCAATCCTTTTTTTCCTTTGTCTCATTGTTACAAATCTTGGCATGACTCATCGGGAACAAACGCTTGCGGGAACATGCGAGCGTTGGAGGTTGTGCATGCGTTTTCGAGTTTATTATCGCGTAGAGACAACACAACCACTCGACACTGAGGCTGAGTAACTACTCAGAGTTTAGCGGTTCTGTGTTGTCCCTACTGCGAAAATAATTGAGCCAATCTTGGGCTACCGTAACCAATTCCCTAAAAACTTGCGTACGTTCATGCTCAACCTCCAACGCTCGCATGTCGTGCTCATTTTGGAGCCTAATTCTAGTTTCTTCCAGCTCCAGCCGCCGTAGCTCTACGGCCGCGAACTCGCTCGCCGCTCTCTCGTATGGAGTTGGCGCCCTCCTGATGCGGCCGCGCGGGCCCAGGCGGCCGGGAGACGCGGCAGACTGCAGGGAGCTCGGCGACATTAATGCTGCACGACGCCTGCCAAGCGGAGAGGCACCTGCGCCTCGCCCCGGGCGCCTTCTTCGCCTCACTGGTGTAGTGGGCGCTGAAGGGGCTGCTGGTGCTGGCGTGGCTGCTGGTGCTGGCGTGGCTGCTGGTGCTGGCGTGGCTGCTGGTGCTGGCGTGGCTGCTGGTGCTGGTGGACCTGGCGTGGCTGGTGTTGCTGGGGCGGCTGGCGGGGACGGCGCATCTATTGGTTGTTCCTGAGTTGAAGAGGAAGCAAGCACGAGCGGGTGGATTGGCGGTGTTTCTGTAAAAAGAGTAACTGATATTAATAGGTACTTCTAATGTTACAAAATATTTATGCAGGACATTATAAAAAAATAAATTTATAAATAGGCATGTAAACCATATATCCATTATGTAACCTACATTTATGGCTAACATGTGATTTGACACTGTTTCAATTATAAGACCAACTGTATCCACCATGTTAGCGCAAATAACGTTATTCTATTATGATGTAATTTCAGATAATTAGAGACATGAAATGAAAATATTTAATTAAAATATGTTTGTATGGTTAATTGATTATTCAAAAGAAAGTACATACCAACTACAATATCCGAATATTCTTGCCTATCTAAAGATTGAGTTATCTGAAAAAAATTGGCAATGATAAGTTTATTTAACATAATAAATACTTATTACAAATACTAATTAATAACTACTTTCAACAAAAAAAAAATGAAAATGGAAGGGTGTTTTCAATAACTTTATATCTTTTGTTGACACTCACTAGTCTACTTTATTTTTATTTCAGAAATGTATTGTTATTAAAAACCTAAAAAATTTAATTTTTTATTTTATGTAGGTATCTACTACTTAAAGTCCGTTTATTCGTAATTGTTCTATTATGTAAACAATCTTACCATGTCTTTTTGTGATTTTACAACAATATAAATTAAAATAGACGTTTTAGGAAATTACTTTTGTGGTTAATAAATGTTTTACTTTAGAATTAATATTTGATTTATTTCAACAAAAAGTACTGTTAAGATTGTTTACATAATAGGACAATTAAGAAAAAATGGAGTTGAAACAAAAATTGCTCATAATCTTGACCAGGCTTTCCTTCTTTCTTTAATCTTGATCCTGCAACAAGATTATGAGCTTGTACAGTACATATATGAGCCTGGGGATGTCCATATATACTTACATTAAACCCAAACTCTTGAACAGTATTATTGCCATCCACCGCTAAAGGGCCCATTATGGCCAATATCCTTTCGTCCATAGCAGACAAAGTCTGCTCGATTGCTGGCCCACCTCCAGTCCCTCTGGCATAGTTGCTAATTGTTAATGCCTTTTTTTTTGTCTTGGACTTCCAATCTGCCCATACCTTTAGTAAATGAAGATCAATCATATTATGTATACTTATGTCACAGTATGTAATTCTGTAAATGATATGCAAAAGTTATAAAGTAAAGATTTAAAATAAAAATATGAAATATTTCCACAAACTAAGCCTAACCTGAGCTAAAGGTGTCAATAACTGATCATTAACATTTTAATGATAGTCATCATCACCCTTGGAACTAGGATTGCTAGCCACTGTTCCAAAAATGCCAGTCATTTAAAAAAAATGCTCTATAACTACTTACTTTTTTCCACTTTTCTTTTGTCCTGTTGACACCACCGTCAACAGAATTTAAAATAGTGGTTATTTCTGCCCACAGCCGGTCGGATCTTAATCTACCCTGTGCCCCAGCAACAGGCCTAGATAGGTCACCATGACTGTAACATAAAGATTCAAAATGAATGTTCCACCCACTGCACGATCTCGTCAGTCATTGTATAGGGTTACAAAGTTTTGAACGATTTATTTTTAAATATTAAAATTTGCATAATTTACCTTTCCATGAACTCCAGCAACGTATTAAATTGCTCTGCGCTTGTGCGCACCCTTGAATCCATGCTATCACTAAAAATGAACAATATTGTTTAAATTTTTCGTCACTTGTAAAGAGGAATATATTTTTTAATTGCATGATTTTAAGTCAACTTTTGTTATTAATAACTAGCTACTTATGTAATAACACTCATTACTTACCTCTTTCAAAATACGTGTTTTTATTAAAGCCTTTAAATTTTTCAAAAGGTACCTACCAACTTTTGAAATAGTCCCGCGTGATTGTTCCGATTTGACATTGACAGCTAAATTTTCGATACATTGACAGCTAAATTTTCGATACCATAGCCAATATTTATTTTTTTAACGAATAAAGAATTCGACTCGGCGATCATCGCGAAGGTGTTTCATTGGCTAAAAAATCGATTCGTTATCTCGGAGCGGAGCGATAATGAACTTCGCTATGGAATCGCTACGACGTAATAAAACTTTTGTCTAAGGCCCCAGAGTGGAAATCGCTAGTCTCAGCCTATCCCCACGGGCAAAATAAGTATGTATGTATATTGACGATAGATACTTGATTTTTCAAAATTTGAACCGATATGCTAACATATTTATTAAAGCATCCAACACAGTCATTGACTTTCAACGTATGTTTGAAATATATTTCAAATTGATGGGAAATCTTCGTAATGGCAAACTTACAGTAGCCGTCCATAAGCTAAAGCTCGCTTTACATATTGGGTACATAATAGTTATGTATCAGTTAAAGTTAACACGGCTTGATAAAGAAGTAAGCTTACCAATGTCAATGTCCTTCATTAAAAAAAGTTAACGCATAGCTCACAACTTTATAAAGCGAAAGTTTGGATGTGTGGATGTTTGTTACTCAGCAAATCTCTGGGCGGGTTTCAATAAAATTGGGTACACGGGTGAAAATTAGGAAAAGTACATAGTGTAGTGTATACTTTATCCCAAAATTCCCAAGGGACCGGAGCCCCGGGGCGCAGCTAGTTTAGGATATGTTGATTGGCGCAATATTTTTGGAACTGACTTCCACGCTCTGGTCTGTATTGCTCTATGGTCTATTATGTATTCTATCTATGCTACGGTTAAGTATATTTCGTAGTGCTAAAATCGACCACGCACCACTGGGTCGCTAAAATAAAAACATAAACAAAAGCCATGATCACGACATCACTTTCGTCCATATCATCAATTTTTACGATCCTGCGACAACACTCCCCGGTTTACTACTCCCCGCGGGCGCATCCCACTTCTGATGGTTTTATGTATTGTCGATTTGCTTATGAACTCCCACTAAGATTACCGTAAAGCCTCCAAGGCCTGACCCTTGTAAATCAGTTGTAAAATAAACGTATTTACGATATGCCCATACGATACGCGGCTGCCTATAATTTTGCAATAAACATAAGCTGAATTTTGTTTTATAGCGCGTAATTATTTATTTTTTTATTTTTCTTAGTGGGATTTCTCTTAGGTATAATATTTTTTATTTCATTACAAATTTTTAAACATTTAAGAAGTTAGTCAATTGGTTAAGTCGGCTACTTGTGGCCGAAATGTCTCCAGTTAGAAAACCTCTTATGTCGATAGTTTTCATATCGACAAACACTTGCTTCCGGAGAAGGAAAACATCGCGAGGAAACCTGCACTCTACTTGGAAGCGAACATATCATGTCGACTAATTTTCGTACAGAAAGATTTCTGGGATTTGAACTAGATAGTTCAAATTCTATTTTTTCAAAATGTAGAAAAAAAGGAATTTTCATTCGGGCCAAAAGGGACCCATCACTTTATCGCAATTTACTTGTTGTCGCCCGCGGCTTCGCCCGCGTGAGTTTCGCTACAATATGTAACAAATCCTTAAATTTGTGTACATCCAAATTTCATTTTCACGATTATTCATTACGTACAAACACACTCTATCGTTATTTCTTTTCATGTTTTATACGTATTTCATCGAAATAATGAAACATCAGATTACCCATCATAGTTTATTATTTCCACGTAAGTTTCAGTTTGCAATATATTTGAAACATCAAATATTATATTGTTAGCTGGTACTCTATATAGATAGATTAATCTGGTAGTATTGTTCCATTTATCAAAAGTCAATTAAATTTAGCTACGTCAGCATTAATTATAAATGCTCATCAGAGTTGACTCCACGACTTTGTCATATACTAGAGTGTTATTCCTTCGCGCGGAACAGAAGGCTCGCGAAGGAGGTCCTGAAAATGAGGGCACGAGGCCGAAGCGAAGCGAGGGGAGGTGGCGAGCGAAGCGAGCCGGCGACCTCTCGAGCGGTGCGAGGTTAAGTGCCCGAATGAATCGAAGGGCCGACGAAACGAGTCTTCTGGTGGAGCCACCAAAATACTTGCTTGCTGCATGCTTGCATGCTTGCTGCATGCTTGCTGCATGCCTGCTTGCATGCTTGCTGCATGCTTGCTGCATGCTTGCTGCATGCTTGCTGCATGCTTGCTGCATGCTTGCTGCATGTATGCTGCATGCTTGCTGTATGCCTGCTGCATGCTTGTTTCATGCTTGCTGCTTGCTTGCTGATGCTAGCTACATGTTTGTTGTGCTTGCTGCATGCATGCTTGCTGTATGCTTTAATCTTGCTATACCTTTTTGCATGTTTTAAGCAACAACAAGCGAATGCAGCGTTCGATGAAACGTTACTGCGATTAAAAGTTATGATGCGCATCGTTACATATTGAAACATGTTATTATAAATGGTTACATCGATATCTTAATACATGTGTGAAATGTTAGTTTGATATATCGTTTTCTTGGACCAGTAGAAATTTTATAACGTTTTTTTTAGGAAATGTTGTTCGATATTATGAAACTGCGATAATAAGTTTTTCGATGTTTTAAGAAAAAAATATATTGAAAAACGTGGAATAGTTTTCTGGGACATGATAATCGATGTGATAAAAATCTGTATTTTAATAGACACCCGGGCCAAAAATTTACATAAATTGCGTAATTTTAACATATTTTGCGTTCCAAAACCTGGGCTTATTAGAATTAAGCTGATATTCATCAACTTAAAATGGGTTGTTCAAACGACTGTTCGGATGTGTAACTTTGACTTTATAAAGACCATTACCACCCGAAGGGCGAGTAGCTCGAAGGCTCAATTTGCTAAATAAAATGTGGGGAATAAACTTTGAAGCAGAGGTTCTCAATGTTTATCGTTCTTAGCCCAGGGCTTCATATAACCTTTTTTATTTTCTTTATTTTATACTCAGTTTTGTATTACAGTTACAGGGTGACTAAGTATTTTAACTCCAGCAAAATATCAGGCAGCAGCGTTTGTCATATCTTGAACGTGATGGTTGATAAGATAAACAATTTTATGCATACCATCTGGCCTAGATAACTCAGGTCTAAAACAGGATGTACTAGCTCTATGAGTCTGTATTTGTTAAAGAAAAAAAATATTTTTAAAGAATGCTCAGGAAAGTTTGAGATTCGCTGAAGAGTAAAGTTTTAATCCATTATATATGTGATAGATTTTGTTTGCAATTCATGTCGCCATTTTGGATAATCTCAGAAATTGCTTTAAGAATTTCGAGAAACAAAGTAATAATTAGAGAGACTAAGTGACATGTACGCAACGTACGGTACGGTCAATTGTAAATACATCTTGTCGGAGTCATTACATGAATGTTTTTTTTGTTTTTTTTTTTCATAAGTGTAATCTTATTCTTCATTTGTGGTAGGTTCCATTCTACCAATACATTATTGAAATACTTTTCCATCCAATGGAATACAAACTAGTTACTTATATTGAATCAATCACGTACTCCATCGATTTTTATTATTACAACAGCGACATGAAATCTTAAATTACTTCGCGTAACTTTCGACAACAAATAAAAAGTTTCGACATCAATCACATTTTAATACTCATCAAACAAACAGGGAGTGTCGTATACGACTTTATCAAAATCTAAATTGTGCCGGAAATGACGTCAATGGGGCGTCATCTCGGGAACGGAAGAGGGTTGCCAACCTGACGGATGGAAGATGAGGCTTATTTTGTGCGTCGGTACTAATAATTACTGCGTGGCTTGAGTTTAAGTTTAGGTTTTGTTACCTATTTCTTTTGTGTGTTTTGATGTAATCGTGTGTAATGTCGTCATGGTCTCAACAAAAGAACAGTGTTGGTTGGTTGGCCTTTTAAGATACTTGCATCTGCAAAGAAAACAGAATGACAATGAAAGAGGTGCTGGTGCATCTCTTTTCTTTTAACATCATCTCTCCTTTTTCTCTTTTTTACCTACTAGTTTTTTTTTGAAATGTGACTTAATCGAGAGTGTTATTAACATGATTCATGGAAATCGGTTAAGCAGTTTAGGAGGTATTAGCATTTTATAAACGTATATAGTTATAGTTCGCTTTTATTAAATAGTGTTCCTGAAGTACATTTGTAGACATTTTAAATTTTCAGACATTTTTCCTTCCCAGTTACAATATTGTAGATATAAACTAATTCAATTCCACTTGGTTACCTTGAAACTATTTCCTTGCATCGTTATTAGGTGCACGTAGCCGGCTCGCACCGGTTATGACCGGATACAGAGTAATGTTCGATTTAAATGCATGCCGTGGCCAACACCTGTGCCGGCTCTAAATACCACGTACTCTGTGGCGTCTGGAGACTTGCAAGGCAATGTGAGAACAGCTGTCTGATATATATACTAGTTGCGCCCTGAGGCTTCGTCCCCGTGGGAATTTCGGAATAAAAAGGACCCTATATGCTATTCCCGGTATTGTTCTACCCGTATATCAAATTTTATCAAAATCCGTCAAGTACATGCAAACTAACTCCCATCCAAACTTTGGCATTTAAAATAAAAAAATTGCTGTAATGTTATAATCAAAATGGAATCGGTTTACAAAAGCATCCCAGGCTGTTTGAACCCAAGACCTCTGGGTCGTAAGGCAAATGTTTCGACCATTGAACTGTGGAGGTAATATAATTGACAAAAAGTTATTTCGGACCCTAGGGATCCAAACCAATCCTTCCCAGTCACATGAAAAAAAATACGCTTTCACCAACTGGCGACCTGGAAAATTAAAATGGCGACTTTGTGAACTAACCACATATTTTTATGGTATCAATCTGTACGTACATATATATAAAACTGTAGCTCGTCTATGTCAGTACATGGAAGGTGTCTTTATAGTGCCAATGTAAAACAAATGATTTATTTTATGAATATATCTTAAAAAGATAGAGTTGAGGTGTCCATGGCCTGCGGTGATTGCTTACCATCAGGCAACATGTATGCTCGTTTGCCTGCTATACTATAAAACTACTATATTATAAAAAAATTATATGAATGTTGTGTCACGTAAAAACTACTAAATAAAATTTGATTCGGTTGTATAGTGAGTTATACTAACTTGAAGTCTTTATCGCGCTACTACTGCGTACTCAATGTACGAAGTTTGTCAAAACTGATCATAATTTACATAATTTAACCCTAAGACGTTTTGTCCGTCTGTCTGCTGACCTCTCTGACCTTTGAAGTTTTCGTTTCGGTGTAAATGTCTATTAGAATCGTGATTCCTGTCTAGACTATGAAAGGAAAATTTAAGCAAACAGATATAATTAACACCCAAATTATGAAGGGAATCCCTTAAAAAGGAAAATGACGATTGTTTACAGAGCAATTTCAAGAATTATCATTTTAGTACAAGCTTAGTGTAATAATCAAGATTGATTTCAATTAAATAACTGTATAAATAACAGACATGTAGAAGAACAGAGGGGAAACTTTAGCCCATCTGTGGGACATAATATGATGTGGATTTTTTTATTGAAAAAAAATCCTTACAGGTACTTTTTCATGTTATAATTAACTAGCTTTCGCCCGCGGCTTCGCCCGAGTGAATTTCCCATGGGAACAGTTCTTTTTCCCAGGATGAAAGGTACCCTATGTCCTTCTCCGTACTTCCAGCTATGTGTATGCGAAATTTCAGGAAGATTGGTTCAGTAGATATAGCGTGAAGAGGTAACAAACAAACAAACTCACTTTCGCATTTATAATATTAGTTAGGATTATAGAATTGTATTATTCTCAAAGCTACAAACTACTAGCATTTCGGAACGACCTCTGCTGAGAAGAAATGTCGAAAGAAACAAATGATGATACTACCTGACTAAATAACTGACGGTAAATACGGCAAAGAAAAAATACCTTTGCCTACCAAAAAATACTAAAAATATACTACCTAAAGCTGAGGATTCCGGCGACTGGGACCGAGGCTTACTGGAACCGCGGTCCGAGTCAGCGGATTCTTAAATTTTATTTTATTTCGAACAGAGGGCGTCAAGATCTTGGGCTGAATAAATATCATACCACCTGTAAATAATTAACGAGTCAAAAAGAAAATTTCACGGTTCCAATTTAACCCGAAGTGTTTCAAATGAAAGCCAACTGGCTTTAAAGAGATCCGTCAGATTGTTAGAAAAGCGTTGAATTATTAAGAACCTTCAACTTTGCCACATTCGATAAACTCAAAGTTTTTCCCTCTGTATGTGGGTCAAGAAGGGGGAAGGGGGGGGGGGGGTCTAGGCCGACCGAACGCTGCATTTTGTACATGTATTTTTTAAGTAGTTTGGTTTAACTTTGGATTTTGTTTCTTTTGAGTTGTAAATTGAATTATTACTTTTTTTGTAGTTATTGTTTGGTCAGTGGTTAATGTACGAAGAAGTACTAGTAGACACTGGCCTCTTCCTTAGATTAGACCTTGATCTTTGGAAAATAACACTATCATTTTTAAGCCTTTGGCGTGACGTTTCATTTAGTCTCATCAAACTTGTTATCGTATTTTGAAAAAAATTTGATCCAACTATAATACCACTAATGCACATAGTATGTGCATTTGATAAGTATGAATCGAATGTAGCACCAGCCTAATTACTCACACAAATACACGTGTATTGTGCCGCATGTGTGTACTTGTTATTGTACAGTACATGTGAATTTGTGCATGTGTGAGTGCTCTCGCGTTCTCGTGTTGTATCATGGAATGGATGCGTGAAGAAATGTGTTCCAGTACAGTCCACTCGACTAAAATTGATAGATTTTCACCTATAATCCCTTTTACTTCCATGGTTTTCACGCAAAGCCTTTGTGTCTGTCAAGGGGTGTGATTGAATAAAAGTTAAAATTTGCATTCAGGTCTCGGCTCCTGCAGGAATTTCGAAATAAAAAGTACCCATTTTCTATTTCTGGTGTTATTCTATATGCATAGCAAATTTTATTAAAATACAGTAGATTTGGCGTCGTCGTGTCGTATTAAAACCTTAAAATATAAAAGCTTAAAAAGAAAGGTGTGCCGAATACTTCACTGCCAAGAGCATAACTCCTAAATAAGAAGAAGAACCCATTAAAAAGTAAAAAAAATAGATGAAAACACCAGCTTTAGGTAAACAAACTGTATTTTGAGCTGTGTATAGAGCATTGTGAGTGTGTGCTGCGGCCTGTGGAGTGCCGTTTGAGGTATCTACGCTGATGGATTGTTTTGCTACTCCACATGCGGTGGAAACTCGGCTGTGATTTGCTTTTTAGGGTTCTGTATCCAAAGGCCAAAGAACCCTATGCCTCTGATAATGTCATTGAGTCACGGGGCCTTATTGAACTGTAAACACTTGAAAACTTTATTTACACTTGAATATTTGTTGGTATGGTCGCTATAGATACAATATTAAAAAAAAAACAATTACTATGTACGCGAACCTCATAAAGGATTTTTTCGGGCTCCATCTTTACATATATACATACATACATAGAATCACGTCTTTATCCCTTTACGGGTTGACTTGAAGGCCACGCTTAGCTGGCTCCATCTTTTGACCGTATTAAGGAGTGTGGAGACTATAATTTTTAATCAGAACCAGAAGCTTCTATCATGGAAATTATATCAAAACAAATACTAGATATTGATCTATTTTCCCGACATTTTGTTCTTGCATTACACAAATACGTCATGATCAAGTTCACGCTCTTTCGACTGCGGGCGCGGGTCCATTGGAGACCGGACCGGGTCCCTTTAGGCGTTTATGGGGCCAAAACCAACATGAAGAGACCCGTTTTACTCTAGAAATGAGATGGCTGCATCTGTGGAGATCTATCCCTTAATGTACCGTTGAGATACGGACGGAATTCTAAGTGTGCGAGCCCGACTCACACATGACCGATTTTTTATTCTTTATAATTCGATAAAAACGTTGTTTCTCGTACTTTAAATGGTTTCTCGGAATCCGATTTCAAAGGAAAACTGTACTATGATTTGCAATTCCTTAGTAGATTATTTATATCTCTCTTCTATTTAGCGAGTTGCTTGGGCAGTGAACCGCTATACCCTGGTACGAGATATTCTAAACCGCCATATAAAATAAGAGACACAATTAAAGTTTTATTGTTATTCTCGTGTACAGGCGTAAGTGAATCACTGTCAAGTCTCTCGCGTCACCTATCTGACTGTCTGTTACAATTAACTCGAAAACTAGATACGTGCTGGATATATTTTCATGTGGATCGACAATCGACAGGTTAATTTTTGAAGAGTGTTTATCACGCGTGCGAGGCTGTACTTGAAAGCTAATGTTAAATAGAATTATCGCCATAAACAATTCCACTAATCAGGACTGTCGATACAAACATAATTTACGGGGAAATTATGCATAACTTTATGAATTCGGGGATTTTGCAAAATTTATGTGTTGTTTTCAGAAATGTTTTCGATTTAATTCGTGGAAATTAGAACATGAGACA